>ML783885.1:585244-616681 GCA_009831015.1 Picea engelmannii | reverse complement strand
CCCCCACTCTCCCCCCTTTATATCTTTACCTCTCTCTACCCCCCTTCCCTATAGTCTCCCCCCTTTCCTCTCACTCTATCTGTCTTTCCCCCTCTTTGTATCCCTCTCCCTCCCTCTCACACCCTCAAACACTCCCTATATATATTTCTCTCTCCCCCTCTCCCCATCTCACACACTCTCTCTCTACCCGCTCCTCCCTCTCTATGCCTCTCACACTCTCATACACTCTCTCTCTCTACCCCCCTCTCTATATTCCTCTATATTTGTCTCACACTCTCACACACTCTATCAAGTTTGGTATGTCACAAGGCAAGACATGGCCTTGATATAGACATCACAAGACATATACCTAAACTTGTACATGGTAAGACCTAGAGCTAGACCTAGAGCATGACATATACCATGACCAAGACCGAGACCATGACCTAGACCTATGCCATGACCTTGATCTAGACCTATACCTAGTCCATGACCTAGACCCCCCTAGCTCCATATAAACCTATTCTCCCAGTTATACCCGACCCTTAACCCCATCCACACCTGAGCCCTAAGTGCACTATGCCTATACATGTTGTTCAAGACCACACAACACTTGCACCTCCATATTGGTGCTCTAACCACTGCCATATGCTTCAACACACTTTCAATATTAAGCCCTTAGGTCCTATTTGTCACCAAACCCCTATAGACGTTTATTCATAAAGTTATTTGGGCCATACAATAAATGTTGTATATGTTGCATCAAGAGTGCACACACGCTCTTGTGACTAGAAATAAATGAGTTTGAAAAGTGTGCTTGGCGCACCTCCCTTCCTAATAGGAGAACACACGCATTCCTAGAACACATGCACATTCCCACAAGGAAGGGATATGTGCCAAGCAAACTACTCAACCTCATTATGTCTGAAAATATCAAACTAGCCCAACATATGCACACATAAATAGAAACAACAAACAAGTTTTTATCTTTTTGGAAAGAAAACGTGTGTCTTCTTGTGTAATTTTTAGACAAATTTGCACCATTGGAAGACAATTGTTAGTGGAAAGAAAATTTGTGTCTTCTTGTGTAATTGGTAGAAATTTTTGTGCAATTGGAAGACAATTGTTACTGGAAATAAAACTTTTGTCTTATTGTGTATTTGGTAAACAAATTTGTTTAATTGGAAGACAATTGTTAGTGGAAAACAAACTTGTGTCTTCTTGTGTAATTGGTAGACAATTTTTTTTATTTGGAAGATAATTTCCATTGGAAAGCAAACTTGTGTCGTCTTGTGTAATTGGTAGAAACAAATGTTTAACTAGAAGACAAGTGTTAGTGGAAAGAAAACTTGTGTCTTCATGTGTAATTTGTAGACAAATTTATGTAATTGGAAGACACTTATTAGTGGAAAGCAAACTTGTTGAGGTGTACTTGGAAAGTAATTGTTCTCTTTAAATATGGGGAACCTATGAAATTGAAGTAGAAAGTCTTTGAGGAAATAAAAACCCATTGAAAAGGTAAGGGATGTCAAAACATAGGCTTTTAACAAAGGAAATAAAAATTCTAGTAGAATAGATGTCATTGTTGTTTCTCCTCCATCAGCACAAGAAAAATGCATTATTTAAATAGAGGCCAATATGGTTCATATTTCTATTGAAACTCCAATCACTATCTCATCAAGACAAGTTGTTGTGGATGACCACATGATGGAGGATTTTCTTGGAGCTGATTACATAATGGATAAAATTAGAGATGAAATTGGTGTACAACCTTATGGTGAAGAAGTTCCTCTGGTGCAACCCCTTGTTGGAAAATCAAATAAATGTTCTAGAAAATAGTCATGGGAATGTCCATTCTCCTCCCAGAATTGATCCGCAAGTGATTGAAGGGGAAATAATTACTAAATTTGTAACTCCATAGTAGCGAGGTGAAGAGTGCCATAATACAAACTCATTGTCCCTACCTAGATTGAGCATTGTGTGGTGAAGAACTCCTAAATGCATTTAGGTGGATAAAAGTGTTGTAGCACCACCTAAAGGTAAGTTACCTAGCTGGACTATTTGTTATCATTCTTATAAAATCATTAAAGAATATTTTGAACCAAAATCTGATGCCACTAAATGTCAAGTATTTTTGGCTTTGTGAAAATCTAGAAGTTTGACCTCTATTAGGATAATGTTAGGCATTAAAACAAAATTTCATAGACAAGTGATCATATTTTTAGAAACCTTGTGATTTCTTTTCAAAAAATTGGTAATAAAACTCATTCTAAAGATCGTATTGCAACCTGATGTGTCTTGTCACAAACAATTGTTATCAAAATCACAGGAAAACATTGTTTTCTCCAACAAACCTCTCATCTCATAAAATTCAATATCAAAACCCTTATAAAGTATTATAACAGACGACATATCCTTGACACAAGTGGCCAAACATATTTGTGGGCCTTCACTGGTAGGCTACCTTGTTTTGACATGCAGTTAATTGGAGAAATTAATGGACTAGTACATGCTTTGTAGCATGAGAACACTAGGCCTTATTCCAACCAAAAATAGGTATGTTTATTATTATCACACACACAGACACACACACATTTGTTTTCATGTATTTCATAACACCCTTGTGCAAGAATGATCAACTATATTTTCATTTTCATAATCTAGAGACTTTATTCACAATATCTTTTGTACAAGGATGAACAATTGTACATTCTATAAAAATCCTTGCTTAGATGGGACATGACCCATATTTGGTGGAATGTTAGTACTAATCAATTTCATCCATATGAGCGATGAGTATGAATTGGGGAGGACGAAGGTTCACTTGCAAAGCTTTAAATATGTCACCTATGATATTGATAGAGCATAGGAAAGAAAAAAGATACAATTGGTGACCTCCCAGGCATGATTATGTGACTTCACCAATGAAATTTTTGAAAATACATGACAATATCTTCAACATTTCCAAGTTTCTCGATTGTTGGAAGATCATTTCAGAATATACAGAGATACACTTCCAGTTGGTATTGCCTTATTAGTGGTTGATTTTACTAATAACTACACCCTTCAACCACAAAATGAGATTCAAAGACAATATTATCACTTAAAGAAGTTCTACATAATGGTCCATATCACATACATGCATGGGTCATATAGTAAGGATGAAATTGTTTTTATATAGAAGGAGTATCACTTCTACATAAGTGATGATCAATGTTGTGATTTAGCCTATGTACAACATTTCATTCAATCGTTTTACAATCACCTGAAGGAGAAGAACATATAGATGGATCAACATTGGATTCGGTCAGATGGTTGTGTGGGCCAGTTTAAAATTCTTGTGTATTTCAATTGTTATGTATGTTGCACAAAAAACTCAAGGTACCACATATTTGGAACTATTTAAAGTCTGGGAATGGGAAAGGGAAGCAAGATGGAGCAGTAAAATGCATCAAAACAAAGTTATGCAAGAAAGAAATAAATTTCACAACTATTTCTCTCATTTGAGATGCAAATTCCATTGTTGAACGATGTTCTTTAGTAATGGGAGAGGAACAAGAACTTGTGAAGACCAATCAACCAGAAAAGGTCATGTACATTGATATTTTTGGGAGGTGGTCAATGTATATCGATCACATTTGTATGAATGAAAAAAAATACAGGGCACTCATGAATTCCATTCAATTCAAACATCATACAATGAAATAGTTGAAATATGGAAGATAAATCTCTCTTGCTTCTGTGATCCATGTAGTAGTAATGAATGGGATAATTGTGAATCCACTAATTTGGTTAACATATGGATCATATACCACTCCCTATTGGTCATTGTATAACTATGGAATTATCCCAATTGGAGGAGAACCAATCAAATATTTCAACATATTATGATCATGTCTTACATATTGTATTTCCAGGTTTGGTGAATATTCTACTAAATCTTGAATAACTAGCATCAATGTTTTTTTCTTTGATCATTTAGTGGACTCATGTGATGGCACTCCATTTTTTGCAGGGAACATATATGTAGTGTTTTCCCCAAAAAGTAATAAATAGGGAAATGACTATTGCTTAGCACATTAATTAGAGGGAAAGTTGACCCTCATGCTTTCAGTAATAGACTCCAAATCAATTGAATTTTAGATTGGGTTGATGGTTATTAAAGGAGAATATATGACACAAAATGAAAGAACACAAAAGAAAGGTGGCCATGTATTTGAATATTATAGAACAAGTGAAGATTTATACCACTTTACAAACTTGGTTATTGGTACAAACCTCCAACTGCAATCAATTACAAGTAAAACCTCAACAAAGGTACAATACTTCTTGCCTTACTTTGAGCATGAGAATTTAATGGACACCATTATTATTAGAAGTGATCCTGATGGTCTACTGGAATGAATAAATTTATGTATACCACCCAATTATTGTCAGAAATATGGTCTTTCTCTTTCCTTTTGATGTCGACCCTCTCCTTTCTTTTCCTTTCCTTTCCTTGTCATTATTTTCCCTACCTTGCCATGCCTTGACTTTCCATGTCTTTCCATGCCCTTCCTTTCCTAGACCTAGACCTAGACCTAGACCTATATGTAGGCCTTTACTTGTATTTCCATGACTTTCCTTGCCATGCACTATCTTGTCTTGCCTTTCCTTGTATTTCCTTGAATTTCATTTCCTTTCCTTTTGTATACATATACCTATACCATGACCTAGAACTAGACCTATACATAGAACTAGACCTATAACTATACCTTTCCTTGTATTTACTTTCCTTGTCTTACAATGCCTTGCCTTGTCTTTCCATGCCATATCTTTTCTTTTCTTTCCTTGCCTTGTCTTTCCTTACCTTGTCTTTCCATGCCTTGCCATGTATTTACTTGTATTCCTTTACCTTTCCTTGAAATTCCATGCCTTTGCTTACGTTTCCATGCCTTGTATTGCATTACCTTTCCCTGCCATACCTATACCTAGACTTATACCTATAACTACACCTAGACCTTGATTTTCCATGCCTTGTGTTTCCTTTCCTTACCTTTCCATGTATATTCTTGCATTTCCTTGAATTGCCTTTCTTTTCCTTGAATTTACTTGCCCTAGATTTCTTTGACATGGCTTTCCTTTCCTTTCCATGCCTTGCATTGTCTTTCCTTTCCATGCCTTTCCTTTCCTTTTTTTCTATGCCTTGTCTTTCCATGCTTTGCCTTTCATTTCCTTGTATTTACTTTCCATGGAATTCCGTGCCTTGCCTTTCCTTGCCTTTCCTTGTCTTTTCTTTCCTCGTCTTGTCTTTCCTTGTCTTGTGATGCCTTGCCTTGCCTTGTCTTTCCTTGTCTTTCCTTTTCTTGTCTTTCCATGCCTCATATTTCCATGTCTTGTCTTTCCTTTCCTTTCCTTATCTTTCCTTTCATTTAATTTCATTTCCTTGTAT
This sequence comes from Picea engelmannii, assembly GCA_009831015.1. NCBI lineage: Eukaryota > Viridiplantae > Streptophyta > Pinopsida > Pinales > Pinaceae > Picea > Picea engelmannii. The sequence goes on along the minus strand of ML783885.1, from coordinate 611,271 downwards.
TTCCTTGCCATTCCATGCCTTTCCTTTCCTTTCCTTACCTTTCCTTGCCTCATCTTTCCTCGCCTTGTCTTTCCATGCCATGCCTTTCCTTGTCTTATGTTTATTTTCATTTTCAATCCACCCTTTGAAACTCAAACTCTTTCGTATGATTTGTTGTGAAGTGAAGGAAAGAGTATGATATTACATAGTGATTAATCAATTTGTTGAATACCCCCACTAGAACTTGTTGAGACTCCTATATAAAAATTGATTCCAACTTATTACTCTAGAATAGATGTGTAACATCCTCAGTTAACAATGTTAGTCATGAGATGGGTTTCCATGATACAAGTTTCCAAATTCAGGCCCACATAGGTCATATACTCATAATAAAAGATAAATAAGCATCTCAAATTGTACCAAAATTTAATATAATGCATGTGCGTGTTGATATTAAAATGTAGAAAACATAACAAGCATAATCACACACATGATGCAAGATACATTGTTTTTTCATAACATAAATTAAACATAAATTTTGTATATTCATAAACAATAATAAGAGTGTTGATTTCATGCTTACCTACAACCATCACTCACTTTCATCATAATTTTTAAATTTTTTCTCAAGATTGCTTATTTAAGTCAATTTCTAGATTTTTGTTTTATGGTAGCAATGCAGAACACAGCACAAACAACCTAGAGCATGAATGAGAGAGTGTTGGAATTAATGCTTGGTTTTAATAACTCAAATGAGGTAGTCGTTTCATTTAAGGAACATGTTCATAAAATATATGATTTCTAAGGATGACACTTGGAAATAGTGGAAGCATAGCCCCTCTCATGCTCTATGCAACAATATTGGACCATTATATATTATATTCCATAATTAATATTTACACATATTTAATGCGTAAAAGGAATATTTGAACAAATATTTCATATTTATGATTGATTGAAATTTTGGCTTCATTTTTTGGTTTTTATGGTATTCTTGTATTTTGTGCTTTAGTTTTGTTGTTAGGGAACTATGTCTAGCCTTGCCTTGACTTTCCTTGGCTTTCCTTATCCTGCCATTCCTTTCCTTTACACATATTAACTTGACCATGAACTATACATATACCTATACCTACACCATGACGATGACCTACACTGTGACCTACACCATGACCTAGTCCTAGAACTAGACCTAGACCTAGACCTTGCCTTTCCATACATTACCTTGCGTTGTTGTTGTAGTTAGGGAGAAAGTACGAGAAAGTTTCTAGTATATCCTTACATAGATAAATACAAGTTATAACATCATATATAGAAGCACAAAAGTATTAATATAGACATACACAGTAGTGGGAGAACCATCAACGAATTTTATTATATGTAGAAAAAACAACCGTTGTCTTTCCATTACATGATGATGTGCGTGTGTGTGTGATGTACAGTTACTAGTTGGTTACATTCCTTAACTATCACATCAGTCGACTCTAACTTCTTATTCGACCAACTTCTCTAATCGACTACTACAGTCAAATCGACTGGGGGCTCTAGTTGCTAGAGTCGACTAACCCCTACACCATCTCCCCCCCCCCCAAATTCCTTGCTCATCCCGAGAAAGAGGTGGGTTGTGAAAAAATTACAATATTAAAAAGTTATCTACTATGTCCTTCTTTTGAGGCTATTACAAAATGAGAATAAGAAATAAAAATAAGAGATAATTTTGGTTTTTGATGTCACTGCTTCATACCTTTTTCTAGCTACTTATTTACGTTATGAGGAATATCCCATTCATACATTTGTACATCAGCTGGAAAGGGTGTTGTTTTCGCTAGAATATGTGACTCTTCAGACCCTTGAATGGTGACTTTTGGTGTTGTTGATTGATAACTGGAAACTGGTATGTTTGATTTAAAGGGTGCAGTATTGAAAAAATTGAATTCTTTCTGGTAAGTTGATGGTCCCTCCGACTACTCTGTAGGTGTCTGCGGTAAATTTTGAAATGTTGTTTGATAGATGGTTGGGGATGACAATAGAAAATCCATAGAGAACATTTTCCATTCCTTGACATAATGCTGTGCCTCTATTTCCATTGTCTTCATTTTCCGTAGAAGTTTAACTTTTCTGTTAAAGGTACTTCATTTACTGAGATCGATTCTGGGTTGACAATTTCCTTTGTTTCCTCAGTTTTTATTTTTATCTTGTCGAGGTACTTTATAGATTAGTATGTTATCATATGACATTTTATTTATTCCTTTATACATTCTCTTTATTGTAATATCAATTCTATATCGGATTCTTTTTATTTTGCTAATCAACTGGAGATAACTTGCTTGGATTATTCATCAGTACCGAAACGTCGGGTTGCTTCCAAATCGACAATTTTAGTTTTTTGTACTTTAAGTTTGTTGTATGTGTCATAGAAATATGTGGACCAGTTGTTAAGTACTATACTCAAAATTATTTCCTATGATATGACCCTATCGACTTGGTATTGAACCCCCTTGAATTTTTCGATTTCAGATTATAAATTTGTTGATGTATGTTGGGAAAGTTTCTCCTCGTTATTTCTCAATTTCCAACTACTTTGTTGTTTTAAATTATTGTTTTCCTAACTCAGATGTTATATTGTTTCTTGGTTATTGGTCATTGTGCTTATAACTGAATCGATTAACTATTTTTTAGCAACTAATGGATCCACACCTTTTGTCTATTGTTCTAGGCACAATTTTTCTTTTGCTAAGAGTGCGATATTTTTTAATATTTGTTTTTCTTTAATTTTTTTGGACATAAGTCGGGTTCTATATCTAGTAGCGTTATTCCACCTAACCTATGCTTCATTAGATACTTCAATATATAATTCCATTATTTGTTCATCTAATGCGACCTATGGATTGAATATTTTTTTTGTAGGCTGTTTTGTTGAGTCGACTAGTCTGAATGTTGTAAAAATGATGACTTTATGGTTGGTTCTCTTCTTATGTTTAATATTTTTATTTTTCTGGCATGTTCCTCCACAGTCCTTGTGCTTATCGGAATTATTTTTGGTGCCTTTGTTAGTGTCATTTTTCCCATGAGTCTGATCAATATTTTCCATGGTTTCTTACTCATTAGCATGGTGTTTAACACCCTATTTTTCTTCCTCGCCTCGTGGGATGATTTGGTTTGTTGGTGTTATGATCATGAGGGTCTGGATGTTTTGTATGAAGATTTTCATGGGATGCATTTTCAGGAGGCAAATATAAAGTTAGGATATTGGCAGGTTTAGACCTGGGTTGTGTATCATCAGTTCTAATGTCGACTGGTCCTTCAATATCTGGAGCTTCTCCTTCTTCTATATGTTCCATTGATTCCTTCTATTTGTACATGTCGTCCCTTGGTTTGGATAGGAAGGTAATCACCTATTCTATTATGACATTTGACCTATTTCCAATATTTGTTTGATTGGTGTCGTTGGGATCCTTTTCTCCTATGTGTGCTACACTTCCTTGGTTACTGTGATGGGAGGGTGATTCATAGGATGTTTTTTCTAATGATACTTGCCAACAAACTTTCCTAGGTTTATTTGTCTATTATTCTTTCTTCCTTGTTGCACTTGTTTCTTCCACAATTGGTGTAGCCTTTGGTGGAGGAGACTCTCTTGTGAGGTCGATTGTGCATTTTTTTTTTGGCATTGGTTCTTTGTTGAGGTTGGGTCAAATACATTTTGACTGATGTGTTGTGACTGGTGTCGACAGACCAACACTCTATTCTTGTTGTTCCACGATCCTAGGTTTTTTATGTGTGCTTGTTTACATTTATTTTTCAAGAGAATCCTTTGTCTTTCTTGCTTCAGCCTTTTTTGCATTCTCTACTACCATTATTTATTGAAATTGAGGACTAATGATCGACTTCAAAATATTTTGAGTTACTTCTTGACCTTTTTCTCTCTATCGGGTCCTCTCAGCTAGCCTATTTTTTAAACCAACTAATATTTCTTTAATTAAGGGGTCTTTTAAATCCAAAGTTGCATATGATTTGAATGTTTGATGCCATATGATATCAACGTCGTCTAGTACTGTTGAGGCCTCAATAAATTTCTTTCCCCTTATTGTTTTCTCTTGTTGTTTCTTCATCATCCGAGTCTATTTTTCCTTAGAATTGGTTGCAATGTCAAGATTTTGTACAAAGGGAACAATGTGTAAAGATAATTCTCTTTCTTATTCATTTTCACCATTAGTCAATGGTGTAAGGATATATGAATTTTAACTTAGTACCTCTGGGGGGATCTGTGTTTGATACCCCAATTGTCTATCAAGTTATTCAAAAATATGAAGCTTAGTGAGATGATAATCCAACTCTATTGGTGTTGGTCCACCACTGATGCCACACCAAATTTAATTGTGGTGAAGGCTTAATTGGATGTGTGCGCTTGGTGGTAGGGCATGCCAAAAATTTTATCTACTCGCCATTAGTGGGAGACATTATTTACATGTTCTACCCAACATTTGAAAATTATCTCGACAAGGGATGAGTCTAAAGATCCAGCTGCTCTTGGTGCAAATACATCATAGTTATCCATGGTTAGGGTCCATTTTTCTATAAACATGGGTTACTCGACCTACCCTACTTGGTTCATGGATATCCAGATTAAGAGTGAAGGGAAAGGGATGGCCCTACTATTCTCCTGGAAATCCAAAAAACTACTTTGTATCAATGTTTCTAAGCATTATTCCCAGTCGAACTAGGCTCCGGAGTCCAAGATTTGACCAATTGGCTCCAACGTGAGATTTACATCTAAAGCCTAACCCATAGATTTAAAGAATTACAAAATTATATTGAAAATCCATTTGGCACGGACATTGATGAATTTGTTGATCAAGAGCCCTTTTTTTATTTTTTTCCATCATCCTCCCTATGAGGATTTGGATCCATTCATTTGTATTTGTAGTTTTGGGTATGTGCGTACCTCCATGTGGTATTCCACTTATTCTGTGGATTAATCCTCTAGTGATGTCAATTGGAAAATTTAGCCATACGGAGATATTGTGATATTGACTGATAAGATACTCAACAACCTCTTATTTCCATCCATTCAACTCAGCAACCTATGACACGCCTAGGATATGCATGATTTCTTCTTTTTCAAGAATATATGTTTCCTCTTCCCATTGTCCTTCTTCCATCCCCAAGGTAGGGAAATTATTCCAATGTCATGACTAGTCAACTTATTCCATTCTTTTTGTGCAAATGTTTTTCAATCGTACTTCAAGATCAGTTGCGCCTGGTTTATTGAGCTTTTTTTTTTGTGTGGATCGGTTGGAGGATATGTTGTTTGGCCCCTCCTCCTCGATATTTATTTGATTTATTGGAGATTGGTTCATTTTAGGCTAGGCTGTGCAATTGGGGTTTCTTGGAATTGATTATGGAGATGCTTGGGTGAAAACAAAAGTGAAGCAAAATCATATGCTTCATCTAAATTTATAAGAGGGATATGGAGTGGAGACTTTAATTCCGCCAACGGGGATATTAAGTCGTCCACCTCGATGTTGGTATCAAATTAAATTTTTTTTCGTGTGAGGTGATATGTGTGTCATCGTTGACGTGAAGTATGAGCTTGTCCTGTTGAGTATTATTATCATTAATGTATTCATGCAATTTAATTATAGCAATTTTTTCAATTTTATTTTCTTAAACTGCGTTCTTGATTTGAATGGTATTTTGTAGGAATACTTGGTCAGGTTGAGCCATATGGAAGGTTGGGGTTCTTCGTCGAAGTACTTGGCCTTTCGTCCTTCCATTATTTGGTCAATTCTATTAATACTTGGTATTTTCAATCCATGCTTGTGATTTCTTGTATGCTCACTCGTTTGATGTCTTCCTCGCTCGATAGATCAACGAAATTCATACTTGTGTGTTATATATTCAATTGGGTGATGAATTTCCTGATCAATTGGTCGACTAATGTTCTTATTTAAGTAATTTCATAAGTTTCATCTAGGTATTGAACTTGGTTTTGGGTTATGTGTTTCTATTCTAATTGTTGACCAAAGGCTCTATTCTCTTCCCATTTTTGTGCAAGTGAACTCTTTGATGAGTTGTGTTGGTTGTATGTAGTTTTCGAACAATTTTCTGTACCTAAATAAGGAAATTGACTTATTACGTTATTTATTTAGGTTTTTATTAATCGTGCTTAACTTCCCTTTTTGTCATATTTTTTTCTTTTTCCTTCCTTTCTTTAGAATTTGATTTTCATAAGGAACTCTTGATTTCATTTGTAGCTACTTGCAGAAGTTTATTTTATAGTCTGATTTGAAAGTATTTAATAAAGTTACTTTTAATCACATTCCAGACGAATTTTCTCCCCGATGCTTTTTCAATCTAATACCACTTGTGAGGTATATCATCTAATGTATTCATGAACATGTGTGGCCATACTCTTTCATATCAGTAACCTACATTTTTCCATTCTTGCTTGCACTTCTGTATGTGGATCATTGGGTTGAATCCATATTTAAATATTAGGATGTCGATTACAGAGATATTTTCCCACCAAATATTTCCATAAAGTAAAATGTGGAGGTATTCCATGTTTGAAGTTAGTTTGCATGAGTCTCCCACCATCGGGTTTCTTGGCCAGTGAAGGATTCAACTAGACTTTTTATTCTTCCTTGGTCCCCAAATGACTGGGAGACTTCGTTGACATGTGCCAATGGAAAATTTCATTCATTGAACCATGTGGAAGTTCTTGTGTATGAATTAGTTGGTATTAATGTTGGTGTTTGTTTTAATATTGTTTCAGAAACAATAGGGACTACTTGAATCAGGAAGCATGTTTTGGATCGTTTGATAGGTATTTCCTCTATAGACCAACATTCTTTGGCTTGGGATTCATAATTCTCCATCTTCCAATTGTACAATTATGTATTTGAATTTTGGCTTATTGACAATGGAGATATGACTAGTATTTATCCTTCAATATTAGGTTCTACATTATCTTTCTATTCATTCATTACTTGATATATTCGACGTGCTTGTTGGGCCTTGTCCCATGTCTCAACCCACGGTTCTCCTTCTTTTGGGTTTAGGGGAGGTATAATTTTTCTTCTACTTCCTTTTATCTGTATCTAATCTCTTTTTAAAGATATCGTGGCTTTCATGTATCGACCCCAGGGTCTTTTGACTAGCACAAGGTAAGCGGGAGTTCCTTCGTCTAGGTTTATAACTTCAAACTTGACTCTTGTTGAAATTACCATTATAGACGTGATGACACTTTTGAGAGTTCCGATTGGTTTGAATAGTCTTTGATCTGCTAGTTTTAAGTACTTAATTGTCGGTTGTAGCAAGGTTCTTCCAAGTCGGACCCATGTTTCTTTAGGAGGGATGTTCACTCGTGAACCAAAGTTGACCATGACTTGTTTAATCATGTGGCCATCGAATTCTAGGTCAAATTGGGGATCAAAGTCACTCATGGTTCTGTATTGAGATAACTACCTTACACTTTTTACTGGTCTTTGACTTTCTTTCTATTCTCTCAATATATTTAGTAGGTCAATCAAGCATCCTACTAATTGTTTTTATATTAGTAATTGTAGAAATTCCTCAATGGAAGTGTTCCACATACTCGCTCGTTCTTCATTTGATTTATCCGAGTCGATATTTTTAAATAATTTTAGTGCTTCCCACATTATCCTTTCTTCTTTATCGAGGTCAAGATATGGAAATCTATTTCCTTGTCAATTTGGTGCCTCCCGGTAATTGTATTTACTTTCTACCGATCTTGTGAACACACAGAGAGTTTTGGTATAAAAAATGTCTTGTTTCGACATTGTATGTAAGAGGTTTACATTTCTCTTGGTCATGAATTTTTCCAGCACAAGTGAATAATATTGTAGGGAGCGATCTCCCACTCCAAAAATATTATAGAAATTTAAATCAGTTATGTCTTTTATTAGGTAGTCTAGACTAATGTGGCCTTCTTTCCAATAGTTAAATAAGTAGTATAATCCTCAACCACATCCTCTTCCAAATTTTCCTCGTCCTCCTCTACCTTGACCTTGGTATCCACCTCAACCTCGACCTCTATAACCGTTCCCTTGGTTCACATTCTGGTCGACTACTTGTGTATGATAAACTGAATGCACATTTGTTCTGTTCTTATCATTCAACTAAAATTATTGGGTGGAATGATTATTTTCTTCACATATATGACACCACTTGGGACGTATATTTCTTAAATTTTGTGGACAATCTGTTATTGCATGGTTGGTCGAGGCTTCACATATATCACAATAAGTTCTGATCTAGATGTGCCTGAGTGTTGGGTCTACGGCATCACTAAATTTTCAATAGTCTTTAGTGTGTCCTTATCTAGAGAAAATGGTACACCGGAGGTCATTGATACTGATTAATATGTTTTTAATCGTATGTTTTAGTTATTTGATCTCATCTTCCAATATATTTTCAGTGCTTGATGAATTAACCGAGCCTTCATTATCCATTTCAATCCTATGATATTTTTTGAGGATTTATTCACATGTTGAAAGGCCTTACATCCTTAATGGGGCTCTGATATTTTGTAATAGTCTCACCACGTACCATTATTCTAGTAGATTTTCATCGATCACGTAGGGTATTTGAATCGATAAATCCTTGAATATTTTGTCGTATTTGCGCACACTTTCACCTTGATTTTTCTTGATTTCCTTAAGTTTTTCTACTTCCATATGGCTTATATATCGTGTCTTAAAAAATGTAAGTAAATTATTATTTATTTCACTTTTCATATGTGTTTGATTGTTGGTGAAATTCATAAAATAGGTAAAAGTTTTGGTTTGAAGCACGACTCCAAACTGACCCATTTTTTTTTCTTTGTCGATTATATCTACAACATCCCACAATTTATCGCTAACAAACCAATGTTGTTTGGGATATTATCGCTTTTGTAAATAGGGATGCGATTAAGTCCCATTGTTCATTTCTTTTTAGCAATTAGAATTATTTCCAGATATTTAGTCGAGGTCAACTTGGAGGTTGATGGAGTAATATTTTTTGGATTCAAGGTCAAGCTATTTGAATAAATTGTTGTAATCTTTGGATGTTTTTTAGTCAGGATGTATTAGACTGCTAACTGTACTTATTCTTGGTTTAAGCTTCAATCCTCTGTTTGACAAGCTTTATCTATATACTCAACAAGCCATCCTCTACAAGGTCATGTTGGTTCACTTTCACTATCTATGGAATTTGAATCTTCTAGAATCAATTTCAGCAGAGGGACGACATCCGTGAGATCTCTTACATGAATGATTATGTCTTCTGGTCAATTATGAGTATTTTAATGTGCTTCGATTAACACTGCATCTCTTATTTGGAAATTATTATCGGTTCAACACCACACCAGCAGTGATTGTGTATCGATATGAATTCGTTGTTGGAGAAAGTCTGTAATGCATGGACTACGACTTCTTATAGGAGAAAGTCAAATTGCAGGTCCCGAATCATAGATTTCCATATTGAATTGATCATTGGATTTCTGGGCACCATCGAATGTCATACTCAATTACAAGATTTCACTCCTCCCAAGAGCCACTCGGGATATCTCAAGGGATCCTCCAACAAAATGTTGTTCCTGGGTAGGTTTTCTATGAGATTTTATAGGAAAATTTTCCTTCAACAAGTCTTCTCGCTTATTTTTCCTTTTATCATGCTCTATTTTTTGGATTTCAGTTGAGAGTTTGTGAATCTATTTTTTTCATGCAGATTTATCACTTGAATCAACTGTATTCTTCTTGACTCCCATCGTTTTAGACTTGGGTGTGGTCTGACTTTGGCTTTGACTTCACTTTTAACTTCGATATCAACTTATCTTTTCTCACGTATCATCCATATCACCGAAATTGCTTGACTTACTCGCGGTCATTGGTGTTTATCATTTTATCTAATTTCATTTATTTAAGAAGTAATCTTAGGATTCTTTGGTATCTTTATATTTATCTTTCAAGAATTCTTCCCACTTTTCTTGTCTTTATCGTCAATTGGAATTTGGATGAGGATCTTTCAGGGGAGTTTGATACTCGAAAATGTCACTAAATCCTTTTTATAGGAGGAATTTATGAAACACAGAGGGGATGGTACAAAGGAACCTATCATGTACCTCAATATATAATTTGTTCTTGATAGTCTAGACTGATTCTCTATATTCAACCGCTTGATCTTCAATATAGTCTTTTACAATCCTCTCAAACTATTCATTGATATTTTTTCTTCCTCCCTTTATAATATTGTGCATCAACTTATCATCATGAGTGAGTCTGCAGATTAGATTGGATGATGTATTCATACAATGATTTTGGTATAGCCTCCAAGAATCACTTGTGTGTTTCTAAATAGAAGTGTGTGTAGGATTCTTCTAAAGTTAGTTAGTTTCTTCGTGCATAATTTCTAATTTAATTCTTGATTTTGCATTCCCACCATTCACGTATGTTTGTTAGAGTTAACATCTATCCGCTCATTTCTTTAATGCATGCTCGAGTTCAAAACTAGCGGAAATGGAACCAATGTTGTAGTCAGGGAGAAAGTATGAGAAGGTTTCAAATAGATCCTTACATAGAGAAATACAAGTTATAGCATCATATATAGAAGCACACAAGTATACAGATAGACATACACAATAGTGGAAGAACCATCAATGCGTTTTATTAGATGTATCCAAAATAACCTTTGTCTTTCCATTACATGATGATGTAAAATTACTAGTCGGTTACATTCCTTAACTTTCACATCGATCAAATCTAACTTCCTATTTGACCTCCTTCCCTAACCGATTACTAAAGTCGAATCGACTGGGGGGTCTAGTCAGTAGATTTGACTAGCCCCTACAAAATGTTCCTTTCCATATCTATCCTTGCCTCTCTTTCCCTTGAATTACCATGAGATGATTTTCCTTTCCATGCCTTGCCTTTCCTTCCCATGCCTTGGATTCACTTTCCCTGCCTTACATTACCTTTCCTTAACATTCCTTGCCTTGCCTTGTCATGTGTTGTCTTTCTTTTTCTTTTCTTTTATTTCCATGCAATGTCTTGTCTTGCCTTTCCTTGAATTACCTTTCCATGTATACCCTTTCCTTGCATTTTATTTACAATCCTTTCATTTAATTTTCTTTCCTTTCCTTTCCTTACCTTGCCTTCCATTTCCTTGTCTTTCCTTACCCTATCTTACCATGCATTTCCTTTCCTTTCCTTGGAATGTGATGCCTTATGTTTCCATGTCTAGGCTTGTCTTTCCTTTCCTTCCCTTGTATTAGATTCAATTTGATTTCCTTTCCTTACCTTTCCTTTCATTTCCTTGTATTTCGATTCCTTGCTTAGAACTAGACCTAGACCATAACTGTGCCTCACTGAGAAAAACCCTATTTCTAAAGATCCTCCCACAAATGATGTTTCAAGAAACAAAATGACAGCTAAAGGGTACCCCTATCTATAACCCAATCCCAGGAGTCCAATTCAATTGACGATTCATCCATCCCAGTCTCGGTTAGAGTTTTATGGTGAGTTATAACTCACCTCCTCAATACATTCAAGGACTTTTGAACAATTTGGTTTGAGGGCATAAAATAAAAACCGAGTAGAATAAATAATTTCCATAATATGATGCACATATGTTTTGATAAGTCCCATGAAACCACACTACCCATAATAACCTGAGACAATTTTCACCAAAATCAACCTCTTGTTCAGAAATTGCATTATTCCTCATTGAGAAAAACCCTAGTTCCAAAGATCCTCCAAAACATACTTTTCTAGGAAATGAAATTATATAAAATGGGTAACCCTATTTGTAACCCAATTTCAGGAGTCCAATGAAACCTATGGTTCGTCCACCCGAGTCTCAGTTTATGGCGAGTTGCAACTCACCTCCTCAATCCATTTAGGGACATGTTGACAATTTAGTCCAGGGGCATAAAATCTAAAATGAGCAGAATAACCTAGTTCCATAAGCTCCCACATGTCTATTTCTCAAATTCCCATGCTATAACACTACTCACAATTTTTTGATACATTGTTTACCAAAACTGACGCGTTGTTTAAAAATTGCAGTATGCCTCACTGAGAAAAACCCTAGTTCCATATATCCTCAAACCAATGGTTTTTCGGGAAAGAGCATGATAGTTGAGGGGTACCCCTAGTTGTAAATCAGTGTTAGGAGTCCAATGCAACTGACATTTCATCCATCCGAGTCTTGATCATAATTTTATGGAAAGTTGCAACTCAGCTCCTCAAGTCATTTAGGGAAATGTTGACAATTTCATCCAGGGGCATAAAATCCAAACTAAGTGGCATAAATGTGTTTCATAATATCCTGCACATATATTTTGAAAAGGGCCATGTGAGTACTCTATTCACAATATCGCAACATAATTTTCTTCAAAATAAACCCCTTGTTTAGAAATTTCACTGTGCCTCACTGAGAAAAACCCTAGATCCAAAGATCCCCCAAAAAATTGTTTTCTAGGGAACATAATGAAAGATCAATATTAGCCATGGTTTTAACCTGGTTCTTGGATTGCAATGAAACTATAGGTTCATCCATTCGAGGCCCCATTATATTTTTATGGGGAGTTACAACTTTCTCCCTCAAGTCATTCAAGGACATGTTGGAAATTTGGTATGGGAAAAATAAATCGAAATCGTGCAGCATAACTGAGGTCTATAATCTCCCACATGTGTTTTTGGCCAAGATCCACATGAACTGGCTACCTAAAATATCTCGGCATAATGTTCTTCAAATTTGACCACTTGTTCAAAAATTGCATCGTTCCTCACTGAGAAAAACCCTAGTTCCAGAGATCCTCTAGGAAATACTTTTCTAGAAAATGAAATGATAGAAAATGGGTACCCCTATTTGTAACCCAATGTTAGGAGTCCAATGAAACCTATGGTTCTTCCACCCGAGTCTCGGTTTATGGCGAGTTGCAACTCGCCTCCTCAAGAAATTCAGGGACATGTTGACAATTTAGTCCAGGGGCATAAAATATAAAATGAGAAGAATAACCTAGTTCCATAAGCTCCCACATGTCTATTTATCAAATTCCCATGCTATAACACCACTCACAATTTTCCGATACATTGTTTACCAAAATTGACCCCTTGTTTAAAAATTGCAGCATGCCTCACTGAGAAAAACCCTAGTTCCATATATCATCCAACAAATGGTTTTTCGGGAAACAGAATGATAGTTGAGGGGTAACCCTAGTTGTAACTCAATGTGAGGAGTCCAATGCAACTGGAATTTCATCCATCTGAGTCCCAATCATAATTTTATGGTGAGTTGCAACTCACCTCCTCAAGTCATTTAGGGAAATGTTGACAATTTCATCTAGGGGCATAAAATCCAAACTAAGTGGCATAAATGAGTTTTGTAATATCCTGCACATATATTTTGAAAAGGGCCATGTGAGTACTCTATTCAGAATATCGCAACATAATGTTCTTCAAAATAAACCCCTTGTTTAGAAATTTCATTGTGCCTCACTGAGCAAAACCCTAGATCCAAAGATCCTCCCAAAAATTGTTTTCTAGGGAACATAATGAAAGCTCAATATTCTCCCTGGATGTAACCTGGTTCTTGGAGTCCAATGAAATGGGAGTTTCATCCATTCGAGGCCTCATTATATTTTTATGGGGAGTTGCAACTTGCTCCCTAGGGTCATTCAAGGACATGTTGGAAATTTGGTATGGGAGAAATAAATCGAAATTGTGTAGCATAAATGAGCTCTACAATCTTCCACATGTGTTTTTGGCCAATATCCACATGAACTGGCTACTAAGAATCTCTCAGCATAATGTTCTTCAAATTTGACCACTTGTTCAAAAATTGCATCGTTCCTCACTGAGAAAAACCCTAGTTCTAGAGATCCTCCAACAAATTATTATTTGGGAAATGGAATGATAGTTGAGTTGTACCCTTAGCTGTAACCCATTGTAAGGATTTCAATGCAACCAATGGTTCATCCATCCAAATCCCTGTTATAGTTTTATGGTGATTTGCAACTCACCTCCTCAATCCATTCAGTTCGTATTGAAAATTTTGTCTGGGGAAATAAAATTCAATACTGAGCAACATAAATGAGTTCTGTAAGCTCCCACAAATATTTTTTTCTAAGGCCCATGCAACCAAACTACCCACAATTTCCTGACACTGAGCTCACCAAAATGAACCCCTTATTCAAAAATTTCACTACGCTTGATTAAGAAAACCCTAGTTCTCAATATCCTCCAAAAAATGGTTTTATGGGTAACAAAATGACATTCGATGGGTACCCTTACTTGTAAACCGGTGTTAGGATTCCAATGCAACCAACAGTTCATCCGTATGAGTCTTTGTTAGAATTTTATAGCAAGTTACAACTCACCTACTCAATCCATTTAGGGACATGTTGACATTTTGGTCCGGGGACATAAAATACAAACTAAGTGGCACAACTAAGTTCCATAAACTCCCACACATATGTTTTGTAAAATCACACATGACCACTTTACCCACAATTTCTCAATCCGTTGTTTTTTAAAATTGACCCCTTGTTTAGAAATTTCATTGTGCTTCACTAAAAAAATTTCTAGTTCCAGACATTGATGATTTTAGGGGCTAAATTTCGCTCATGGGCTAATTTTCCATGGTTTTTCCAAAAACATGATTCGCTATTTTAAAAATGATTCGCCCAAATTTTATAGGAAAAAATTATTTTACCTTAAAAATCGCCAAAATTTTATAAAAAATATATAAAATACTTAGAAATTTGAATATTTTTACAAAAATATCGCCAAACATTTATAGTTGACATATGAAGGGTTAGTAAGATTCGCCAAGGTTTCTACATTTTAAAATAAATTTCCATCCTTAAAATCATCCCTAGTTCCAGAGATCCTCCAACAAAATATTTTCCGAGAAACATAATAACAACCGAGGATTACCCTTAAATGTAAGTCAATTCCAAGATTCCAATGCAACTAATGGTTCATCCATCCAAGGGACATTTAGAGTTTTATGGTGACTTGCAACTTGCCTCATCAATCCATTCAAGGTCATGTTTACAATTTGGTCAAGGGGCATAAAATCCAAACCATGCAGCATAATTGAGTTCCATAAGCTCTCACATGTTTTTTTGGTTAAGGCCCATGTGAACACCCTATTGACAATAACCTGACACAATGTTCTAAAAAATTGACCCCTTGTTCAGAAATTGCACTATGCCTCACTGAGAAAAACTATAGATCCAGAGCTCCTCCAACAAATAATTTTTCGGGGAATGAAATGATAGTAAAGGGGTACCCCTAGCTATATCATAGTTCCTAGAGTCCAATTAAATTTCCAACTTATTCATCCAAGGACCAGCTATATTTTTATGGAAGGTTGCAACTCACCTCCTCAAGCCATTTAGAGACATGTTGAAAATTTGGTCTAGGGGAATAAAATTCAAAATGAGTGGCATAACTGAGTTTCTTAATATCCTTCACATATATTTGGCCAAGTCCCACATTCCCATGCTACCCACAATAACTCCACAAAATGTTCACAAAAATCAACCCCTAGTTCCAAAATCACACTCTGTCTTACTGAGAAAAATACTAGTTATAAAGATCCTCCAAAAAATAGTTTTCTGGGAAATGGAATGACTTATGAGGGGTACCCCTAGATATAATGTGGTGTTAGGAGTCCAATGTAACTGAAGATTCATCCATCTAAGTCTTGGTTAGAGTTTTATTACAATTTTCAACTCGCTTCATCAAGCCATTCAAGGACATGTTGATAATTTGGTCTGGGGGAATAAAATCCAAACTCAGTGGCGTAACTGAGTTTTGTAAGCTCCTACACATCTATTTTTCCAATTCCCATGCAACCATGATACCCATAATCATTTGACACAATTTTCTTCAAAATGAACCCCTTGTTCATATATTGCATTGTGCCTCACTAAGAAAATCCCTAGTTCCAAACATCCTCCAACAAACAATGCTCAAAGTCCAATGCAACTGACATTCTGTCCATTTGAGTCCAGGTTAGATTTTTATGGAAAGATGAAAATCACCTCCTCAAGCCATTCAAGGACATGTTGACAGTTTTATTCAGGTGAATAAAATACAAATCAAGTAGCATAACTAAGTTTTGTAAGCTCTCAAAGGCCCACATGACCATGCTATCGACAATCACCTGACACAGTGTTGTGCAAAATCAAACCCTTGTTCAAAAATTGCATTATGCCTCACTAAGAAAACCACTAGATCTAGAGATCCTCCAGCAAATGGTTTTCTAGGTAACATAATGGCAGTGGAAGGGTACCCATAACTATAACTTGGTGTCGTGATTCTAATGCAACTAAGGATTCAACAATCCAAGGCCCAATTAGAGTTTTATGGGGAGTTGTAACTCACCTCCTCAAGTCATTCAAGGACATGTTGACTATTTGGTTTGGGGAAATAAAATAAAAAACAAGTGGCATAATTTAGTTCCATAAGATATCACACATATATTTGGCCAAGGCCCACATGACCATGTTACCCATAATTTCCCAACATAGTGTTCACGAAAATTGACCCCTTGTTCACAAATTGTACTCTTCCTCATTGAGAAAAACCCTAGTTCTAGAGATCCTCCAACAAACGCTTTTTTGGGAAATATAATGATAATGGAGGGTACCCCTAGTTGTAACCCGATGGCCCGAGTCCAGTGCAACCAATGGTTCATCCATCTGATACCTATTTAAGGTTTTATGGCAAGTTGTAACTCCCATCCTCATGTCATTCAAGGACATGTTGACTATTTCATTTGCAAGCATAATGTCCATCTTCAAAAAAAATAAACAGGTTGAATCTCATCCTTTCACAGAAATAATCCCAACAGACAAACACCAACAAAGAAACATATTGTAACAAATAAGTTACCAAGCAATGTGGAGGTTAACCGAGAGAATTGGAAAATGTTGCTATGTGGATATTTGGAGATATGAATTTTATTCCCATTCAATAAACCTTGTTTCTTTCATAATTTTAAAATGCTAGCATTTCCCTAAAAAAAACGTTAAAATAAATGTACTTCAGAAAATATTTGACAAGTGACTAACTTGTAAAACTTCTTACATGGTTTAAGGATTTGTATGTCAAGGTAATGCAAGGAAAGACAAGGAAAGGAAAGGAAAGACAAGGCATGGAAAGGAAATGCAAGGAAACGAAAGGAAATGCAAGGCAAGGTAAGGCTAGACATGACAAGGAAATGCAAGATAAGGAAATGAAATGCAAGGAAAGGCAAGGCTAGACATGGAAATGAAAGTCAAGGCAAGGAAATGAAAGGTTTAGGTCTAGTTCATGTTCTAGGTTATGGTCTAGGTCAAGGAAAGGAAAGGCGGGGCTATACATGGAAATGAAAGTCGAGAAAAGATAAGGCAAGGAAAGGAAAGGAAACTCATGTCAATGTAACACAAGGTAATACAATGAAATGCATGGAAAAGAAAGGATAAGCATGGCAAGGAAAGTTCTATGTCTAGGTCTAGGTGTAGGTGATGGTCTAGCTCTAGGTCTTGTTCTAAGTCACGGTCTAGGTCTAGGTATGTGTCTAGAACATGAATTATACCATGACCTAGACATACACCATGACCTAAACCATGACCTAAACCTAGACATAGACATAGACCAAGAACTAGACATATACCTATACCTAGACCTAGACCTAGACCATGACCTAGACCTGGATCTAGAACTAGACCATGACCTAGACCTAGACCTAAACCATGACCTAGACTTAGACCTATGATATGACCATGACCAATAACTATACCTTACTTAGACCTAGACCTAGACCTATACATGGAAAGGTAATACATGGCAAATAAAGGCTATACAAGGCAAGGAAAGGTATGGTAATGCAAGGAAATGGCAAGTAAATGCAAAGGAAAGGAATGACAATGGAAAGGAAAGATGAGGCAATGCAATGTAAAAAGTATATACATGGAGAACCATCGATCGAAGTGGATATCGGTGGACACCCACCTTTTCCAACTAGCTCAAAACAATTTTCTAGCAATTTTGGTAATTTACTATTTTTAGCAGTTTTTAACTTCCGGGGCCATTTTGAGGGTCTAAATCAAGTTTTTTCGGGATCAAGCTTATAAAAAATAGTCAAAGGCTCTGATTGAGCCCCCAAAATTAATATCCTCGACCATACCTTTCCAACGAGATATCGTGTGCCCCAAACAAAGATCGTATTCAAAAGTTACGACCTCGGGAAGTTGATGTACTAACTTACCCAAACGGGGCCCACATGACTTTTGGTACTTCATCTCCTAAGGTTAGGTTTTTTGGATGTCAGGGTTTGTGACATTCCATTTTATTGTAAAAAATTCCTTCATAGCCTCGTTGTCATCGTCTTCTTGCGAATGAGCGCATCCATCACATCTCTTACCAGAGATAAGCCGCCACCATTCCAGCAAGCTTGTTTTCCATTGCATTTTACAGTTTCAGCTTATTTCCTTATTGAATAGCAAAAAATAGTTTTACTATATCTCTATTATTCTGTGTTAATAATATTTTAATAATCTATATTCATTTCATTATGCTCCTTGTCTTCTTAATGCATGTCCCCAAGGAGGTCAGGGTACAAAGAATTGGGTCTCGAGCTTGTTTCTCTTGAGGAAAAAATCTCTCGCACACCCAAGAAACCTCTCATGGTAGGAGAAATTAAATATGATGAGACATGAGATCCTTTCAAAAAAAATTTTGAGGAATCCCTCATGAAACAGAGGAGCGAGATGATGGATAGTTTCACGCAAATCCTTCAGCAGTTACCAACAGGCGACACATCTTCCTCGAGCGGAGGCCCCGTCCCCTTCAAGGTACAAATAAACTTTGATATTCCTATATTTGAAGGTGAGATAGATGAAGATGTGATAGAAAAGTGGTTTAATCTACTATAAGGGTATTTTTTTGTCCATAAATTTTCAAATAGAGAAAATATTACTTTTGTGCTCCTCAAAGTCGTTCCCCATGTCAAAGATTGGTGGGAAACTTTCTATGAGAAAAAGGAAACATAGGAACCCTCATTATTTACAGTCATGACCACCTAGGAATCCTTTAGGGATGCTATTAAGGAACAATATTACCCTGTCAAAAGTTATGGAAACTTTTATACCAAATGGAGCACACTACGGCAAGAAAGAGACCAAGCAGTGCCATATTTCACAAATATATTCCATACCTTGTGCACCAAGTTGGGTATCAAAGATTCATATATAAATATGGTGCTCAAGTATCACAGTGATTTTCATAGATACATATAGACCAAAATGGAATTTCTGGACATCTCATCCTTGGGCGTGACCTACCGATATACCGTCAACATTGAGCATAAGCTCAAACAAAATACACAACAATTTGGGCCTAGGAACCCCTCACAGCAAAATCCAGGAAAGCGCGGCCCCAACCCACATAACAAAGGACAAAGAAAATATGGACAATATCAATACAACCAGTCCATGCCGCAAGCAAAGGACACCGAAAAGACAAACAAATATACCGGGAAGTGGTGTGACTTCCATAAGAACCCTTGGCATAACACTGTTTATTGCTGCTCAAAGCAGTTGTTGGTGGCCGAAGTGAAAGCCTATGAATTGTATGTGGGTTATGACTCTGATTCAGAACTAGAAAGGTGAAGACGAATCATTGATGTGGAACCCATTGCCACTGTTGCTACCACCAAGCTCTATCCTTGTGAACCACACGAGCCAGAAGAAGGTGAGTGCCTCTTCCATTCACAGATGTGGGTGAAAGGCACCCCATTGCACTTCTTCGTTGATAGAAGTAGATAGAATAACCTCATCTCAGTAGAGTTCTTCAAGAAGATGGCCCTGCCCACAATGTCGCACCCACAACCCTACACCATTGGATGGCTTCACCAAGGAAGCGACCACGTTAGGAAATAGTGTCAACTATCGTACGACATCAAGACCTTGAAAGACAAGGTATTGTGTGATGTTTCTCCTCTCGAAGTTTGTAATTTTATTTTGGGCCAACCTTATTTATGGAAACTTCATGTTGTATATGAGTCTAGGCCTTGTAGTGTTATTATTACTTTGAACAGGAAATTGTACAGGATACCCAAGGCAGTCCCTCCTAGTGTTATTTCCTTGATATATGCCAAGCAACGTGGGGAGGTCATCTCTCAAACTAGGAAATTTGTCTTCTTCATGATTCACTCTCAGAGTGAACGAAAGATCTCAACCACATACAGTGTGTCTGAGTCCATTCTTTCCACATAATATAAGCAAGTGGATAAGGTCATGGAAGAATACTCAAATATCCTCTCTTCTCCTATCGAGGTACCTCTGCACTGACAGGTCAAGCATCCCATCGATCTGACCCCAGGCACACCTCTACCTAATGGGACACTTTATTTCCACTCTCTATTAGAAAATGAGGAGATCGAGAGGAATATCCAAGAACTGCTCCATAAGGGGCACATCCATCCCAGCTCATTTCCTTGTGGGAGCCCATTTGTTTTGGTGCAGAATAAATATGAGACCTGGAGACTCTGCATTGATTACTGGGCCTTGAATAAAATCACAGTTTGAAACTAGTCCCGATTCCCCAAATCGACAACCTCCTTGATCAGATGACAGGGGCCAAATAATTCAATAATATTGATATGAATTCTGGCTACGACTAGGTCCCAATAGAATAGACAGATATATGGAAGACCACCTTCAAGTCAAAATAAGGTCTTTTTGAATGGCTGGTCATGACCTTTGGTTTGAAAAATGATCTAGAAACGTTTATGAGGATGATGGATGATATCCTATGACCTTTCAAAAATACTTTTGTAGTGGTGTATCTGGATGAAATCCTCATCTACAACAAGACTTGGGAGGAACACTTACAAATATTCACCAGGTTCTTGACACCCTACGACAACACAAACTATATGAAAACTTGGAAAAATTATCCTTCGGCATGGACAGGGTCCATTAATTAGGCTACATAGTTGATCGGCATGGTGTGCATGTGGATCCAGCCAAGATCCAGGTCATCCATGACGAGCCAACCCCAACCACACTCATTGAAATTCGCATCTTCTTGGGCCTCGCCAATTTCTATCACAGGTTCATGTTGGGATTCTATCATATCGCATGGTCCCTCAACCAAGTAACCAAGGGTGGAAGTAAGGAAAACATTTTGTGGGGCTTGTACCAACAACAAGCCTGCAAAGAATTGAAGAATAGTTTGTGATCATCCCCAATAATTTCGTTACAAGACTTGCAAAATCCCTTTGATATCGAGACATATGCTTCATACTATGTTGTGGGCACCGTTATCACTCAAAACCACCACCCTGTGGCATATCATAGTGAGACACTATCAAATGTTGTCCATAAGTACCCTAATTACGACAAATAAATCTAATCCATTGTGAAATCCTATTGCCAGTGGAGACATTACATTCTTTGTAAGGATACAATCATCCACACTGGTCATAAGCCACTACAGTTCATGCAGACCCAAGAAAAATTGTAGAATGACCGCCATCATAAGTGGTCCACATACTTACAAAAATTCCACCTCACCATCAAGTATAAAATAAGAAGTAGCAACTGAGTCCCTGATTTCCTCAATTGACCTCCAGGCCCGACACTCACCATGGTTCTAGACCCTTGTGACAATGATACCTCCGGATGGACCCAAATCTATGAGACAGACCCTAACTTCTCCACCAACTACCAAATGTTGGGCACCAACTCAGTGGTCGCTAATTTCCATCTTTAGGATGGGATGTTGTGCCATCTGGACCATCTATGTGTTCCATTAAGTGAGCACTCGAAGGTGATTTAGGAAGCTCACTAGAGTCGGGTGGCAGTACACTTTGGCATCAAAAATATAGTGGCAATACTGCATAAACATTTAGACTGGTTGAAACTTTCATAGTATGTCAGAAATTATATCAGGTCCTGGACCACCTTCTCTATTGTCAAACTGACCACAAAGAAACATGAATTGTACACCCCTCTTCCTACTCCTGACAAAATGTGGGAATCCATCTCAATGGACTACATGTCGGGCCTCTCGTCCACTAAGAGGGGAAATGACCGTGTTTTTGTGGTTGTTGATCACTTTTCCAAGATGGCGATTCTAGCTGCATGTAGGAAGAACGTCATAGAAGAAGTCACTACCAAGCTCTTATTTGAACGAGTATGGGTACATTTTTGGATCCCAAAAACCATTATCTCAGATTGTGACAATCGGTTCCTCAACACATTCTAGTCGAGATTCTAGTCACTACTGGATACCAAGCTCACCAAATCCACTACCTTCCACCCCCAGACATATGGAAAAACTGAGGTCGTCAATTGAATGATCGTACATATCCTGCACATGTACAATTTAAAACACCCTTGTACATGGGATGAGAGTCTTCCCTATGTCGAGCATAGATTACAATTGAGCCCTACATAGCTCAACTAGCCACAACCCCTTTCATGTGGGGTTGGGATTCCAACCATTGGGCCCCATGGATGTTTCACTACCCCTGGCGACCACATCGACCGAATCATCCCCTGCTCCACTGGAAGCTGAAAAATCCAACTAGTTCATTGAGCAGATCTAACACATCCACCAATAGGTTTAGGATAGTCTACAAAATTCTAATGCTAAGTACAAGTAGCGCCATGATCAACATCGGGTGCCCCATAAATTTCAGGTGGGTGATAAATTTTGGTTGCACTTGCAGAAAGAACGCCTTACAGGGCCCCATCATAAGCTTCGCCCACTCCATTATGGGTAGTACACCATCACCAAGGCTATGGGTGACAATGTTTTTGAGCTCAAAATTCCCCCTTTCCTTGGCCTGCACCCATTCTTCAACGTGGCTCTCATTCAACCATATTTCCCACCATTATTTGACTCCTCAGAGATAACATATAAGTTGACACCAACATATCTCAACCCTGAATGCATGTAACATGAATCCAGTGATCATATTGTAGACACACAGATCAAGGGCATTCAACAACAAAGGATCCAGCTTTATCAAGTCATCAAACAAGGGAAACTCCTACACCAAGGAAAGTGGCTCACCCGTGGCCAAATTCGACATACATTTCCTCATCTGATGGGAGAAATCAGAGAAATGGATACCATTTCTTCCTAAGGATGGAGGATTGATCTAGGTGGATATCAGTGGCCACCCAACTTTTCCAACTGGCTCAAAATAGTTTTTTGGCAATTTTGGTAATTTGCTATTTTTAGTAGTTTTTAACTTCTAGGGCCATTTTGAGGGCCTAAATGAAGGATTTTTGGGATAAATATTCTCAATGATAAACAAAGTCTTGGATTGAGCCCCCAAAATTAATCTCCTTGATGATACCTTTCCAACAAGCTATCATGTGCCCCAAAGGGAGATTGTATGCAAAAGTTACGACCCTGGGAAGTTGATGTACTAACTTACCCAAATGGGGCCCACATGACTTTTGGCGCTTCATCTCCTAGGGTTATTTTTTTTGGATTTCTAGGATTTGTGACATTCCAATTTATTGTAAAAAAGGCCTTCAGAGCCTCATTGTAATCGTCTTCTTGTAAATGAGCACAACCGTCACATCTATTCCCAGAGATAAGCTGCCACCATTCCAACAAGCTTCTTTTCTGTTGCATTTTACAGTTTCATCTTATTTACTTATTGAATAGAAAGCCATTTTTACTATATCTCTGTTATTCTATGTTAATCATATTTAAATAATTTGTATTCATTTCATTCTGCTCATAAAATATGCATCAACTATGGCATGTCAAGGCAAGTTCTAGGTCTAGGTCGAGGTCATGGTCTATTCTAGGTATAGGTCTAGGTATAAGTGAATGGAATGGAAGGAAAGGAAATCCAAGGCTAGGCAATGAAAGGCAAGGCAAGGAAATTCAATGCAATAAAATGGAATGCAAGTCTAGACAATGAAATACAAGGAATATAAATACCATGATCTAGAGCTAGAGCAAGAGTTATACCTGGACCTAGACCTAGACCTAGACCATGATGTAGACCTAGATCTAGACCTATACCTAGACCTTGACCATGAAAATGACCTAGACCATGGCCTAGACCAAGACCTAGTCCTAGAACTTTCCTATACCTAGACCTAGAACTATACATGGAAAGGAAAGACATGGCAAGGAAAGGCTACAAATAGCAAGGAAAGGCATGATAATGCAAGGAAATTAAAGAATTAAACCTAGACATGGAAAGGAAAGTCAAGGTAAGACAAGGAAATACAAGGAAAGGTAATTCATGGCAAGCAAATATAGGGAAAACAAAGGAAATGGAAGGCAATGAAAGGCTAGACATGGAAAGGAAAGGTCTAGGTCTAGTTCTAGGTCATGGTCTGGGTCTAGGAATAGGTCTATATCTAGATCTAGGTCTAAGGAAAGTCAATGCAAGGAAAGGAAATGGAAAGTGAGGGAAAGGCATGAAAATGAAATGCAAGCCAATGCAAGGATAGAAATGGCAAGGAAAGGCATGGAAAGGCATGAAAATATCATGACCTAGACCTAGACCATGAGCTAGACCTAGATCTAGACCATGAATTTGACCTAGACATAGACCTATACCATGAACCAGACCTAGAACTAGACCGATAACTACAACATTACCATGACCTAGACAATGACATAGACCTAGTCCTATACCTAGACACTACTACATATTCAAAAATTTGCGACAACCACTTGCCACGAAAGTACTCTTTCATCGCAACATGCAAAAGAAAAAGTTCAATTTTTCTAAATCCACCCCGTGTTCATCGCTATCGGGACGCATGTAGTTTGACTAAATTATTATGTTCAATGTTCGTCACAAGAGTGATGACTGTAGTTTGTCTGTCACAAGAGCGACGACTTACCTAACCTTAAAATTGATCGTTAAAAATGACCTAAAATAAATAGGTGGAAAAAGAAATATTTTTAGGTCAATATCATTGCAATTGCGACGATAGTGACCTAAAATTGGACTATAAATATTTGGCGATCTAAATATGTTGCGACAATATTGCTATAACATCGAAGGTTCTGAAAGGGTATTTTTGTGCGGAAAAATGTCACGGAATGTTGTTAAAGGTGGGGAAAAAAGTACAGCGGGTGAAAAAGGTGATGGTAGATGTTATTTCCCTTGTAAAAAATATTGCCTCAGACATCCTGTAAGAATTTTAATAGCAATAACTACAACACAATGTAGGAAATATGGTCACATTGATGGCGGATCGAATGAATATTGTCCCATGGTAATTAGCTATATATTTATTATCTTTTTTAATTTTGTCAATTTTATCTAAAATTATATATATATATATATGTATGTATGTATGTATGTATGTATGTATGTATGTATTGTTTGAATGTTTGTTATAGTATACACTAATTTTGCATGATTGTTTGTAATTATAAAGTTAGATTTTCCCTCTAACTTTCCGCAGAATATTGCACCAAGTATTAGTAGAAATGATGTTGTACACGCTGAGGAACATCATCGTGACCAAGCAAATGAGGATCTCATGGAAGAAGATGATGGGACAAATCAAGTTATTGATCCCATGGAAGAAGATGATGAGACAAATCAAATGATCCAAGATTTGTTTTCATAGTTGGATGAGGATGGGGAAAATGTTGGAATTTATGATGAAACTCTATTAGAAAAGGCAAATAAATGAATTTATGAAGGATCAAGAGAAAATATTCTCTCCACCACATTGTTTCTAGTGAACTTAAAGGTTATGAATAATTTGTCGAACACTTGTATGACACAGATGTTAATTTTTCAAAATCCCAACCCAGTTTCAGTCTCACTGTCTTTTCAGTCAAATTTAAATGCCAAACTCAGTTTCAGCACTATTTCAGCATATGTTATAGCCTGGTGTTTCAGCATATGACTCAGCACTGTGTTTCAGCATATACTACAGCCTGGTGTTTCAGCATATACTCAGCCTGGTGTTTCAGCATATACTCACAGCGGTGTTTCAGCATATGACTCAGCACTGTGTTTCAGCATATACTACAGCCTGGTGT
>ML783885.1:520848-557933 GCA_009831015.1 Picea engelmannii | reverse complement strand
TTCCATCATTGATGTGAGTCAAGATGATTCACAAGAGGACGATGTTCTGCAGAAAAAGTCACCATTCAGTTGGTTTGGTAAGAAATGGTTGGATTTCTTAAGCAAGTAACGCTTGCATTTTTCTGATTGTAAATGCACTTTTTCCGCGTTATGTGTGCATTTATGGGAAGCATGATAAGTTGTAGCCATTTATATTTTTCGTATTCAACTCTTAAGTACCCATCTGTTTTGGGGATGTACTTATGTTTGTACGGGAAGGAGAGTTGAAGAGTCATGGACATGCATTGGTTTTTATGTATGTGTAAGCAGTGAACCTGGTGATGGTTCATCATGAGTGATTCATGATTGTTACATGACTGTGTATCATGTTTGTCGACTTGTCAGTTTGGGAAGGTTGATGTTTCAATGAGTCTCGACTGGTGTTGATGATTTTCTGACGACTATGTTGTGTCGATCGTGCTGTGCGACTTGTGTTTAGTCGATGGTGTTTATTGACTTGAAAGTTGATTTTGAAAATGCCATGTTCTTTGATTAAGTACGAGATGCGACAGTTTGTTTAAAGAACAAAATATTTTGTTGGCATCATTTTCAATCTTGTATGATTTGTTTTCAAGATTGATGGTTTTCTTGGCTTGTGACAAGATGTCGCAGGAAGGTTTTTGCAGCCATTGGAGAGCTGGTTTTGTTGACGCCAAAGAGTTCGAAAGAGGGACTTGATTATCAGTGGGAAGGTTGGTATTCTTCCAAGCATAGAGAGAGCAGTGGGTCAGCAGCAGCCAGAGAGTAGTGGTTGAAGGACATAGCCAGTTGCAGTGCACAACATGTCAGAGTATTCAGGTGATTGTCGAAAGGATTTTGATATAACTTGAAATCAGTAAGATAAGCTTTTGTGCATCCAAAAGCCTTTCAGTGGGAAGGTGTGATCAAAATCTGGACCAGGGGGCAAAAATTTGCCCAATTTTCAAAGTGCTCAGAATGCGACGAAAATGGTGTCATTGCATCTGTCTCGTCTTCCTGATTCCGGCGGTATATTTACTTTCGCAAATGGAGTCCGTCTAGAGGAGATATCGCGATCTGTCCGCCAAGACAAATAGGCAAAAATTTGGGATGTTGACTGTACCTATCCGTACAGTCCGTACGGCCACGTGGAGGGATGTACCATCATGATGAAGTGGCGACCGTACAGTCGACGTGGCAGGTGATGTGGCAATCTTCGATTGGTTGACTTTGGGCGAATATTATGGTGACATGTGGCATATTTTAGGCGAATGGAAAGGTGCCACGTGGCCCAATGAGGGGCGTCCACGTGGCACCCATTTATTGGTTGTTGGTGTTTGTTTGTTGTTCAAAATTTTGATGGTCCACGGGATTCGAACCGTGGACCTCCCCTCCGGCCAAGCGTTTTAACAAAGTCCAACAACCAACACGCCTATATGTGTTTCTTACTATTTGAATGCATTTTAATTTATTTAAATTAAAGGTTATATATAATGGCGTGGGGGTCGGGCTGGGGCTTAGCCCCAGCCCGCGGTCTTGTGTTATACCCCATATAACCATTGCATAAACGGAGTGGTGCGCACAATAACCATGGTCGTATATGTGTTAAACATGACCCATGGTTCCGTTACATTTCATACGACCATAAAACGGGAGCGCGGATGGACAGTTGGCATGGGTTGTAAACCATATAATATGTGTTATATTTTGTATTAACATGTGCGCACGGGGTTTTATAAACCACGGTTTATACTATGTTTTAATATGCGCGCGGATTGTATTGTATATTATATATAACATATATATATAACCAACGGTTTAAAATGCACGGGGGTTATAACCCATGGGTATTGTTATATAACCAATGGTATAATATGCGCGGGAGTGGTTACAACAGTTTGGTACGGTTGGCACGGTTTTTAAACCGTTAGCCCTTTTTTCCAAAGCCCGAGGTTTTATGCCACCATGTGCCCAGGTGCTAGGCCGTTAGGGGTTGGAGGCGCCCTAACCATTCTACAGTTTGCACTGTTGGCGTGGTTGTGCCCGGTGCCAAGTTTTAACGCGTTTTGGGAGCGTTTTCTGGGTGCATGCACACAGAGGTGCGTTTTGTAGAGCCAGTTCCAGCAAAGCTTGAAGGAGGAAAATGGAGGAGGCCTAACTTCTTCACCGTTTGGCCGTTTGAGGTGCCGTAAAAGCCCAGCCAGGGGTTTTTGGACGTGATGGATCCATTGGTGTTGTTTTCACAGCCATTTGAAGACTTCTTCTACAATTTTTTCAACATTGAAGTTCCAGGAAGCTCTAGGGAACTCGAAGCCCTCTTTGATGGAGGACATGGTTTGGTGAGCCTATATTTGTTTTCAGTGATTGAATAATCATTTTTGGCTAATTGATATGCTCTGAACACATTGGGATAGGTTTCATAGGCTTTTGAGGACTTTTACAGGTGTTTTTTCCAAAGAGAAGCTCAGGGAAGCTTATGGCCACATGTAGAAGAGGTCATGCCCGGATGAGCCATGATCTGTTTTTCCATTGGATTTGAGCAGCATCTTGTAAAAGAACTTTTGAATAATTAATCCCAGAGAGCCAAGTCCATTATGGAGGCTCAAGGAGATGTATCCCGGAGGGGGGTGAACTCCTTTATCATGTTGTTCTTGTTGTGCATTTGATGGTTTATTTGATGCAAGTATTGTTGCTGTGTATTTATTTGAAGTACATATTTAACCATTTACAAGAACATTTGCTCACACATAATCATTTACAAGAAGAAGCACGAACTTAACACATAAGTTTATATTGCATATTTATATACACATGAAGCAAGGTCCTGTAAAGTTTATTTTAATGAAGTAGGGGTGCTTGCATAGCATAACAAGTCAGCCTTCTATTTTCAGATCAAGTGTAGGGCTTATATTATAGTGCAATGTAGTGTAGTCTATACTAACAATATCTATGCCAAACCTCAAAATGGATAGTACCATATCTTGTTCATAAGACAAATATTCTTGGTATGTTTCCTTTGTGGATATGGTGGCTCAAGCCCTTAGTACACATGATGCCAAACAATCAAATGTAAGAAAATTACTATTGAATGAAATTGTTATGTCACCCATGGTTAAGGAAAGAACTTAAGGTTCTTAGGTCCTATTTGAATCTTCTTAGAATTGAGATCTGTTACATAGTCCTTGAAAAAAGACAAAAGGCTTATGTAGCGGATATTAATTTGGTCTTTTTCTGGGAATGTTTATGCCATTAGTATGTAATTTTGTACAAAAATAATGGATCTTTGGGACTACACCATGTTCAAGGAACAAGGAACGAGGAATGGGGAACTATGAATGAGGAACAAAAATTGCACGAGGACTAGACACCGGCAACAGGGACCTACGAATGGGGCCAACATTGAAATTTTTTCAAACAGTTTATGTATGCACTGAAATTTGTCATGGATAAACTATTGGCATGAATTAACGATATGGAAGGGTTTTTGGACTCAAATTTTAGTGACACACCCATTTTCTTCCATCATCAATTCATCATGTAAACCATAAGCCCTAATTTTCTTTCAGAGTACCCAATTTGGTTGACGCAAGTTTTAGGCTTCTATCGGTCTTTCTTCATTTTCCTTTCAGGTTCTACATTAATGTATATACAATGTATCTGCATCATATTTGTGATGAAAAATACCTCTATTTATTTGATTTCTTAATCAACACCATCAAGATACTAGAGGCGGGCAACAGTGACATGTGAAAGGGGCCAACATTGAAATGTTTTCAAACTACATCTGTATGCATTGAAATTTGACCTGGATAGACTAATTGCATGCCTTAATAATATTGGAGGGTTTATGGGCTCAAATTTCACCGACACACCCACTTTCTTCCATCATTAATTCATCATGGAAACTGTAAACCCTATTTTTCATATGTTCTAGTAGATATGTGAATGATTCCAAGTTTCATATTTGTATTTGACTGAAGGTCCAGCTATCTTGCAAAGTATAAAATTGAGATTTCAAGTTGATAAACCAAATATGAAATAAATCCAAGCATCATTTGATATCGTCTCAAGAGAGACAAATGTAAATAATCTTGCGACGAATTTTCTACCATAACATCTAATAAAGGAAATGATTTTTCTAATGGAATATTCCCACCAAATTAGAATTCAACCTTTGTCCCCTTTGGGCCTTGGACTTATCTTTCATATTTTGGAGTGGATAACTTCCCCCACTCCACTATTGAACAACGGGTTAGCTTCCATATTTATAGGACCATGCAAATAATCTTTGTAGTCTTAAATATGCTAATTGATTGGATAACAATTCTATCCTCCACTCAATTCCCATTATGATGTGTTGAGGTTCATTCTTCATTTCTACATTAATTGTTTGAGTGGGTAAATATTCCCTGTATTTAAAACATCTTAGTTAGTATGGTCATGGGATACCTTCATTGAATTTTACATTTACATGTGGTAACATTGGTCAAGTGTGATGGGTAATTTTCCTTCTCATCTTTCACTTTAGTGGATTCTTCCCTTTGGGTTTAGTTATTAGTTTTGATTCTATATTATAGCAACAAAAAACTTAGATTATCCATCTTCCAATGCAACAATGATCCACTGGAGGCTCAGACGATATGTATAGATGCATTGAACAAAACTAATATTTGTATAGTTTGACTCCCATATTCCACTTGAAGGCCAAAGATATCATTTAGAGGCATTGTCTCATGGTTTCAAGCCTTGTCCATGGCCCATGAGACAAAGAAGTTTCATTTATGGTATAAATCGTTAAATTTCCTCCCTTAAACATTCATTGCCTTAAGACCCACCCTTGTTGTGCAATTAATGGCCATAATATCTTACTCAAAGGGAAAATATTCCTCGTAGATGCCCTTTGTGGTGGTTTAAGGACTTTCTCATGACCCTAAAACCCTATAAGATTCATTTAGGACTAAGGCACATATTTTTCTCCCACGAACATTGTCAAATCCATGAGACCCATCCTTAGTGCACAAAATCTCATAATGGTGTACTCCATATGCCACTTTGACGCCAAATATCACCTCTAAAGGGCCCTTTAATGGCAATTCTCCTATACTAATGCATGCCATTAGATTGGTGAAGGTGGGATCTGGAAGAGATTTAGTGAAGATATCTACTTGTTGATCTACTAAAGGAACAAATATTGGCACAAGCTATCCTTGAGCATGAGGTTTCCAAATTTAGTGCATCCAAATATCCATGTGTTTTGACTTCTAATGATTCATTGGATTATGAATAAGCTCAATGGTACTTTGATTGTCACAAAGTTGATCAAGCATCATCTGTATCCAGGGAAGATGCTTCCCGACATGAACTTCACTAGCATAGTTGTATTTAGTGGAGAAGAAAATAACAACTTGTTTCTTCTTAGAGCACTAACAAATTTGTCCAGAGCCAAGAGAAAACAAGTATCCCAAGGTAGATATTCTCTCATCAAGATCGATAACCTAGTGGGCATTGAAAAAATCCAAGGAGGCAGATATGAGTACGATCGGGCATGGATGGTACTTGATTATCCATATTTTCAATGGTCGTTGAGGGGGCACCAAACACCGCAAGATGTGTGGTACTCTTCCAAATGTTGGACCCTATCTTGGGTTGAATTGATTTCAGGGTGGGCAGGTCGTTAAAAAGAAAAGATAATTGTTCCCAGTCCCTCGATGACATCTCCATATTTCCTAACATTGTTGTCCACCACCATGTCCCAGTTAGGGAATATTAACCCAATTCTCTTTCAATGTTCATGTAGAGTGAACCCTTGATACAAGGATTCCCCATCTCTTAGGATCGACTAACCCATGTCCAAGTGATGTTCACATGGAACATTTCCCCACTTCACTCTTCAAAGTTTTCATTTGAATATTTGCTACTACCACCAAGATCTGCACCAGGGGAACTTGTTGATATCACAAAAAAAAACTATATATTATATAATATATTCATATTTTATATAACATATTATATAAAATATGACAAATAATATAAAAAATATTTACAAAATGAAAATATTTTAAAATAAATAAAATGAAAATATTGTAAACATATATATGTTATATGTATGTTACATATATAAGATATATATGTTGCAAATATATAACATATATATGTTATATATGTAACATATATAACATACATATGTAACATATATATGTTATATCTGTAACATATATATGTTATATATGTTACATGTATAAGATATATATTCTCCATTCGAACAGAAGCCGACCCCTTACCCCATTCACATTTGAACAAAAGCCAACCCCTAACCCTATTCGCATTCATCCCAACCCCATTTGGACAACCCCATTCGAATTCATCCCAATCCCATTGGCCAACCCCATTCGCATTCATCCCCACCTTTACATCCTCTGCCAAACAGAGACACGACCTGCCACAGAGACGCGGCTTGACACAGAGACATGGCCTGTAACAAGACACGTGGTGACCCCACCAAGGAACCACAAAGACGAAGAGAGACAAAGTAGCGAATTATACCAACTATGACTTCCATTCTGGTAAATTTTCCTCACTCTATCCTTTTCAAAATTTTCATTCTAAAAATTCTAGGGCACACATGCATCATCGTTTGAATGATATATTCTATATATTCGATCTAGGGCACCATGTTTTAATTAGATATTATACAGATTTGAGTTAGGGAATATTCAAATTTGAACTTTTGTTCCTAGGGTTTTCCTAGTCACAATGTTATCAGAGGGATAACATGAAATCTATGCCAACCATATGAAACACTTCAATAATCCATCTAAAATACCATAACTGCAAATTGGGCAGTCAAACCATCTGAAATATCCTACAGTCCAAGTGTTAGTGAAAACTCCACACTCAAGACTTCATATAAAATTGCTATAGCAATGAGTAAATTCATAACAACCTCTATAAACATTTCAGTGGCAAATTTTTTGACGAAAGGCCAACACAGTAAAATCAAGAAAAAGACAAAAAATAATTGAGTGGGAATTTTATAGTTTTAAATGCACACAAAGTTGTTCATTAATACATTGCTCATTTAGGAAATAAGGATCGGTATCCAGATTGGCCATTCCTCATAGCTTTATTCTCATCTAGTATAATATTTGAACACCCCTACACTCATAATTGAATTGTTCTGACATGGACTATTCTTTTACCAGAATCATGGGGGCTCAGACGAGATGTATAGATGCATTGAACAAAACTAATATTTGTATAGTTTGACTCCCATATTCCACTTGAAGGCCAAAGATATCATTTAGAGGCATTGTCTCATGGTTTCAGGCCTTGTTCATGGATGTAACACCCTATTTCCCCCAGTCTGTAAAAATAACTATACTCGCCAAGCATTGTGGCAAACTCAAAAATGTGAATGTGTGATGTGAATGGACCTTGTGAAAAAGGTCGATGAATGTAAATAATATTATGAATATATATATATATATATATATATTGCAAGACTGCTGAGACGGGGGGTGTGCTGAAAAAGAGACCATGATGGCTGAAGAAAGGTGGTGGAAGGCACCTGGAATGGTGGCGTTAACTTCCACCCAAACCAATACTGTATTTGGACTTCACTGTCCTGGAGAACCAAGAGCGGCTCGCTGGCCCCAAATTAAATGACTCGCCAGGTTGGTAGGTAAATGGCTCCTCATGAGTAATGAGGGATGGAGGTGAACCGCCCATCCATAGAGTCCTCAGATCTGATCACCGCGAGGAAGATCGTGCCACACACAACCTCACTGAAAAGAGAAAAGGCAGGAAGAGTGTGCGATCAAGGGGGCAGACGCGAGGGAAGAAAAGAAGAGAGGAAAGAAATATGGAAGATACAGAGTGAGTGTTAGCAGAGGAGAAGGAGAGTAACCTTCGTTCTCGGTCACTGGCAAATAGAGACTCAGTCTCACAGCATCGTGGTCTCAACTCGGGGGTGGCTGGTGGTAAATCCGTTAGGAGTAGCTGAGCCTATGGCTGGGTGGAAACGAGCACCCCTCTCAGCAGTTGCAATCACACCTAGTGTTATTTCTAATAAGTGTTTTACATCTTGCATCTTGAAATGTATATTCTAACATTTACGATCATAGTCTGTGCAATTATAAATGGTTTCATTATAAGACTGTCTATGTGGTGTTTTGACCAGAAATGGTGGTTGCATGCTTATAATGGAAAAGACTACGTATGGATTATGTTTTATAAATAGATATATATATGTATACTGATCTAATTCAGACTTCAATTCTGTTCTCGGGAAATCTATGCCCTTATTCGTCTCCAGAAATACCTGGAATAGATCTCTCAACAGAGATACCCTCTCTGGAAAGTTTACCAAGAACCTGAAAGAGGATTTGGTGGTGCAAGTCTTAGCCATCCTGTACGAGGAAGAATGGGCCTCTTAAAATCCTGACATTTCGGCATTTCGGCACCCGGGGTATCTAAGCGTGAGTCCTCTCACACTCGCAATTCCCGAAACCCCAATCCATAAAATCCTGAAATGGCAGCATAGGGATAAGTATCGATTGATGGACGAGATCCTGTCGAAAGATCTGTGGTCAGTCACGACTGCTAGATTGGAGGAAGACACGATGGAATTAAATTCCTTAACCCTTTTCTTTTATCTTCGTAAGTAGCAAAGAAATTGGGACCATAGATTCCCAAGGTCCGTGAGAGTACCAGAACCGTTCATTCATAAGGACACGTGGTGGTCAGTAAGAATTTCGGCATTTCGGCACTTGGGGAATCAAAGGGAAAGAACCCTAGTCATCGTGAGTCGCGAAATATCAACAACTGAAACCCTGAAATAGTTTAAAGTGTGGATAAGTATCGATTGACGGAAGAGATCCTATCAGAAGGTCTAAGATTAGTCATGACCGTTAGATTGGAGGAAGAAACGAGGGTGTTAAAAGCCTCAACCCTTTTCTTTTACCTTCGTGAGTAGCGAAGAAATTGAGACTATAGATCCCCAAGGTCCATGGGAGTATCTGGACCATCCTTTTATAAGGGCACGTGGTGGTTGGTAAGCGTTTCGGCATTTTTGCACTTAGGGAATCAAAGGGCAAGAACCCTGGTCATCGCGAGTCGTGAAATCCCGATAACGAAAACCCCAAAATAGTTTTAAGTGTGAATAAGTTTGAGAAATCTGGGATTTGAACGTGACCGTTGATCATCTTGAAAATATCATAATCGTTGACCGTGGTTAAAGATCACAGCTGTGCATCGGAGGGACATGTGGTTGTCGATCGGCATTTCGGTGTTTCAGCACCCGAGAAACAAAAGGGCAAGAACCCTTGTCTTCGCAAGTCACGAAATCCTGGTACCCAAAACCCCGATACACTCTGTGGCAGAAAGGAGGAGTCTCGAAAGGATCTAGATCATCCATCGGAGGAGACGTGTGGTGAGCAATCAGAGTTCGGGGAAATCTCTGAAATCTTGTGTGTTAGCGTCGGAGGTCACTCCTGGATTGCTTGCAGGAGCAGATCCCGACACCCATCAGTTTAATGTCACGATTTGTTTATAAAGGGGTGATCAAATGGAAGTAAACTCAGAACAATATCATCTCAACTCTGAAACTAGGCCAGGTATGCATGAGCAAGTGAGGTCTTGCGTAAACTTCGGACAACGAGCTATAGTAAAGGGTGAGCAGGTGGAAGACTTATATAAGAGAAAAGCAGAGGTTTGTTATTAACATCGGGTTTCTAACAGGCTAAGGAAGAAGATGTCCAAATGCAATATCATCTTACATTCAAACACAAGGCTAGAGAATGCAATAATGCAACAATAAATCATTTATCATAGCAGAACTGCAACAATTTGCACGAGTCGGTCGTTCACGAACTCTCTTAGCATAAGATGAAAACTAGATGGAGTAAGAAGAATTGTCTGTCATAAAACAAGAAATCTCATATACAGATGCATAAACTGAAAGCTAGGATAGTTGTTAAAACATTACAGTCAAGAGCTCTTCTCTACCATCGATCCTTACAAAAATGGAAAAAATGCCTACATATACTCCTCCAAATTTGCCCAACAAAGACGTGCTCGGACTTCGAAGGCGTGGCATCCCTTCAGTCAAACTCGTACTAATATCTTTCGTCAGATGCCACCTTAACTCAGCATGGCTCTATAGGGGGGACCTACGCACAAGGGTACCACGTGATGATTGCTCCAGGCCTCCCATACCTTCCATTTATGGCTCGAGCTGAGGTTTCATCTACCTGCTTGATTTTCATTAACTACTTCCTCAGGGAGTGGCTGAGACGATATGCTCAGGAGCTTCGGCACTTCGCGTCTCGTGGATGGGAAGGAGCTAGTCCTTACTCTTCAAAGTCACGATGCGCGAAGAGGCGATAGGGCCTAATCGTGCATCACGTGTCTGTGAGGGATAGATGGTTGAGATCACTTTCGGCGATACTGTGGGCCCAAGTCCTGAATGCTTTCGGCGCTTCGCATCTCGCAGCTATGAGGAGGCTGCTCCTGGTGCTTCGAAGTCGCGAAGGGCGAGGAGGTGATGGAGCCTAATCACGCACCATGTGTCCCTCTTTGATGTATGGCTGAAAATGCTTCATGAAGTTGCGGGCCCCAGCTTCTATGCTTACGACGCTATCAGGGTTCGGGGTTTCGCGATGTTGATCAACACGAAACTCTCACCCCATGAACCCCCGATCGTCGAAACACCGACGTGACCAGATCTCGTGCCACGTGTCACTGGATCGGACAACCCAAATTTAGCCTTGAAATATAGGGGCTCTCTTTGGTGCTATATGTCGCGCAACTTAGTAACCCCGAGTTCCCGATGATTGTTGATCTGCTCGGCGGATGGGTCTCGGCTGTAGACATCAAAACCTTGCTCGCTCGCTTGACTCATAATCGGGAAGGAAATCCTTCCACTGCTGCGCTTGGGTGCTTCCCGGTCATCCTGCAGACCTGGGTGCATCTGTGCCTAATGAAAAAAATAATCGCTAACATTAGGCTCCATGGGGGATAGAGTCATCCCTGCGATGCTCTAAGAACTCCTTCTGCAATTCCAGTCGCCTTTATGTTGGGCTATGGAGTCAAGCTCGAAACAGCCTGCTGAAAATACATGCCGATAAGTAAAAATGAACAAAACAAACATACATGCTCAAAGGAGCTTATTTATGTACATCCTAATACTAATATACTTTGTACATGAGGCTAGGTGAAAGCAAATTTCCACCATAGCCAATCAAATAACTTCCTGAATGGAAGCTCCTTCCTTCTGTCGATGATTACGAACAGGTGGTGTAACCGTGACAGCAGAACAGTTATTCTCTTCAACTCCTCCTTACAGGCTGAATTTGAGATGAAATAGGGCGGCTCCAATTTATGAAGGAAATGCAACTCCATGTATTCCTTCACAGGCTCATAGGACCAGTGGCAAACTCTAGAAAATTGGCGACAGGCAGCCTCTTCTGCTAAACAGTTGTGGATGTGTGATTGAATATCTATGGTAAGCACAGGTGGGTGGAAAAATGACATAGGCTGATTGATCTCAAGCGGTGGCTACTCACTGACTGGCTCTGCGTAGTCTATAAACTGCATCTTCGACTACTCCTCTGGTTCTTCTGGTGCCTCTTCTTGGCTCTCCCAAAGGTTAGAGTCATAATCATCATAGACAGGACCTGTGGGAAAGCTATTCTTTTCAATTTTCTGCTCAGGGGGGATGATTTCCTCGCATTGTCCTTCATTTGTGAACAGAGGAGAAGACTCTGCAGTCTTCTCTTGGAAGTTCTAGGTGTCCAGCTCAGAACCTGATTCATAGTTGTCATACACGGGCTGGCTGCTACCCAGGTCATCAATCTGTGATGTGGGGTTCGGCGGCTCCTCAACTGAATAGTCATTAAAGCTAGGTGAGCACCAAACTTCTTCATCTTGCAAAAAAGGAACGGCTTCCAGATCCTCCTTTTCAATCCCAAATGTAAATACATCATGGGAAATCTCGTGAAGAAAAAGAGAACAGTCCCCTTCCCCAACTACTACTTCATCGCTTTGATCTGAGACAGCAAGATCATCGGGGGCAAACGCTAATGCGATTACGAAATCTTCAATCATCTCCTTTAAAGAGCCATCTAGAACATCTTCCTTGGTGACTAGAAAATCCTCCCCATTGTCCTCAGATTCCAACCTTGCATGTTGGGCAATGAGAGATTTTCCCTGCTCTATCAGTTTACTCAGAGCATCTTCTTCCCCTAGTCTTCTATCCTTACAGCCTTCATCAGACCTAATCATATCTGGGAGGATTTCTTCTTCTGGACTCTCCCATGGGTCAGATTCATAATGACCATAAACAGGACCCGTGGGAAAGCTTTTTTCATAATTTCCCTCAGTAGAGTTGCTAAGGGCCTCTACTTCAAAGGATGGGAAAACCTCAGCGCACTGTTCAGCTTCCCACCTATCAAGTCTGGCATTGATAGATTTTATCAGTTCCATAACTCCACCCGAAGCATCTTTTCCTCCCTAGGATATTCATAATCCTCCATTGTAGAGCTATCAAAATCCTCTTCTTCAAAGGGTGGAAAGTCCTCTGCACATCGCTCAACTTCCCACTTGTCAAGTCTGGCATTGATAGATTTTATTAGCTCCATAAATTCGCCCGAAGCAGACGAATGGGGAGGAGAAATGACTGATTCCTGATCCAGGTCATCAGGATCATCCTCGTAGCCTTCATAAAAGATGGCTCTATCTTGTATACATTTGTTGTAGTATCCCTCACAACAGTTATGAAAAATCAACTCAGAGGGATACAACTTCTGACAGTAAGCGGTGAAAGAAGCATGGAATTCTACGAGTGAAGAAATGCTAGCAGGGGGTAAAGAATGATACCATTTACAAGCATCCCCTGCTAATGAGAACATGAAAAATTTCAATAATACATCCTCGTGCTATATCTCCCACTAATGCATGAGTTCGTGAAACTCCCAGAGATGCTAAGTAGGGTTGTCCTCTTCACGCTCTCTAAATCTGGGAAAATAATCGCCCCATTCATCCAGAGAAGGGACATCATTAGGAAAACTAGGAATAGCAGAAAAATTAAAAGGAGCAAACCTTCGAGCCAGGATTTCCTCCATATCGAACCAGGGGAGTCGCCAATTCCTCCTTGAATCATGGAGTCGCCAGGTGAAAGATGAGCAGCTTCAAATATGCCCGGTCCTTGTTCACCATCAAAGGCCAGATCTTAATGTTGTCGTTACCCGAGGAAGCTTCTCAGACTAAGAAAGCAACTGCTGAAACCTTCTCGAGAAAGCTCCTTAGGGTCGGCTTTCAGGTGTGCTGACAGTAGTCACAGCTAAAACAATGATGTGGAAACAATGGAGTCGCCACAGTGGAGTCACCAGGTGCACAATAGCAATATTTAAGGGCTCTGATGTCTGATGCACCTTCATAATCAAAGGCTCAATGTCGTTCTGCCCAGGGAAAATCTTCAACTTCGTCGCCGGAAACGGCGCCAGAAATGTTGGCGACGGAAGTCACTCCTGGATTTCTTGCAGGAGCAGAGCCTGACACCCATCAGTTTAATGTCATGATTTGTTTATAAAGGGGTGATCAAATGGAAGTAAACTCAGAACAATATCGTCTCAACTCTGAAACTAGGCCAGGTATGCATGAGCAAGTGATGTCTTGCGTAAACTTCAGACAGCGGGCTATAGTAAAGGGTGAACAGGTGGAAGACTTATATAAGAGAAAAGCAGAGGTCTGTTATTAACATCGGGTTTCTAACAGGCTGAGGAAGAAGATGTCCAAATGCAATATCATATTACATTCAAACACAAGGCCAGAGAATGCAATAATGCAACAATAAATCATTTATCATAGCAGAACTGCAATAATTTGCACGAGTCGGTCATTCACGAACTCTCTTAGCATAAGATCAAAACTAGACAGAGTAAGAAGAACTGTCTATCATAAAACAAGAAATATCATATACAGATGCATAAACTGAAAGCTAGGATAACTGTTAAAACATTACAGTCGGGAGCTCTGCTCTACAATCGATCCTTACAAAAATGGAAAAAATGCCTACATATACTCCTCCAAATTTGCCCAACAAAGGCGTGCTCGGACTTCCAAGGTGTGGCATCCCTTCAGTCAAACTCGTACTGATATCTTTCGTCAGATGCCACCTTAACTCATCATGGCTCTGCAAGGGGGACCTACACACAAGGGTACCACAGGCTGATTGCTCCAGGCCTCCCATACCTTCCATTTATGGCTCGAGCTGAGGTTTCATCTACCTGCTTGATTTTCATTAACTGCTTCCTCAGGGAGTGGCCGAGACGATATGCTCAGGAGCTTCGGCACTTCGCGTCTCGTGGATGGGAAGGAGCTAGTCCTTACTCTTCAAATTCACGATGCACGAAGAGGCGATAGGGCCTAATCACACATCACGTGTCTGTGAGGGATAGACAGCTGAGATCACTTTCGGCGATACTGTGGGCCCGAGTCCTGAACGCTTTCGGCGCTTCGCGTCTCGCAGCTGTGAGGAGCCTGCTCCTGGTGCTTCGAAGCCACGAAGGGCGAGGAGGTGATGGAGCCTAATCGCGCACCATGTGTCCCTCTTTGATGGACAGCTAAAAATGCTTCGTGAAGTTGCGGGCCCCATCTTCTATGCTTCTGGCGCTATCGGGTTCGGGGTTTTGCGATGTTGATCAACACGAAACTCTCTGTTGCCAATGACCGTTGATCTTCTCGGCGGATGGGTCTCGGCTGTAGACATCAAAACCTTACCTTCTTGCTTGACTCATAACTGGGAAGGAAATCCTTTCGCTGCTGCACTTGGGTGCTTCCCGGTCATCCTGCAGACCTGGGTGCATCTGCGCCTAATGACAAAAATAATCGCTAACACCGTGGACCGTTGGATCCAAATCCTTGAGGATTGTTAATCTCCTACATGAATCCCCATATCGGGATTCAGGGATTGGAATGACAAGAGTTTTGGAGTTGTTGCATCATGAACTCCCAGTTCACGAAACTCCAAAAAGATCTGAACCATTGGATCCAAGACATCGAGAGTTGTTGGATCTCATACAAGAACTCGAGTATCGGGTTTTGGGGTTTGAAGAGTCGAAAGACTTGACTCTCTTGCATTTCGAACTCTCGATTTATGAAATCCTGATACAGCTAGGACTGTCAGATCGGGGGAGGCTTTTAGCCGTTGAT
This sequence comes from Picea engelmannii, assembly GCA_009831015.1. NCBI lineage: Eukaryota > Viridiplantae > Streptophyta > Pinopsida > Pinales > Pinaceae > Picea > Picea engelmannii. The sequence goes on along the minus strand of ML783885.1, from coordinate 542,726 downwards.
CTCCCTTTGGAGGGGAACTTCAGAGATTACAGAGTTTCGGGGATTCGAAAGGGAGAGGAAGAGACATCGCATTGTGATTCCCTGAACCGCGAAAAGTCGGTAAGTGCTTTGTCATTTTAGCGCGTGGTCACGGAACAGGGTCACGTGGCCAAGACCCAAGGGGGGAGCTTGTCACTCGCCAACCCTTTCGGGGTTCGGCATTTCGGCATTTTGGGGTTTGAAGATTCCAAAGACTCAACTCGCTTATATCGTTGAGTTGCGAAATGAGAAAACGCACCTCATTGTTTGGCCGGTGGTCATAACCGATGATCACATGGAGGTGGAAAAGGGAAGAGCTAGCCTGCACTAAGCCCCCATAGGACTTCGGGGATTCTGTCCCTCGAGAAAAAGTTGAAAATTTTATTATGCCGTAGTGGGTGTGTTACAAATTGGTATGAGAGCATGGTTACAACACTTGGCCTGCTTGGGCTTATGAACGAGTTGCGCAGAAGCTCCGTTCGGAACACTCCTAAAAGGAGTAACCCCCGTCTTAACCTTCCTAATCAAAAGACAAAGTTAAGAATGAAAAAACCCTATTTTGTGTGTGTACATGTGAAAATATGAATTATGTACTAGTTATAAATAAATATAAATATTGACTAACAACCAGCGTTTTTCCTTTTGCACACAAGAGGAAGATTAACCACGGGAAATTTCAAACGTATAGGATGGTGACTCACCATGAAGTGGGAGAGGGATCCCACAATAGGGATGAAGAGTATGTGGAAAGGAGGGAAGTAGGTACCCCTCTAGATGTAGCCGAGAATGTGAGGAGTCTCACGGTCGAATTACAAAGCTGCAAGGCTGACAATGAAAGGATGATGAAAGAACAAGAAAAGCAAACATAAATTAACACATTTTTACTGCAAAGTTTATCCAATCTACAAACACAAATGCAACATGAACCTGAAACTCAGAAACATGGTCATATCAGTGGCCACACTGAGAGGAGCACCTCGAAAAAGGTCCACCCCATAGGTAAAGGACAAGCGTCGGATGATTCCTATGAGAAGGAAGAGGGTGATTTGGAGGGATCTTCTAGCAGCAGAACCACTTCCTATTCCCAAAGGAAAAAGAAGAATCAAAAGCCTTCCAACGGTCATAAATTCGAAGAATTTAGAAAATCCAAACCACCCTCCTTCAACGGTGAAATAAAGAAGGGAGAGGAAGCAGAGGCCTGGCTGCTTGGACTAAAGAAGTATTTCAGAGTCCATGATTTCTCAGAAAATATGAAGGGCCGAGTGGCCACCTTCAACTTGAACGGAAAGGCTTCCATTTGGTGGGAAGACCTTAAGAATGTGAAAGGGGTTCATGAAGAGGACCTGTCTTGGGAACGGTTTGAGAAATACTTCCAAAAGAAGTATTTGTCGGAAAAATATTTCGACGAAAAGACCCTAGATTTTTATGAACTCAAACTGGCACAACTCACTATAGAAGAACATGTCAACAAATTCCTCGATTTATTGAGGTATGTACCTTATATAAAAGCAAAAAAGTCAAAGGTGCAATGCTTCATCAATGGACTACCTAAGGACTATCGGAATAGAATTGAATTTGATGAGACAAAGACTCTAGAAGGCACTATTCGAAAGGCAACCTATTGTCATGAACACTTTGGGCATCGAGAAGAACCTCGCGAAGGATGGAAATAGAAGAATAGTTCAAGATTCCAGAAAAATGGGATTAAATCCCCAGGATTTAAGAACTATAAGAAGAACCCAAGAATGAGCTTCCCAGCCTGGAGTATGCACTAGCAGAATTTTCCCTCCTTGAGCGGAAATAAAACTTATGGACCCATATCAGTGAAGACTGATAAACCAAAGAGAGAACCTTTAAAATGATGGGGTTCTTGGGAAGAAAATCTATTGAGAGACTGTCCACGCCGACAACAGAATAGTCAGAGGATTTATAACATCCAGGAAGCTACTACCATCAATGATGTGGCCAAGAGTGTGCCATAAATTTATGCAGCCTTGGATAATAACCAAGCTGACCACCAAGCTTCAGTGGTGGAAATAGAAGGTATGATTTCCAACCAGCTAGTGTTTGTTTTGATTGACCCTAGTTCAAATTTGAGTTATATATCCCCTAAAGTTGTTGATAAGTGTAAATTACAGCCACAAAAACATACAAAGCCATGGTTGGTATAGTTAGCCATTGGCACCAAAAGAAGGGTAGCAGAGGTTATACCAGCCTGCCAATTGATGTTGGGTAAATTCCCCACCCAAGCAACCCTTAACATATTACCCCTGGGATCGTATGATCTGTAGATTGGTATGGACTGGCTAGCCGCCCATAAAGCCAGATTGGACTATTACCATAAAACCTTAGAATGTGTAAGTAAAGAAGGGAAAAAGACAACCCTTCAAGGGATCCGAAAACCTGTCTCGGTGAGACAAATATCATCTCTGCAAATGAGAAAGTATTGCCAAAAGGGATGTCCCCTATATGCAATATAGGTGTTGAAAACAATCGAAGGTAACAAACCAAGCCCTGACAATCACCCTATCCTGAGAGAATATAGAGATGTGTTTTTGGAAGAGGTATCGGGTCTACCTCTGAGAAGGAACATAGACTTATCGATAGAACTTGCACCAAGAGCGGTGTCGGTGTCTAGGACACCCTACCGGATGAGCACACCTGAACTAGTTGAACTTAAATTGCAATTAAAAGAAATGATGGATAAGGGCTATATTCGACCCAGCGTGTCTCCATGGGGAGCACCAGTCCTATTCGTGAAAAAGAAGGATGGTACCCTTAGACTGTGTATAGATTATAGGCAACTCAATAAGATAACTATAAAGAACAAGTACCCCTTGCCCAGGATCGATGACCTGTTTGATCAATTGGGGGGTGCGTCTATTTTCTCAAAGATTGATTTGAGGTCGGGATACCATCAAGCCCGAATCAAGGCTGAAGAAATCCATAAAACTACCTTTCAGATGAGGTATGGTCACTATGAGTTTGTGGTCGTTCCATTTGGGTTGACCAATGCCCCTGCCACTTTTATGTGCTTGATGAACAATGTACTCAGCAAATTCCTAGACAATTGTGTGCTTGTTTTTATTGACGATATATTAATTTACTCAAAGAACAGAAAAGAGCATGAAGAGCATCTTGGACTTGTGCTGCAAGTGCTACGAGAACATCATCTCTATGCCAAATTCAACAAATTTGAATTCTTCCAAAAGAAAATAAATTACTTAGGCCATGTTCTATTCGAAGAAGGAGTAACACTAGACCTTAACAAAATCAAGTCTATCATGGAATGGCCTACCCCAAAGCATGTTTCGGATATCAGATCATTTATGGGATTAGCAAGATACTATAAGAGATTTATAAAAGGATTCTCCAAGATTGGTTGTCCAATCACTGCCCTCCATAAGAAGGGGACAAAATTCTTGTGGACATATAAATGTGAAGAAAGATTTCAAACCCTAAAACATCTACTGACCCATGCACCCATGTTGAAGATCGCCAATCACGAAGCGGACTTCCTCGTGTGCACAGATGCCTGTAAGGAAGGGCTTAGAGGAGTCCTTATGCAGGGAGGAAGTGTGATCTGCTATGAATCCAAAAAATTGAATGAACACGAAGTCAACTATGTGACCCATGATCTAGAGCTGGCTACCATAGTGCATGCCTTGAAAATGTGGAGGCATTACCTCCTGGGAAAAAAAATTGTACTTATGATAGATCACTATGGATTGCGATATCTGTTTGATCAACCAAAGCCCAATGCTAGAAAATCTAGGTGGATGGCCCTCCTTAGCGAGTTTGATTTCAAGATCAAACACATTAAAGGAAAGGAAAATAGGGTGGTCGATGCCCTTAGCAGAAGTATGAAAACAATTCACCTGGCGGTGGTGAGCACCTGCGAGACGGATGTCAAAGAAAGAGTTAGAAATGCACAATAAATGGATCCATTCATCCAGACCGTGACCATGTACCTACAACAATAACCCGCCGGAGTAAAATATGAAGGCTACCAGATGACCGAAGGAGGTCTGCTCACTTACAGAAGAAGATTTTATATTCCAGATTGTGACGACTTGAAGAGGCTCATACTGGATGAACTACATAAAAGACCCTATTCTGGTCATCCAGGATACCAGAAGATGATCACGGCCACCATGAAACAATTCTATTTGCCTAGAATGAAGAAAGACATATCCAAGTACTTGGCCAAATGCATAGAGTGCCAACGGGTTAAAGTAGAACACCGACACCCAGCAAGGTTATTGCAACCTTTACCAATCCCAGAATGGAAATGGGAAACCATCTCCATGGATTTCATCACTGGATTACCAACATTGACCAAACAGAACGATGCCATTATGGTAGTGGTGAATAAATTGAGCAAGTCTGCTCATTTCATCCCTGTCAAATCAACTTTCAAAGCAATCAATATCACCTAGGTATTCATGAAGGAGATATTCAGACTGCATGGTATGCCGAAAGAGATCGTGTCTGACAGAGACACGAAATTTACTTCTAACTTTTGGAAATCACTGATGGTTGGTTTAGAGACCAAATTGATGTTTAGCACCGCCTATCGCCCTCAAACCGACGGACAGACAGAAAGAGTGAACCAAATACTTGAAGACATGCTAAGAATGCATGTAATGCATCAACCCAAGAAGTGGGAAGACTACCTGCCACTGGTATAATTCGCCTACAACAACGGCTACCAAGCATCCTTAAAGATGATTCCCTTCAAAATCCTTTATGGTAGACCATGTAACACTCCAATCAGTTGGAGTAATCATGTAAATAGGATTTCTTTTGGACCTGACATGTTGAAAGAAATGGAACAGTAGGTGACTCAAATAAAACAAAACTTGAAGGTCGCTCAGAACTGACAGAAAAGTTATGCCGACCAAAAGAGAACTCCAAGAGAGTTCAAAATGGGAGACCATGTATATCTCAGAGTTAGACCCAGGAAGAGTTCTCTGAAAATGGGATCTTGTTCCAAGTTAGCACCTCGGTATTGTGGACCCTTTGAGGTGCTAGATAGAGTGGGACCTGCAGCCTATAGGCTAGCAGTTCCTCCCACAGTCAAAGCACATAATGTTTTCCATGTCTCATTATTGAAGAAATATGTACATGATGCTAACCATATAATTGATTGGTTTGTGATCCAGGTGGAACCGGAGGGAGAATTTATACCAGAACCTCAATGCATACTGGACAGAAAGTAAACCTCGCTCTGGAACTGAACCATTGCACAGGTCAAGGTGCAGTGGAAACATTTTGGCCCAGATGAGGCTACATGGGAAATGGAGGATGCCATGAAACGGGCATATCCAATTTTGTTTACACCTATACATGCATGTCAAGTTGATAGATAGAACATCGAGGATGATGTTCCTTTAAGGGGGAGGGAATTGTAACACCCTGTTTCCCCCAGTCTGTAAAAATAACTATACTGGCCAAGTATTGTGGCAAACTTAGAAATGTGAATGTGTGATGTAAATGGACCTTGTGAAAAAGTTCGATGAATGTAAATAATATTATGAATATATATATATTGCAGGACTGCTGAGAGGGGGAGTGTGCTGAAAAAGAGAACACGACGGTTGAAGAAAGGTGGTGGAAGGCACCTGGAATGGTGGCGTTAACTTCCATCGAAACCAATACCGTATTTGGACTTCACTGGCCTGGAGAACCAAGAGCAGCTCACTGGCCCCAAATTAAATGACTCTCCAAGTTGGTAGTTAAATGGCTCCTCATGAGTAATGAGGGATGGGGGTGAACCGCCCATCCGTAGAGTCCTCCAACCTGACCACCGCGAGGAAGATCGTGCCACATGCAACCTCGCCGAAAAGAGAAAATACAGGAAGAGTGTGCGATTAGGGGGTGCAGACGTGAGGGAAGAAAAGAAGAGAGGAAAATAACTCTAGAAGATACATAGTGATTGATAGAAGAGGAGAAGGAGAGTAACCTTCGTTCTCAGTCACTGGTGAACAGAGACTCAGTCTCGTAGCATCATGGTCTCAGCTCGGGGGTGGATGGTGGTAAATCCATTGGGAGTCACTGAGCCTATGGTTGGGTGGAAATGAGCACCCCTCTCAGCAGTTGCAATCACACCTGGTGTTATTTATGATAAGTGTTTTACATCTTGCATCTTGAAATGTATATTCTGACATTTACGATCATAGTCTGTGCAATTATAAATGGTTTCATTATAAGACTGTTTGTGTGGTGTTTTGACCAGAAATGGTGGTTGCATGCTTATAATGGGAAAGACTATGTATAGATTATGTTTTATATATAGCCATATATATGTATACCAATCTAATTCAAACTTCAAGTCTATTCTCAGGAAATCTATGCCCTTATTCGTCTCCAGGAATACCCGAAATAGATCTCTCCACAAAGATACCCTCTTTGGAAAGCTTACCAAGAACCTGAAAGAGGATTTGGTGGTGCAAGTCTTAGCCATCCTGTACGAGGAATAATGGGCCTCTTAAAATCCCGACATTTTGGCATTTTGGCACCCGGGGTATCTAAGCGCGAGTCCTCTCACACTGGCAATTCCTGAAACCCTGATCCACAAAATCCTGAAATGGCAGCATAGGGATAAGTATTGATTGACGGACGAGATCCTGTCGGAATATCTGTGGTCAGTCACAACCATTATATTGGAGGAAAACACAAGGGCTTTAAATGCCTTAACCCTTTTCTTTTATCTTCGTAAGTAGTGAAGAAATCGGGACCGTAGATTCCCAAGGTCCGTGAGAGTACTAGAACCGTTCATTCATAAGGACACGTGGCGGTCAGTAAGTGTTTCGGTGTTTCAGCACTCGGGGAATCAAAGGGAAAAAACCCTGGTCATCATGAGTCGCGAAATCCCGACAATCGAAACCCTGAAATAGTTTAAAGTGTGGATAAGTATCGATTGACGGGTGAAATCCTGTCAGAAGGTCTAAGGTCAGTCGTGACCGTTAGATTGGAGGAAGAAACGAGGGTTTTAAAAGCCTCAACCCTTTTCTTTTACCTTCGTGAGTAGCGAAGAAATCGGGACCATAGATCCCCAAGGTCCATGGGAGTATCTCGACTGTCCTTTTATAAGGTCACGTGATGGTCGGTAAGCGTTTCGGCATTTCGGCACTCAGGGAATCAAAGGGAAAGAACCCTGGTCATCGCGAGTCACAAAATCCTGATAACTGAAACCCCGAAATAGTTTTAAGTGTGAATAATTTTGAGAAATCTGGGATTTGAACGTGACCGTTGATCATCCTGAAAAGATCATAACGGTTGATTGTGGTTAAAGGTCGCAGTCGTCCATTGGAGGGACACGTGGCTGTCGGTCGGAATTTCGGTGTTTCGACACCCGGGAAACAAAAGGGCAAGAACCCTTGTCTTCGCAAGTCATGAAATACCGGTACCCGAAACCCCGATGCGCTCTATGGCAGAAAGGAGGAGTCCTGAAAGGATCTAGATTGTCCATTGGAGGGGACACGCGGTGAGCGGTCAGATTTCGGGGAAAGCTCTGAAATCTCATGGACCGTTGGATCCAAATCCTCGAGGATCGTTGATCTCCTACACGAATCCCCATATCAGGATTCGGGGGTTGGAGTGATAAGAGTTTTGGAGTTGTTGCATCGTGAACTCCCGGTTCATGAAACTCCGAAAAGATCCGAACCGTTGGATCCAAGACATCGAGAGTCGTTGGATCTCATATAAGAACTCGAGTATCAAGTTTTGGGGTTTGAAGAGTCGAAAGAATTGACTCTCTTGCATTTCGAACTCCCGATTTCTGAAATCCTGATATGGCCAGGACCGTCAGATCAGGGGAGGCTTATAGTCGTTGATCTCCCTTTGGAGGGGAACTTCAGGATATTACAAAGTTTCGGGGATTCGAAAGGGAGAGGAAGAGACATCGCATCATGATTCCCCGAATCGCAAAAAGTTGGTAAGTGTTGTGTCATTTTAGCGCATGGTCACTGAACAGGGTGACGTGGACAAGACCCAAGCGGGGATCTTGTCACTCACCATCCCTTTCGGGGTTTGGCATTTCGAAATTTCGGGGTTTGCAGAGTCGAAAGACTCGACTCTCTTATATCGCTGAGTCACGAAATGTGAAAAGGCACCTAGTTGTTTTGCCGGTGGTCATAACTGATGATCACATGGAGGTGGAAAAGTGAAGAGCTAGCCTGTGCTAAGCTCTCGTAGGACTTCAGGGATTCTGTCCCTCGAGAAAAAGGTGAAAACTTTATTATGCCGTAGTAGGTGTGTTACAATGGCCCATGAGCCAAACAAGTTTCATTTATGGTCTAAATCTTTAAATTTCCTCCCTTGAACATTCATTGCCTTAACACCCACCCTTGTTGTGAAATTAATGGCTATAATATCTTACTCAAAGGGAAAATATTCCTTGTAGATTCCCTTTGTGGTGGTTTAAGGGATTTCTCATGACCCTTAAACCCTATAAGATTCATTTAGGACTAAGGCACTTATTTTTCTCCCATGAACATGGTCAAATCCATGAGATCCATCCTTAGCGCACAAAATCTCATAATGGTGTACTCCATATGCCACTTTGATGCCAGATATCACCTCTAAAGGGCCCTTTAATAGCAATGATCCTATATTAATGCATGCCATTATATTGGTGAAGGCAAGATCTAGAAGAGATTTGGTAAAGATATCTACTTGTTGATCTACTAAAGGAACAAAGATTGGCACAAGTTGTCCTTGAGCATGAGGTTGCAAAATTTAGTGCATCCAAATATCCATGTGTTTTGTCTTCTGATGATTCATTGGATTATGAATAAGCTCAATGGTACTTTGATTGTCACAAAGTTAATCAAGCATCATCTATATCCAGGGAAGATGCTTCTCGACATGAACTTCACTAGCATAGTTGTCTTTAGTGGATAAGAGAATAACAACTTGTTTCTTCTTAGAGCACTAACAAATTGGTCCAGATCCAAGAGAAAACAAGTAGCCCAAGGTAGATATTCTCTCATCAATATCGCTAACCTAGTGGGCATTGAAAAATCAAAGGAGGTAGATATGAGTACGATCGGGCATGGATGGTACTTGGTTCTCCATATTTTCAATGGTCGCTGAGGGGCACCAAACACCGCAAGACGTGTGGTGCTCTTCTATATGTTGGACCCTATCTCTAGTTGAACTGATTTCAGGGTCAGAAAGTCATTAAAAATAAAACATAACTCTTTCCAGGCCCCTGATGACATCTCCAGATTTCCTGACATTGTCATCCACCACCATGTCCCAGTTCGGGAATATTAACCCAATTCTCTTTCGATTTTCATGCAAAGTGAACCCTTGATACAAGGATTCCCCATCTCTTAGGATTGACTAACCCATGTCCAAGTGATGTTCACATGGAACATTTCCCCACTTCACTCTTCAAAGTTCTCATTTGAATATTTGCTACTACCACCAAGATCTGCACCAGGGGCACTTGTTGATATCATGAACAAAAACTATATATTATATAATATATTCATATTTTATATAACATATTATATAAAATATGACATATAATATAAAAAATATTTATAAAATGAAAATATTTATAAAATGAAAATATTTATAAAATGAAATATTTTAAAATAAATAAAATGAAAAATATTGTAAACATATATATGTTATATGTACGTTACATATATAACATATATATGTTACAAATATATAACATATATTTGTAACATATATATGTTATGTATGTAACATATATATGTTATATATGTAACATATATATTTTATTTATGTAACATATATATGTTATATATGCTACATATATAACATATATATTCTCCATTCGAACATAACCCAACCCCTAACCCCATTCACATTCATCCCGACCCCATTCGGTCGACCCTATTCATATTCATCTTGACCCTTACATCCTCTGCCAAACAACGACACGACTTGAAACAGAGACGTGACCTATACCAAGAGATGTGGTGACCCCACCAAGGAGCCACAGAGACAAAGAGAGACAAAGAAGAGAATTAGACCAACAATGACTTCCATTTTGGTAAATTTTCCTCACTCTATCCTTTTCAAAATTTTCATCCTGAAAATTCTAGGGCACACATGCATCATCGTTTGAATGATGTATTCTATATATTTGATCTAAGGCACCATGTTTGAATTAGATATTCTACAGATTTGAGTTAGGGCATATTCAAATTTGAACTTTTGTTCCTAGGGTTTTCCTGGTCACAATGTTATCAGAGGGATAACATGAAATCTATGCCAACCATACAAAACACTTCAATAATCCATCTAAAATACCATAACTTCAAATTGGGCAGTCAAACAGTGTGAAAAATCCTACAGTCCAAGTGTTTGTCAAAATTCAACTCTCAGGAATTCATAAAAATTTCTACAACAATGAGTAAATTCATAACAACCTCTATAAACATTCCAGTGGCAAATTGTTTGACGAAAGGCCAACACAGTAAAACCAAGAAAAAGACCAAAAATAATTGAGTGGGAATTTTACAGTTTTAAATCCACACAAAGCTCTTCATTAATACATTTCTGATTTAGGAAATAAGGATCGGTATCCAGATTGGCCATTCCTCATAGCTTTATTCTCATCTAGTATAATCTTTGAACACCCCTACACTCATAATTGAATTTTTCTGACATGGACTATTCTTTTACCAGAATCCTAATATTCTTATATTTTTAACAAGATAGGTGACAACAACAACAAGGTAGAGATATTGCTACATGAACCTAGATGTGAAGGATTTCTACATAGCAGTTGTGTTGGGTTGAGATAGTTCAGTTGTTGGTTGGAGGATTTTTTTCATTTCATTATTTGGATAATGACATGGCAATTTCTAAGCTTTCCACAATTCTTTTTGATTTTCCCTTATTATCCAAACCAACTCCCATCTTTGTCTCCCTTGTATATGTGGCATATTTTAATTGGTCCCAAAGTTGTTGATGTGGAGGTTCCCTACATCATGGATATTTGATGGTATACATAGAAATCTATATCCCTTTGTCTATATTCTATGCAAAAGAGTCGTGAGTCACTTAGGGAATCATAATATTGTAATGCTATGAGATTTAATTTCCAAAACCCTTACAAACTTGAAATATTTATAGAACTCAATGAAACCCATATTTATAGAACTCAATGAAACATATGCACTCTTCCTTTAAAGCATTGATTTTCCTCTTATGTTGTAATAAAGACTCCATGATAAAAACAGACCATGCATTATGATTATCTTCCTGAACATGGATTCTACTAATAGATGAGAAGATAGAGGCCTAGTTCTCAATAATTAGGTCCTCCTGTTTACGAAGAATTTGATATATTTATATTATTTTACAATAGGGGTAGTCTCCAGGTTGGCTATGGCTCTCCATGCTACCTATAAAATAGATATATTACAACCAATTTGGGTGAATAAAATAAAATTCCCCTTCAATAGACCCCTCCAAAAACTCCTCAAATGACCAATGAAGAATACCCCCAAACTGCCTATGCCATTCTGACGAATGCCTTGAGAGTTGTAAGATTGCATCGAGATTTGTGAACAAACTCAGGAGTTGTGACGATACCTTAGGAGATGTCAAAATTACAAATGTCATAATGAATCCCATGCAATTTCCACTTAGCCACAATGTCCATTCACCATTAATCCGACCAATATGTAATTGTGGCCTTTGAATAATGGATTGTCCCATTTGTCCTTTGTGGATGGAGTGAGTCAAGGTAATTAAAAAATTTGTCATTTTTTGGATGGAGTGAGTCAAGGTAATGGAAAACAACAATAATGGACAACAACAACAACATCACTTATTTCATTGTCAATAACCCGCACCCATGCCTTAGCCTTTACAATTTTTTAGCCATCGATGGGTTACAAATCAATAACAACTCTCGTATTTGTTACTTAACAATGTACTTTACTCTCAATTGCTCACTCATTAGGAGTTACAAGTTAGATAAATGTTATATTGGTTTAGAATTGTGCTTTATAGGGATTAGGGGTTAATGTTTATAGGGGTTAGGTATGGCGAGAATTAAGGGTTGGGTGTTAGGGATGATAAGGGTTATAGTGTTATGGAGTAAAGTGGTTATATGGTTTGAGTATTATAAGGAATAATGATTGTGAGATATAGGACATATTAGGTGCTTAGGGTTTATAAGTTAGGCTTAGAACTATAAATACTAATCTCCCAATCACCCTCACTTCAATGCAAAAGTTAGCTACATCATTATGAATCACTACACCAATCCTTACTGATCCATGTTGATCATAAGTAATGCCAAAGTCATCATGCCATCGTCTCATTCTAGATCACTAATAACCCTATCACTGCCTAGCATTACAAGTTCATAATTTGTTGTAGCAAATCATTGCCACCCAGGTTCTACTCTCATCAAGTTCAAATCCTCTTCATCCACAACTACCCATCATATTAAGCAGTTAATCCAATTTCATCTCTTCTTTCATACATTTATGTTGTAGGTTTCCCTATTGGGTCCCTTGAACCAACTATTTGTACAATATTCTTTGACGCATTTCTATTAGGTCCTTCATGGTGACGTTAACTTCTTTGTCATTATTTTAAGACATCATCTATATTAGAAAAGAATGCCCATGTTTTTCTTTGCATATCTTTTGATCCGAACAGCTTGAAGCAAGCTGCCAAACATTTTTTGAGGACATAAAATAAAATATCGAAAAGACATAAATAACCTTCTACAGTGTCTCCCATAGTGGATTATCTTTCTGTATTGTTTTCTATTCGATTTCAAAAAAGCATTCTTTCCATCCATGCAAATTTTCAAAATTAATGTTTACAAACATGTATATTACCTTTCCCATCAAGTTGGTGAAGAATGACAATATACTTTGGAAAACCACTGAACATATGCTTCTATCAACTGACTTGTTTGAAGTCATTGAGATAGTGGCACATGGGATATTTGGCAGGCATTTGTTGTCTCAAAACATGTGACATCACCATATTCCCCTTGCAGTGCTATAGAGGAACTCCAACTACAATACATTATGTGGTGCTTTCTGATGGACATGGTTGTTAATATCCGTACAAGTATAACATCGCTAAATCCTTATTTTTTTATAATTAGATCACCAGACAAGATGTAAGCAACCAACAATGTTTTTCTTTTCCAAGCTATTAGAAATATGTACAGTAGATCCATGAGTTCAATGAAACCCATATTTATAGAACTCAATGAAACATATGCACTCTTCCTTTAAAGAATTGATTTTCCTCTTATGTTGTAATAGAGACTCCATGATAAAAAAAGACCTTGCATTATGATTATCTTCCTGAACATAGATTCTACTAATAGATGAGAAGATAGACGCCCGGTTCTGAGAAATTAGGTCCTCCTATTTACGAAGAAATTGATAGATTTATATTATTTTACAATAGGGATATAAAATCCAAACAGAGTAGCATAACATAATTTCGTAAGTTCCCGCAAGTCTAGTCAAGGTGACATCCAACTTCTAATTGTCCAATAGAATGAGCATTTAGAGAAAACATGGATAATCATTAATGCATAATGTTATGAATGATATCAAAGGTTATCCTTTTGACAAGTGAATAATGTTATGAATGTTATAAATGAATATCCTTTAGAGCCATGGTCATTATGAATGTTATCAACGAAGATCTGATGATGAACCAGGATTTGACTTATTTATATCAAATTGCAATTATATTTATTTTGTCATGTGTGACTAAATGTTGACACCTACTTAAAACTTGTCCTCCTTCCTATGATAGTAATGTTTGGCCTTGCATTTTTCTAGACTTTTTAATAACACACCTTTCATGATGTACATATGGATGAATTTGTTGGAATTGGTGGCCTAGAAGGCAAATATATGTCACTGTATTTGTTACTCCCTTCTTGTGTTTGATCACTAGATGAAAGTTTTGTAGGAAACCGCTTCCAACAATAGTGTCTTGTTTTTTTGGGGCATGCTTTGTGCCTACAAATATTGTAGAGGTTGACAATTGATATGAATTATTATTTCATTGCCCATGATATCATGCTTCCATTTCTTAACCACTTGCACCAATTAGAAAATGGTGAACATTTTTTAAGTTCAGGGTGGAATAATCAAACTTTCCAGGAAAACAATCCTTCCACAATAGCTCTAAGATGTCTCCATTCATGATTGGTTGTCCATGAGAGGATTTGCAAATATTTAGTATATTGTTCCTAGACATCTCCTGAGTATTTATATCCTTGTATGAATAACATTTAGGTCTGCCATAAAATCCCTAGTCGTGACCTCCATTTGTATTGTCAGTATCTGAGATGCAGGTCCTAAGGTGATAAGTATGTAATGGTGGGGTCAGTTTTTAAGATGATGGGGAGGTAGGGTTTAAGGGAATCTGTTTCAGCTTATTTTTTATACTAAATGCAAAAATCATTCATCATAACATCTTCATGAATGATGCCCATGCAGCCAAATCCATGTGGAATATGTGTCACTTATCATGCAACATGGATTAGGTAGATACCCTATATTACCACCACTTCCCTTGCCACCCTTAAGTCCTCATTTAATTCCATAGGTTTATTATGCAATATGGTTTAGCATGTGTTTTTGTTGTTATCGGGATTTGGTGGTTTGTGCTTGTCATGGTGTAGCCTAGAATTTGGTGGGTGGTGTGTTCTTGTCATGGGGTTTTTAGATGTATTATCAACTATGTTATATGGTTGTGGTTATGTTGGTTGTTGTGGTGCACTATGGATTTTCCTATATCTGGTCTCTAATATGGTGATTGGTCGTGGTTTTCTTAGAGATCGTGGTGTACTGTAGAATTTAGTGGGCCATGAATTGTGCTCATTGTGGCATAGCCTAAAATTTTGTGGGTGATCTATGTTTCCCATGGGTTTCATGGTTATGGTCTTGATTATGGTTTTTTGTTGTGGTTGTATTGGTGATCATGGTGCACTCTGGAATTTGGTTGTTGTTCCATGTTTTTCATTCCTCTCTTGGGTTTGGTCTCGATTATGGTGCTTTTTAGTGGTTGTCAATGTGAGGTAAAACATTTCATGGAGGAGGGTTGTTTTTCCATAGTATTGTGGGTAGTTTCATTGCTACCTCTTACATACACTAGTAGATTGGTTGGAATTGTTGGTATTTGGCACATAGAAAGGGATGTGTTTTCCTTGTGACAGTGTTCTTCAAATTGGATTTGTCCATATGTATTTTCTTTTCGAGTTGGTCTTTAGCACATAGAAAAGTATGTGTTTTCCTTGTAAACATGTTTTTTGGTTTAGATCTATCCTTGTGTGTTTTCTTTTTGTATGTGATATGGGTTTCATGTTGTTATGTTCCATGTTCAACCCTAGGTTTCTTTGATTCCTACAAAACTATTATTGTTTCCCTATAGTATTGGGGTTTAGGATGGCCTTATGGAAGTTGACAATGCAACACATGGGGGTTTGCAAAAATTAGAGGCATTTTGTGTCATGTGGTTCCTCTTCCTTGAGTAGAGGGTGCCTAGTTGGGTTATCCTAGTCTAGTATTTATATTTTTCTATACCATTTCTAGAAGTTATGGCATTGCTCAAGTTCAAGTGAGAATTTTTTGTTTAGGTTCATTTTTCACAAATCCAACAAACAACAACCTTAATACTATTTTTTTCTTAGATCCATAATATAAATTTATCATGTCCTTAGTGTTTTCACATTTTTAATATGTCCTTAATATTTCAAAAACCAAGAGGGGTATCACATTAAATTAGGTGGTTGACCACTAATATTGGTAATTGCACCCTAGTCTAATTGTGCATCCAAAACTAAAGATATAATTTTTTTATTTAGAATTGTGAATATGATGATGGACTACTAACTAACAACATGTGCACATGCAACTGAAGGTACAACCAAACAGGTACCTTTCAGATATTTCTTCTTCAAGTGAGGAAATCTTAGGACAAATAGAGGATGGAAATGCGACTGCATATAGTAGATATGATAAGCAAATAAGGACCAGAGGTGAAAAAGTCAGAATATAATTTTGTAGATGCATGAAATTGTTTCTTGCCGAAGGAGGATCATGCTCTTATGATGATGAGAGAATAGGAGACATAGATGTTCCACTCAGGTATAAACATCTGGTGAAGAAATGGGTACCAAAGGAACTACCTCCTATATATGTTGACTTCATTGTCAACAATAGGACATATTGCATTGCACCATCCTCCCTGCATGGCTTGGGGATATTTTCCATGGATGGAATAATTGTAAAATACAATACAGTAACTGAATTGATGGACTATGTCGAACCGTGTTACAATTATAATGATTGGATGAGGTTGGTCCGGTACATGCGAAGTATGCAGAGATATCCACTCGACGCAAATTATATACAACTAATAAACAAGGATAAAAACAAGGGAGAGACTATCTATATTGATGGAAGGCCTAAAGCTTCCAGCAATATCGCAGGTTTTATAAACAACACATGACTCGGGACAACAAATAAACAATTGAATTACATATATGAGGGACGTGAAGAGAATCATATAGTCTTGTGCGCAATAAAAAAGATAGCTCTCGTGGAAGAGTTATTAGTGGATTACCACTTGAATCGAATAGAAACATTGACTAATAGTGTGCAGGTTCTTATGCAACACCTCTTTAAGAAAACTCTACTTATTGCATTATAATTTTTTATTATCTTTAACATTGTTGTAAATATTATCTTTAACATCGCTTTTTGTTATCATTAATAATTTTTTAAATTTTGGGGGTTCTAATTATATTATAATGTGGTAGGATGATCGTGGAAAAAGGCCAACTGTAGAACACGTAAATGATTATCAATTTCCACTTTCATTTTATGTTGTTTTTATTATTTGCTTATATAATTTTATTGAAATAACATTGTTTTTGCTGAAATTATATGTAGTCAACAGGCCATGTGGATCATGATTCCGCCGATGAAGAGGGGTTTTATTCTTGCGCTGATCCAATGTTCTTATTAAAAAAAAAGATCATTAAATCTAATAAGGAACTTGTTATCTTGTTAGATCATCCATAACAAACTCCCGACATCAAAGAAAAGATCAAGCTCCTTATGTCACAACTTAACACATATAAGGCAATAACCATATATATATATATATATATATATATATTTAATGCACTCATATGTTCAATTATGATACTTTGTTCTTTAACTTTTACATTATCTCATGAAAAAACATTTTCTTTTTTTATAAAGGAATATTTGAAGCCTATTTGGCCCAGTGTTGGTAGTAGTGGCGCTATAGAGACACTACAAAGTCCTGATGCGGGCGGTCATACAGCTGCTAGAGAACTACTTCTTCTCCATCTTCCACACCTCATTTAGATAGGAGCCATGACACGCATCGACAGGCACCCACACCTCGATCAGAGTCTAGAGATGGTGGCAGAGAGTGGTTGAGATGGTTACATTTCCTGGAGCTAGACATGTGACAAGAACGAGGACCCTTCCATGCACATTTTTGGTCGATGATAATGGACTTCCATTAAAACAATCAAGACTCCCAGGTAGTTTTAATTCACATTTTAATCATTTAATGTTGTTCTCATATAGAAATCATCTAGATTATTAATTTTAAATTAATGATCATATCTTTTTCTATGTAGGAAACGACTTTTTTTATAGGCACGTAGAGAGAAAGGCCTTGTCTATTTTTGGGGCAACCTTACGCATGAGGCGGAATTGCCAGAATTCCAACCTCAAAAATGAACTTATGGATTATCTTGAAGGCCTCTTTGGTGTAGACATGTTCAATACAAAAGTGGTCACATCTGCAGCGGGTGAATATTTAAAATATACGTGGGATGTTTATAGACGAAGCTTGGCAAGAAATCCTAGGTATGAGTGTCCTCCCTCAATTATAGAAAGGGAGTGGAAGGCAATAATTGATGATGTAAAAGAGAATATTTTGAAAAAATTAGGAGAACAAATAACGGGTACACCAAGGTAAATTACAAATTTTTGAATTCAATACTAGCTTTAGTTTTCTTTAGATCTAAATAAAACTGTGGTTATATATAACATACTTGAAAATTTTGATGATAGGTTGTCTGACACTTCGAAGGCAACCAAAGCAAAGATTTTCAAACATGGCCAACACAAGCTAGGCCAGGGCGGCTACTCGAGGTTACAATCACGAATCGTAAGTACCCAAACATCTTAAGAATATTATTTGTATCACCTTACAACTTTAAGGTAATTGCATCCAAAAACATTAAAAAACCATACCCTTATGCAATGCAGGGTGACGAATTCGAAACTGAAACCACGGAGGAAGACCTTCAACTTGGTTACAAATACGGTTATAAAGTTGTGGTTGATCATAGGAAAAGCATGGGGCATACCCCAAGATCCAATTTGTGGGATAAGGTAAATAAAAATCAGTCCACATTAACCTTTCGTTACTTATAAAATATGTAAATGTTTGATATCGTCCATAATTTAATGTCTTACTTTGTTTTAATCAGGGGAGCGGTACTATCAATGAAACCATTAGTATTGGACAACAGAGCATTGATAGTGAAACACAACCAGAAGATCATGGTGCTCCCCATCAACCCCATCCCAGTGAGTTGCAGCCCCAAGATGTTCTTGTGACGGAGGCCCACAACGATAAAATGTCTATATATTAATCATATACTTAATAATTTTGTACTTATAAATTTTGTACTTATAATCTCTGACGTTTCAATGGAAGAGAATATCATAGATGATCCTCCTTGAATTGAATATTAGGTGAACAGGCCGACAACCATTCCAACAGTGCCGACTAGAGGACCAGGTAAATAATTACATTGCAGAGTTTTTTTTTAATATTAATGAACTACTTCAATGATATTTATAAATTGGCCATATAAATTTAATATTTTTTATTTTTTTAGGTGATGGCCCCTCACAACAGCATCCACGCCATGGGTATGAGACCATACATACTCAGTGTGAAAGAAATGAAACAACATCAACTGTTGAAGAGCACCCAGTAAACAAAGACATGGACATGGATGATTTGCTTAAGAACTGGAAAGCACAAAACAAGACTAAAATAAATTCATGATGTCATGTAATAATTTTATAAGATAGTTAGATGTACATTATATAGCTGATAATATACACAAGGCCATTTCTATGGCTTTTATATATATGTGAATGTAATTTTTTTATACACTTAATGATAATTTCAGCTTATCTTAATGATGCAACTTCCAAAATTTTGTGACATGATATATGCAACTTTGAAAGTCTTGTGACATGTTTCATTGTGTCTCACATGACAAAAATAATTACCATTCTTTTCGTTGTGTCTTTTCATTGTGTCATGGACATGGTGTTGCTACTCAACATTGCCTCAAAGCCTACTTATTCATTCCTCTACGATATGTACAATGATGTTAAACCTTCCAAAAATCATTGCGAGCAGAAAAATAAGCCAAGGACAGGAACCCAAGGATTTCAATGTTAAGGTCTTGTGATTCCACAAGGTGGGATACAAAGAGGAATTGTTTCCATGCATAAACATGCTAAATACCTTGATTGAGAATGTGGATGTAACAAGTTGAACATTGAAATCATAGAGAGAAGACATAATCATGCAATATGGGTGGTCATAGATGTTTAGCTATTATTCAGTCATTTAACCTTTTAATGTCTTTGAAAAATGCAAGTTTGAAGGGTGGTCACCTCCACAATCCAAAACACATTTCCTAAATGGTATAAATCATTTCCTTCTCTTGCGTCATGAAATTTTCCTTCATTTCCTTGTATACTTAAATTCAAAATCAGAAAAACAAATGACACAACATGCATAACACATATTTTTTTTATGACAACATGCAACATAAAGGATATATTCACTTTATGTAGTTCATGGTCCCTTAGATATATTATTCTCTCTAGTTATCTTTAGTGTGGATAGAAAGAGCTTGATCTATTGTTTTCTTTCTAAGAATTTCCTAAAAGAACTATATTTGTCTCTCAAAGATATAAAGAGTATATAATAGAAAGTGAATGATGAATTGTTATCTTCCCTATCCTAAATTCTCACCTATAACCACTATATTTCATCCAAAGTCTACAATTTTCCTCTTGTTGATGTTGATTTTTGTTAATTTCCAAATTGGTATGGGTTGGAAATGGAGAATAAAACATGAAATATGTAGAGAATTAATGTTAGAGTGCTTCCAAAAATGTTAGAGTCAATGACAATGATATCATTGGTGGAAATGATGGATGACATTACCTATAACTAGAGGAATGTAGGAATCTTACACTTCCCATGGCATGAATATTGTACTCAACCCATGCTCCCATTATTATGTGAAAAGACTTTCCCCACCAACCTCTTACATAGATTCAAAGACTGGTTGATAAGTCAAAGAAAGTATATGGTTTCATTTAAGGAACATTGTAGAAGAATATGAATTCTGAGAATGACCTTGGAGATAGAGGATTTATTTTCCCATAGGTCCCCTTTCATCTTCCCCTATAGTGGAATCATAGTCCCTATCATGCCTTCATGTGTTTTCTATGGTGGGTTGCATCACCATACATTGAAGCACTTGGAAGGCCTAATTACTATTTAACTATTTGAGTGAAGGTCAATTGAGTTATGGCAGAGTCTTAGGATTGTGTTTTGTATTTGTAAAATACACCATGTGAAACTCTTACATCAAAGGCATACATTTTCATTGACCTATTGAAATAAGTATTATCAAATAGTTGTTGTACCACCCGAGCACATATTTCAGTTTCGACACATTTTCTTTGAGTATTTCATCTTCTATATTGCATTATTTATTTTATATGTAACCTTGTAGGTTACAAATATTTAAGCAATTTTAAACTATAGTGGACTCCATATCATCTAGCCATTTCCTTAGGCTTCATGGCCTCCCTCCATTCTTATGAGAACTTCAAGACTTAGCAATTCTCTTGAACCTGTTGTATGGAAGACGATGCACTAGATACATATGGTTAAGATGGATTTTTATTATGCATGGGGTGCTCAAGCATGGGATGATATTTTATTAGGTAGACTTCATATCTAATCTTCTTGCACAATGTATTACAAAGGCTAAAACTCCCTTAGATAGTGGTGCACTTGAGTTTTACATGGTGTCTTATCTTATGTATTGTGTATGTGTGAGCTAAGAGTTCTCTTGTTTCAAGCCCACCTAGTAGCCTTCCTTTGCACTTGTACATGGTTATTTTCTCATAGATGTTTATCTATTATTCAGTCATTTAACCTTTTAATGTCTTTGAAAAATGCAAGTTTGAAGGGTGGTCACCTCCACGATCCAAAAAACATTTCCAAAAAGGTATAAATAATTTTCTTCTCTTGTGTCATGAAATTTTCCTTCATCTCCTTGTATACTTAAATTCAAAACTAGAAAAAAACAAATGACACATAACATGCATAACAAATAATATTTTTATGATTGAGAGTAATAGTAATTTTTCATATTCATAAACAAAAAAATGAGACTTATCTTTTAACATAAATTGGTCCAAGAGATTGGTCATGTAAGAGAAAATTTCCATTGAACCACAACCATCTAGTGTAGATACCACCACCAACCTAGGCTATGAGGCCACCATGGTGAAAACAACAAGCAATAATATTCTATATTTCTAATCCCAGCCTTTCTACTCACATTCATACCTAACCTTCTCAACACAAAGCATTACAAGAATCTGATTCATCCTGCGATAGATAAGGAACTCTCTTCCAGTACTGGGAGTAATAGTAATTTTGCATAAATGGAATATTTACACCAAGCCCTATAAATGGAATATTTACAC
>ML783885.1:480510-520798 GCA_009831015.1 Picea engelmannii | reverse complement strand
TGATCCAAGGACAATCACTAGTGCCTAAAGAATATTTCTAGGGTTCATGGTTGTATGTACCACCTATGGATTTTGTACTATCATTATGAGTGATGACAATGTTGTCAGTGTCCAAACCAATCAAAATTATGAATGGCCTATTTATAATAATCTTTACCTTCTCCTTGAAAAGTAAATAAATAGAATAATAGATTAAGACTTCAATTTCTTATTGTAAAACCTCCTATCTTAGCATAGTTTAATCCTTTAATCATTATATTATATTCATATATTAAGAAAATGTTACACGGTTATCCCTGAGATGCTAATAGTTGTCCTTGGACCATGGTTATGGCCTAAATACCAATCCCTATCATGCCAAACCTCACAGTGGATTCAATATTATACTTTTGGGCTAAAGATTCCATTTATAAATCTTGTTTGGTGGTTTCAAACCCTATGCATGGTCCATGAACCATACAGAATATTTTAACACCCACAATACATTGGATTTTATCCTTGGACCATGGGAAATATCTTAATAACCATCTAGAGTGGAAAATATCATAATGGTTCCCATGTGATCTTTTTCCCTATAAAAGATCAAGTTGCAAACTTTTTCATAAAGTCTCTTACATAATTGAAGTTTTCCAAACTTTGATCTATGTTAGGAGTTTAATAAGTTGTAATTAAAGGGGGATATGCTCTAATGCCTCCTTATTTATTCTATTGTGTCACCTTTGTAAATACTTCAAACATATCCTAGGTTGTTCTTAAGGGGGGATGATAGGATATTTCGACACTTGAGATTTATTTAATATAAAATTGGTCTAATGTGTATTTATCCTAACATGGATAAGGCCTTGAATCCCATCCTTCGTCAAACAATTCTCCTAATTGCATACGTATCCCACTTGGTGGCTAAATGTCCCCTTTGAAGGATACATGTAATGGTTTAAGACCCCATTTTATCCCATGATCCCTCAAATATTCATTTAGTTGATGTCTCTTCTTTTCACTACTTTACCATGGTCAAGACACCAAGATCCATCCTTGGTATGAAAAAACTACTATAGGAACCCATATCCCATTTTGAGATCAAATATCATTTTTAGAGGTCCTATGTGGTGAATTGAGTCCATGTTCATGGACAATATCCTTAAAATATTTATATATGACTTGAGTCCCTTTATTTTCTCTCCTTGTCATGCTTAAGACCCCTAGACCTATCCTTGGTGCATTAAACCACCTAACGTCACACATATCCCAATTGGAGGCCAAATGTCCCCTTGAAAGAAACTTTGTAGTGGTTCAAGGACATGTGCATGGTTCATGAGCATTAAAAGTTTCATTTAGATCTTAAGACCCTTTATTTTCTCGCATGACCATGGTCACAGCCTCCAAATCCATCCAATGCATCTAAATTTTTCTAATATTTCCCAAATCTCATTCATATGTTAAATATTATAATCCCAAAAATACTAATTTATATCATACAACCCTTATTTTCATTCATTGACCATGGCCAAAACATTGAGACCCATGCCTGGTATGCAAATTCTTTTAATGATGCCTATATCCCACCAAGAGGCCAATGATTTGAGTTTTTATGGTGGTTTGATTCATTTTTCATGGACTAGGGCTCTAGAAGCTTCATTTACAGCCAAATATGTGAGATCCATATCTTTTTTGTAACACCTCCTAAGAGTACCAATATCGCGCTTAAGGACAAAGTTAATTTCTAAAAGGTTTTTTTTAGTTGTTTGAAGAATATTCCATGTCCCATAAGACTAGTTACACTCATTTATGGATTAAGGACCTTATTTTCATCCCCTAATCATGGTCAGGACCCAAAGACCCATCCCGGCTACACAAAAAATCCTAATGGAAACCCTTTCTCATTCATATGAAAAATATCCCCTTTAAAGGGATGATGTTGTAGTTAAAGGCCTTGATCATACTTTATGAATTAAGGACCCTATTTTCATCACCTAATCATGGTCAAGGCCCCAACATAAATAGATACTACACAAAAAATCCTAATGGAAACTTCATCGAGCCCGTATGCAAAATATCCCCTTTAAATGTTTCATGTTGTAGTTCATGGCTTTAATCATGGCCTATTAAAACAATAATATTTTTTCAAGGCTTAATTCCTTGGATTTATCCCCCAACCATGGTTAAATCCTTCATAGCCATCTTTGATACATAAAATATTATAACAGTACCCATATCTCACTCAAAGGTTCATTATTCCCTATAGACAACATGTTATGTGGTTTAGGGCATTGATTATGTCCCTTAATCCCTAAAGGATTCATAAATGACCCAAGGGCATTATTTTCCTCGCTTGAACATGGCTAATTACTTAATGCACATGTCCCTAGTGAAACATATTTCATAGTGGTACACATATTCAACTTGGAGGCCAAATATTTCCTCTAAAGGGATTATGTTGAAGGTGATGTTCATGGATATTGAGCCTTACAAATCCATTTATGGAATACGCCCCTTATTTTCCTCCCTTTGTTATGGTAAAGTCCTTGAGACCCATTCCTACTATGAAAAAATCATTATTATAGCCATATCCTACTTATATGACAAAGGTTCACTTTAAAGGACCTATGTTGTAGTTTGACGCCTTGATCATGGCCTATTAGATCAAGAATATTAACTTAGGTCCTAATTCCCTCGACTTCTGACCCAACCATGGTCAAGTCTCTAGTACCCATCTCTAATGCATAAAACCTTCTAATGTCATCCACATACCAATCTAATGATAATGATATCTTGTATAGGGCATGTTTTGTGGTTTGTGGCCTTGTCCATGGCCCTTGTAGGTCCCCTAAAGATTCATTTATATCCTAAGGGATTTATTGTCCACTCATGCACATTATCAAGGCATTGAGACCTATCCTGATTATCCAAGGAATTATAGGAGAAACCATGTTCCACTTGGAGGATATATATCCCCTCTATGTGGTATTTGTGGTTATTTGAAGCCTTTATGTTCATCGCCCACAAGCCCTAGAAGCTTCATTTAGTGCATAATCCCCTTTATTTCCTCCAATTACATTACTAGGAGTAATAGTAATTTTTCATATTCATAAACAAAAAAATGAGACTTATCTTTTAACAAAAATTGGTCCAAGATATTGGTAATGTAAGAGAAAAGTTCCATTGAACCACAACCATCTAGTGTAGATACCACCACCAACCTAGGCTATGAGGCCACCATGGTGAAAAAACAAAGCAATAACATTCTATAATTCTCATCCCAACCTTTCTACTCACATTCTTACCTAACCTTCTCAACACAAAGCATTACAAGAATCTGATTCATCCTGTGATATATAAGGAACTCTCTTCCACTACAACATGCAACATAAGGAAATATTCACTTTATGTACTTCATGGTCCCTTAGATATATTATTCTATCTAGTTATCTTTAGTGTGGATAGAAAGAGCTTGATCTATTGTATTCTTTCTAAGAATTTCCTAAAAGAACTATATTTGTCTCTCAAGGATATAAAGAGTATATAATGGATATTGAATGATGAATTGTTATCTTCCATATCCTATATTCTCACCTACAACTGTTGTAGGAAAATCTCCCTGCGGACAGGTAGATCGCCTCTAAGAGCTTGACCCTAACTCTAGATAGAAAATGCTTAACATGGACACTGACTTCCTTTCAAATCTATCTAAACTAAAACATGAGAAGGAAGGATGACAAAAGCACCTTTTATCGACGTTTGTCCCTGCACACTCCTAGTTGCGCTCCAATCCTTTTCTCCTCGCTGAGTTCTGTGGACAAAACAAAATACAACCGCTTCCTACTCTATTGATATTAGCTTGAAAATAGATCTATCAATAAATGATAAGTTTATGTGACATTAGACACAAACTAGAAAGAAACAGGCCAAGTGTGTCATATTGATGAGAATAATGACAGTAGTACTTACAATCGTAGATGCGAATGCGACAGCTTCGTCAAGTCCTCTTCGTCTAACCCTTGCCTGAAAGATCCATGACCTGGATAACAGTAGTTTCACTGATCACTCTCCTTAGGCTGACTGTGAATTTCCTCCGAGATCATAAGTTTCATATCTTTAGTTCTTCCCCCCTTTCCACCATCATAGAGTCTGCTTATATAGGTTAAGAGGAGCTTAACCTCTTGAGTTATCTTTAGAACAAGTTAGGAACTTCCTCCTTAGATCAGGGATCTCTTGATGAAACCAAGAATTCGAACACAACTGCCTCCTAATCTTGAAAGATCCTCCCCTTATTCTCCTCAACGGGCCAACTACTGCCTCAGATTAGGCAATGCTCCCTTAAAAGGATCATCAGAGCGTTGTAGCGCTCCCTGGTAAGCTTTGGAGGGGCACCAGTGCTCTCAATATGAGCAGTGCTCCTTCAGAGGGGGAAGGGGAGCATTATAACGCTCCCTGAAGCCTTATAGGGGAGCGCCAGCGCTCCTAGGGCTGATATAGGGGAGTGCTCCCCCTCAAAACCTCTGTTTCAGAGCTCTCTTCAGGTGTCAAGAGTTATTTGACTTCAGTAAATTAGTTTTTCTTCTTCAAATCAAGCATATGAGATGTTTCAAGTGTCTCCTTAGTGTCGTCGGCATGGCAGTATGTCTGAACATCATTTGCAACACTTGTGACCAACTTGTGACACTTGAGAAAGTTGTAAGGAAGATGCGACACTTACGACAATTGAGAGGAACATGCGACACTTATCCAGCTGAGTAATTTTGTCGTGTAACAGAATGCCCCCCAAAGTGTGAATTTAGAAGATGCCAACTGATAACTGAAATACTTTGTAGACGTTCGAGCAAGGGTATAGTCTCGGAGAACCTGACAAAAGATGCACAAACAACATCCAACAAGTATCATGACATATTTCAAAACCCAAGGCAGGCATACCTATGCTTGGGTGATCAAGACTTAGCAGGATATGGCTGCTATAAAATACACTGTGGATCCATAATTGTATTGATAAAAAGGGTATAGCCACCGAAAATACACTGTGGATATATACACTAATGACATGAACTGATCGTAGCCATGAAGGATACATAGTGGATCTACGAGATGACAAGACATAGCCACGACCAATACAAAGTGGATCTATGTTACAATGTATGTGTTCTTTGTCCAATGGAAATCTCTTCGCAGCCTGGGCAAAGCATATATCAAAGTGATAGCTCAACCCAGGGTCTTCTTACCAATCCCAATATGGCACAGATATGACCATGCGAATAGCTGTCTTGACGTCGAACATGGCAGAAACCACTTGATTACCGGTCGATGGTGTGAACCGTTAACAAGTGCGAGGGAGATCACCATTAATGTCAATGATTCCCAAGGTACCCTAGTACATTCCAGCGAATGTGAATAGATGAGCTGAAGTCGAACACCCATGGAATCATTTGATCAGAGGTCAATGATGTAAACCTTTTGTCGAATGTGAGGAAGCCTGCCATTGAGGCATGCAGGTCCCAAAGTACTAACTGGTTTCTAAGTCTAATTCCCAGATAATGTGTTGAATTCGACAGGAATAGACTTGTCAAAGGAGGGCCTTGATGTATCCCCCATCAATCGACACGAAACGGACATGGAGATGTGTTTGGTAGATCAAATGGACATAGACTGATATGGGTTTTGAGGCAAGATACTTGGAATGGCTGACTCTCGAGGCGGCTACTTCCCTTGAACACTGAGGCACAATAGCAAAACATGATGTGGACCAACACTTATGCAATGGATATGGTGACTTGTGTCGGGTGAACCAAAGGAGCGAAAGGAACTCAAAGGATTGGCTCAGTGCAGAGGTTAAGTGGATTATGATATGTGCAAAGCGACAAAGTGTCATGTTCAAGGGCGACTCTAAGAAGTGCTGGATGATGTTCTCAAGAGACTGCTTGGTTTGCTCCTTTCAATTTTTTCCCCCATCCAGATAGATGAGTACCTCTTTTTGATTTAATGAGCTTGAGGAGGATAAAACATGCTCGATATAACTCACCTTCAGTAAGTTCCTCTTCCTTTGTTTAGCGAACCGGAAGAAGTAAGGGTTCGGTCCCATATGGGTTCGTCGATGTGTGCTTTAACGAGTCCAAAGACAGAAAACTCGAAGGTTTTTCGGGATTATAGAGTTTGGAAAAACACTTAAAAGAGAACTCTCTCAGTTCATTTTTCATACAGTAGTCCAACGAGACCGAAAAAGGGTTAAACTATCGCTCGAAAGACGCCATCTCTGACCTTTTAACGAGTGTGAAAGGAAGCAAGATCACTCGACAATCTTTTCATATTTAGAGAGTCTGAAAAGGGTTTAAAGGAGACTCCAGGGGGGTTCCTTTTCCGTATGTGCGTATTCATACGGGTCCAAAAAAGAGATAAAAGTTTACCCGGTTACGTTCTCATCTTGTCGATCTCGAGAACGAACTAAGACTATGCTCACAAGTGCGACAAGGTGAATAACCGATCAGGACCGCCAGGAAACCTGTGATGCCAAAGCTACAAACCAGAGTTTAGTGGAGCCATTATATCATTAGAGAAACCCAAAAATGACCATACCTTATAAAAAATGAAATTTTATAAATAACAATTGATTTGAAAACTTATTTACCATTTCATTTTGCAAGGATTTTTGGAGTAGTGGAGAATCTCATTTTGAAGCAAATCTTGTTTTTCTCGCTGCCGGAGCTACGGTTCATCATTTTGCTCGACGTTTGGACCAGGTAGGTGTCCATCTCTTTCCCTTTCAATTGCATGGTTTCACATCCATTTTCATAGCATTATTTATTTTAAATCATGAAGCCCTAGGTCGCCCCAATTAGAACCAAATCGGCCTCTTTTAAAAATTAAAGGAAAAGGGGAATTCTTTTACAAAAAACGCTTTAGAGAAGGATGGTTAAGGTGCCAACACCCTTGTGGTCAATTAGATAGGTCGTTTTTAGTAAAATAACTCATAAAAAATCTTCCCAAGTGCCCACGCAGCCCCCAAAGTCGTTTTGAATTTTTTAAAACGTTTTTACCATTGTTTGATAAATGTTAAATGTTTAGGAGAGGGCGTGGTGGTGAAAAAGAGTGATTGGTTTCTTTTAAATGATATGGGGATCTTATTTCATGTTTTAAATTGCTTTTTAAAATTGCCAAAATTGCCAAAACGTGGAAATAACGAATTCTTTGATTTTTTTTTGTTTTGTAGGTAACTTCGGAAATCATGATTGAATGGAAAGAGAGGGAACATGAGATGGATGACTTAGCCGCCTTACAGAGTCCTCGTACATGGGTTGCTTTGCGAGCTTGTGGTTTGCTCAAGTTCTTCAAGTTGAAAAAAATGAAGAGAGAGATTTTATTGCTCGAGCATATGATTGGCCTCTGGGATGTTGCAGAACAAGGATTCCATATTGGCACACAACTTTTAACCATTCAGTTAGAAGACATGTACTTTTTTACCGGCCTCTCAAAAAGAGGGGTCCCCATATCTTTCACTGGGCAGAGGGCGCTACCTGAACAGGTGGATGTGTATCTGACACGCCACTGCATCCCAGGAGCAAGGTTGGTAGGGGGCAGGATCCCTATCAAGGATATTCGAGATTTGCCCCTGCGATCCATCTTATTTTCTATCACCAGCATGACAGGCAACACCAGTGCTCATCTGGCATCGAGATCGCAGGTGGCCTATGGTGTTCAGTGTTTGGAACCAACAATGTTTAACTGGAGTGCGTCATTCCTTTGGAATGTGAAGGAACAGATCTCACAGTGTAGGACTGGTCAGAAGCAGTTCGGCTATGGCTCATTTTTGGTCTCATTTTTCCTAGAGCGTATTCCTCAGATGCAGCCTCAGATAGCACTGGCGGTACGACCAGTGGATGAACCTAGGATGGAAAGGTGGAATAGTCTGTCTCCAAGGCTAGTTTCAGAGTCAGAGTTCTGTTTCACTGGTGATTTCTTTGCCTGGCTGAGACGGCAGTACCTCTGGATAGAGGACTTCCCTTATGCTGATGTAGACTTCCGTGGGAGTATGGACTTGATTTTTCCCACGGGGGAAGACTCGGATGAGTCAGGTAAGAGACTAAGCCATACCTTGTCTAGTTTTTTTGTTTTTTAAGCTTTTGATGTATATATATATTTTTTTGGGGTATGTAAAAGAGTTCTAACAGATGTATGTTTCCAACGTGAAAACAAGGGAGCAGTGCGCCTAGCTGATATACCGGTACCAGAGCATCATGGAGGTGCCCCAGTTGCAGCAGATCCGACAGTACCAGCAGTACGTCTCCGGGAGGTTGAGAGGAACCTCCAAGGCTTTACGATGGGTATCCCTCCTCTGCGGAGGGGGGAAGTGCCTTTACATTTGCAGAGGCACACCATAGGGGTACCAGAGAATATTAATTCTCTGTTGAGGCACGTAGTGCATGCGGTAGTGTGTTACTCACAGCACAACGTAGCGCGGGGAGATTAGAGTCTCTCCCATGATCATGTTTTTGTATGCCTTGTCAGGCGATGTTGTATGGGTGAACAGACCCAATATTTTGCTCTTCTACACACTTTTTGATGTAATACAAACATTTTAGTCATGCCATATATATATATACAGTTTCGAGTTTTTATGATGCCAATGATTTGTACATGATGATGTCTGTGATGTGTTTTAATTTACATGTAATGTACAGTTTTGCTTTCCTTGAATCTTAAATGTGGGCAAGATACCGATCCATGATATAATTAGCTAATGCATTTGAAACACTATTAAGTTCTCTCGGAATGTGTCTATATTCAATGTAATCGAACATTCGTTCGAGATAACGAACTTGCAAGTGTAAGCGTAGTAGGATAGGACTACGGATAGCATAGATGCGGTTGAGTTGAAAAACCACGAGTTGGGAGTCCAGGTAAATAATGATGCGAGAGATACCTAGAGAGGAAGCTTGGGTCAACATCCCAATGACAGCATGATATTATGCCATGTTGTTGGTTGCTGGTCCTAAACAAATGCCTCCTGAACTCACCACTTGGTCAAATTGGTAAATAACCCAAGCTGCTGAAGCAATGTTCCGGGTATGTCAGCTAGCGCCATCCGCGAACCCAAAAAAGATAGGAAAGGAAGACGTCATCTGCACATGAAAACACAAGCACAGTCATGAGTGGCAATGGTAAAGACTCGGGCACGCGAAAGAAATAGAAACACCAAAACTAAATACAATAATGTACAAAGTACAAATGCTAGGTGATCTAGGCATAGTACTTCTTGAGGTAAAGCCTGTTTCGGGGCTCTCCTAGGGAAATTCCATCATGATCAACTAATTCGTAGGCACCTTTATGTAGGACACGCTTCATAATGTAGGGACCGTGCCACATGGGTTCTAACTTTCCTGTCCCCAATTTATCATGAGCTTGGTCGTAAACAAGGACTAAGTCTCCTTCCGCAAAAGTCCGAGGGTGGACGATTTGTCATATTGACTTTTAATTCGTTTTTGATGTGCCTCATTGGCGAGAGCAGCATCGCGACACGTTTCGTCCAGTTTGGATAGATACAAAAATCCTTCTTCTTCAGCAAAAGTATGAGGCAGGAGTTCTACTTTTAGTTTGAGTGATGGAATCTCACACTCGATTGGTACGACGGCTTCGATGCCATAGACCAACTGGAAAGGAGTGAATCCAGTTGAAGTTTTCACAGAGGTGCGATAGGCCCAGAGAGCGGAGAACAGTTGTAGATGCCACGATGTTTTTTTTTCCCCTACCATGCGTTGGATCATGGTTTTTAGGACTTTGTTGATAGCCTCAAGTTGTCCGTTCGCCTGAGGGTAGTAAGGGGATGATTTTTCATGGCGAAAAACCAATTTGACATGTAACTCGCTCATCATCTGGTTTTTGAAGTGTGCACCATGGTCAGTGACAATGGCGCGTGGTACACCAAAATGAGTTATGATGTGGTTGAAGAGAAATAGAGTTGTCGTACGGCCATCATTCAGGAAGGTAGGCATAGCCTCAGCCCATTTGGTGAAGTAGTCGAAGGCGACGATGATGTAACCATGCCCCCTGACTGAGGTAGGCTTACACTGCATGAAATCGATGCACCATTTGGCAAAGGGGCCGATGGCGATAATAGGGTGCAGCGCCATAGGGTGGGTCCGTGCCTTCTTGTTAAATATTTGGTAGGGTGGGCATTTCTTGACAGCCTCGATACAATCTTTGATAATCAAGGGCCAAAAGTAGCCGGCGCGTAGGATTTTTTGGGCTGTGGCCATTCCGGAAAGGTGACCGCCACAGGCGCCAAGGTGACAATCGTTCAAAACGCATTCAACCTCCTCGTGAATCAGACATCGCCGAAGGATGGTGTCGATACCATGGTGATACAAAGTGTCGCCGAGGATGATATAATGGTGAGAGTGGTGACGAATGCGTCGACGCTCTTCGCGAGAGATGTTGGGCTGAAAACGTTGTGTTTGAAGGTAGAAGAGAATGTCTCCATACCAAGGATCAGAGGTACTGATGAGGAAGAGAGATTCATCGGGGAGAGAATATCTAGGTTCGATGTTTTCATCGGCACGAGGGAGAGCACAGATAAGCTCGACAAACACCAGGGATTTTTTGGCTTTATCTTTTGTAAACTCAAGATCGAATTCTTGAAGAATAACGATCCATTTTGAATATTTGCCCCCAAGTACTTGACGTGTCAGGACGTCGTACATGGGGTTGGAGTCTGCGATTACCATGGTGGTGCGTAATAAGATGTAGTGACGGAATATTTGGACAGCGATGACGGCTACCAGAGCCAGTTTCTCAACATGTGAATATCTAAGTTCGGGTCCAGATAAACTCTTTCTCAGATAATAAATCACATGTTCTTCACCGTTGGAATCTTCTTGGACTAACACCATTGCGATGGTGGAAGTAGAAGCGGCCAAGTAAAGGATATAATCCTTTGTATATTCCAGGGGATGTAACAAAGGTGCATGGGTCAAAGCGTGCTTGACAGCGTCGAATGACCGTTGAGCTGCGTCATCCCAGATGAAAGGGACGTTCTTTTGCAGTAATTGCATAAATCCTTTAGTGATCTCGGGGTAATTGCAGATGAAACGGCGAAGAAAGTTTGCTTTGCCTTTCAAACTTTAGAGTTGGGTTAAATTGGTAGGTGGAGGTAAGGCTAAGATGGCCTTGATCTTTAAGGGATCCACCCTGATCCCATCTTTGGAGATAATTAAACCGAGGAGTCGACCAGATTCGACAGCGAAAATGCATTTGTGTGGGTTCAAACGAATATGGTAGAACCTACATCGCAGAAAAATTGCGCGTAAATGATCAATGTGATCGGATCGATTTAACGAATGTGTGGGTAAATCGTCGAGATACGGTTCTGCAATATCTTTGATGTCATGAAAAGCGTATGACATGGCTCGCTGGAAAGTGGCTCCACCATTTTTAAGGCCAAAAGGTAGCTTTCGGTAAGCGAAAGTTCCCCAAGGGCAGATGAAGGTTGTCTTGTGTTGATCTGTAGGCAAGATTTCAATCTGGTTATATCCAGAAAAGCCATCCATGAAAGAAAAGATTATGCTTCCTACGCAATTATCGATGATTTGATCGATGAAGGGCGTAGGGTAATTGTCCTTAGGACAAGCTTTGTTGAGGTATCGATAGTCAACGCAAACACGGATGGTCCCTTATTTCTTAGCAACTGAAACAAGGTTGGAGACCCATTTGGTTAAAGGGACGGGATATATAAAGCCAGATTTTAGAAGTTTTTCAACTTCTGCCTTTATAGCTACGATTTTCTTGGGATGAACCGGGCGAAGCTTTTCCTGAACCGGTTTCGCGTCAAGGTAAGTTTTGATTTCATGTATGATGATCGAAGGGTCGATCCCTGGCATTTCCTCGTAACTCCATGCGAAGACATCGCGGAATTCCTTGAATAAAGCGGTGTAAGAAACCACTTCGTCGGGTGTGCAATTAGCACCAAGGTTGATGTTTTCCATGACACCTTCTTTGATTGAAATGTCAATCGTAACCATGGTAGAGATGTTACCCATGTTCCCCTCAGAGAGAGTATCTTGTGTGAGGATAAGAGATTGCGGAGCTTCGATAACATCGGGAGGGAAGACAKATCGTATGTCTTGGATTTCTTCCAAAGGTGGAAGAAAAGAGGATCGATGGTGGTTGTCATCCCAGGGTAGATCGTCAATGCTAAGCATTTCCATGATAGATTCGTTCGAAGGAAAAATTTGGGAAATGTAATCAACGACGGATGATAGGGAATCTAACCATGAGGGCACCGAATAAGTATCGGGTGCCAATGAATGTGAAGTGTTTGAAGAGGGAGAGGCATATTGAATGGATACATATGCGGCCTCGGCTGGGCTCAGTGGCATTGTGTCCCGGAGCGCATCGAATTCCAAAGGACTAGGCACAACCCAAGGGTCAGATGATTCCAAGGATTGATAAGGCATAGTCGAAATCATATTGACGGCAGCAATATGATGTGTGGTAGGTGGAAGTGGTGTAGGGAAGGTACCCATGAGGCTAGAATATTTCAATAAGCCAACACCAACGCTTTCATACATAACCGGGTGGTCTCCCAGAAAGGGAATGTTGTTGGTAGCAGGGATGCGAGCGTCGGGTGTGCAGAAATCGAGCTGATCGATGGTGACAATTTTGCCTTGATGGGGGAATTGTACACATCGAAACACCGACGAGGCGATGGCGGTCATCGCGTAGAACCAACTTCTTCCAAGTAGTAGGTTGTAATCGAGGGGGGCATCGACTACCTCGACATCAACAGTAACCATTTTTCTGCCCATCTGAACGACTAAGGATTGTAATAATCCATGAGGATGAAAACCTCGTCCATCAAAGGCACGTAACATGGTAGTGGATTTGTTAAGGGCAGGTGATTTCAATCCTTTCCAACAGGCTAGAGACATGACATAGGTGGAGGCTCCCTCATCCAGGATATTCCGGTGGATTTGTTGATTGTGGACAACCACATCAATTTGGAAAGCTAGCTGGTGGGAGAGTCGCGGTTGATGATCATCTAGATTAAATGTGATGTAATTTGATGACTCTAGATCGAAAGTGCCAATAGCGGATAAGAGCGTTCTACTTTGGTTGGGACAGTGTTGTAGAACTTCCAAAGCAGACATGGCACACGGGGCTTGGGCCAGATCTTCTACGATATTGTAGTTTTGGGTAGCCCGTGAATTAGGATTGAATGTAGATTTTCGTATGGTGCTCTTAGGAGGGTGTAGGATGGATTTAAAAGAAGGTTTCTCAATCTGAAGTGGCCCGGATGGAGGGCTAATAGATGGAGGATTGACGGAGGATGGTAACGGGTCTGATGTAGAACTGTTAGCGCTCTTCGGCCTATCAAGTTTAATTGGCGTGTCATACGTCACAGAGAGAGTTGTTAGATTAACTCTGTTAAACATGTAAATGTGGGCACTTGTCGAGGCCTCATCATGGGGTTGGTTGGAACTGCCCCCCGACGTGGGGGTTTGGGCAACCAACGATTGTTGCTGCGGAAAAGGCTGAGTGAGCACAGCGGGTTGCGAATTTCCTTTGAAAATTTTGGCCACTTCATCGCGATGTGGACAGTCTCGAGTGTAGTGATCGTCACCACAAATGAGACATGGGAATTTCGGTTTTCGTTGTGGTTGTTTTTCGGAAGCAGGGGTTTGCGGTTGGGTCTTGGGTTGCTCATTGTTGTTGTTCTTCTTTGGTTTGTTTCTCACTTACTTCTTGCCCCCGAGTTGTTGTGAAGGGGTTGATTGGACCGTATTCACATCAGAAACCTGAGTTTAGGGTGGGGTAGAAGAGAGTGCATTCAAACTGGGAGCAGCCATGGGAGCGGGCCGCTGGATTGTTTCAGTAGACTGGGCAGTAGATTGAGTTTTGACGGAGCCAATAACTCCATCCGCATGTGAAGCAGTTGATGGTTTGGATGGATCATTAGTGGCATGGGTAGCGTTCGGTATCAACTCATATAGAGTACCAGATTGTGAATAGACTAAGTCTAAGTACTGAGCTCGGGCGATGGCCTCTTCCTCGGTGACTACGCCACCCATGGAAACATCACGAGCAATCTGGGGTAATAGTGATTTTGTGAACCATTCTGCTAATAATTGGTCAGGGATGACCGCTTTGATTAGCCTTCGTCGTCGTCTCCAGTCATGGATATGATCAGAGATATGTATGGAAGTTGTCTGACGAAGAGAGGTTAATAGTTCAGTACCCGTCTCGTATCGAATGGGTAGTTGGAAATGTGTGAGGAAGGACATGGCGAGGGAGTTGAAATCGTGAAAGGATGCGCGTGGTAATTCAATATACCATTTCACTGCGGAACCCATGAGCGTTCGTTGGAAAAGATGCAAACGAATCAAATCGTCCATGAGGGAGTTGGATGAGCACCACAAATGGAAGGTCATCACGTGGTTGTTTGGGTCTTCTTCGTGCTTTCCGTCGAATTTTGGGATATCAGAAGGAAGTTTAGCTGGAATGGTTGGCCAAACCGGAGAGTGATAAATGGGATCATTCGTTAACCAAGACAAGTCTAGAAGGTCCAGGGTGGCTAGAAAAGGTAGTTGTCGGTTAACCTATGGGTAATGCTAGTGTGGCAGAGGGACACCAGTGGGGCCCAATACTGGGTTATGTGGATAATTATAACTCGTGGGCCCTCTCATGTGAGGTTGGTTTTGACCAAGGTACATAGGATTTGAGATATTTTGAGAAGTGTTTGTGAACGGAGGATAACCGGATGGGTTTTGTGGATTATAGGGTGGGTTTGGAATTTGTCCATAAGGGGGTTGTTTTGGAGTATGAACATTTTGTCCCATGGAGGCATGTGGGTTTCCTTTAAAAGGGACGCTCCACGGATTGGGTGCGGCGGACAGATTTTGTCCTTGTGGTTGATGGTGTACTCTGGATTGAGGCTTTACCCCAGCATGAGGGTGCCCCCCGAATGGAATTTGTCCTCTAGTGGGAGGATGCCCCCCAGCATTAGGGTTCCCTCCGAATGGAATTTGTCCTCCGGCGGGAGGATGCCCCCTAGTTTGAGGTAGAGTCCCCGGGATTTGAAAGCCAGATGCCAATGACTGATCGATGCCACCGATCGGGTTAGGACCACCAAGGCCAATCCCTCCGGGTTGTTGGATAGGTATGGAACTTCCCGGCATAATTTGGGTAGTGGTTTGGGCAGTGGTGGTAGCGGAAGCGTTCAATGCCCTGAATCCAAAAGGGAGTGTAGGCCTTGGTGTTACAGGTGTGCTAATCAGGGCTTGATTAACTACCGCGTTACCGGCGGGAATGGTCGGAATGTGCAGGGCCATTGTCGAATGGGGCATCTGGAGGGGAATAGTATACCTTGGGCCAACAGACGGTATGTTTGGACCAACGGTTGGTGTGGCTGTAAAAGTGGTAGTACCGGTGAAGTGATTTGGGGGTACAGTGTAGGAAAAAGGTGCATCGGCACCTTCTCCTGTCCCATAAATATCTCGCACCAAGCGTGGTGGACTCTGAACCACCTCCGCAGTCCAAAAAGGGTCACTGGCTAACGGGTTTTGAGAAGACCTGGCCGGAATGTCAGAAGGATTGATGACAACAAATTCTCCAGCGGAATTCAGGTGGAGGATCTGTCGTTCGTATCCATCTGGAATGCAGTAAGCTTCCGGAGATTCTGAGACAATTCAAAAATTCTCCAAAGGAATGGGAACTTCTTCCTGGGAGGTTGTAGTATTATGAACCTCGCTCTGTTGAGGGGATTCTTCCATGGAATGAGG
Source organism: Picea engelmannii (assembly GCA_009831015.1). Lineage (NCBI taxonomy): Eukaryota > Viridiplantae > Streptophyta > Pinopsida > Pinales > Pinaceae > Picea > Picea engelmannii. Next base: position 505,043 of record ML783885.1, on the reverse strand, counting down.
GGGTAAAGGGGTGTTTCCTTCCATATTTTCTGAAGGAAGTCCATGTAGCCTCCGCGAGCGGCATGGAGGGTCGATGTTGGTGGAAAAGAGTCGGCGAAATAAATCTATGGCCAACTAATGAAAAGAAACAACAAACGCTAAAAAAAAATCTAAGAATCACAACCAAGAAAACAGGACCTTCTTTTGATGATCGTACTAGTTGGTGATGAAATCCAACGTCGCGTGATCAAGTCCAAAAGGGGCGGGGATAGGGTGGAATAGTTACAATGGCGACCTGCTTAACAAACTTACGCCTTGGTGCAAGCTTCCATGTAGTAATTGTGGATTTACCCTCCAAGGAGCCCGAGTGAGTTTGACCAATGTTTGTTCCAGGTATAGTGAGACTTCCCGTCACCGTCACCTTGTGTAAGATCCTAAATATTATGGCCACTAAGGTTACCAATTCGCAGTCATCCCCTGGGCAGGAACAGTCGACAGTCTGATCCAAATGTATGGGCAGGGTATCAAGCCCGAAATCAACTAAAAGGCTTCCACGCAATAATTGTGGATTTACCTCAAAGTGATCCCCATAATACGATCCGACCACCACAATCAGTTAAACCACAGAGGGTTAGTCCCCATATCTCACCCGAATGCGACCTCGTGCGTAACCCCTGTGTGAGAGGGGGATCCCAGGCAGACTTATACGATAACTGGATTTACTCTCCCTAACTCAGGATGCTAGTGTTTGTTTTGGAAACTTTGGAGAGTTATGCTCACAGCCCTAATCCAAAGTACTAATCCTATTCTACTGTTGGTGGAGGATCCTAGAAAAGAAAAAGTTCTAGATAGCTTTTAATTAGCGTTGATTTTTTATGGTTGTTCTTTACGCAAAGGCGTGCATGGAAGTGAAACAAATGGAATTATGACTCAGACCCAAAGAATGCATCAAATATGATAAGCAGACATTTCCTTTCGATGAATATCTATCTAAGGGAGAGATAAAGTTCTTTTCACTAATCAAGCACGAATAATGAATGCCCTCAAACGATTTTTCTCAATCAAATCTTGATGTAATGCAAAAAAAATTAAATGCCTTCTAATATGCACAATCAATCATAAAGATTTATTTTTTGTTTGCGTATGAATGATGCTTAATACAACACAATGCTCGTTTTGCTAATTATCTTTCTTGTATGAATGAAAACCAAACTAGCACAAGCAAAAGTCACACAAACAATACACCCTTTCGTAGAAATCGAAACGAAAAAGCGAAAGAAAAGAAACAATCAAAGAGAAAAACAAACTTTACACCCAAAATCAAAAGTTGAAGAACAACTGATCTTGATTGAAATCAAGATAAAGAGGTCTGTAGGCCTTTGATGACCTTCACTAGGGTTTTTACTCAACTGATGAGGAGGAAAAAAATGCACGGGTTTCAAACTTCATTCAACAGGAAAAACTCAATGAAAATGGTGAAGAAGGCTACAAGATCCAACTAACAAGATGTTTGTTCTTCAAAAGATAGATTTCAAGGCTGAAAAGGGAAGAATCATTGACTTACTAGGTCACTCAGCAAAGGAGACACAGAGGCAAAAACCCAGAAAAAGCAATTCTGGAGGGTTTTTTGAGCCAAAGAGGGCTGGTGCTCTGTTGCCAAAGGAAAGGAGCATTATAGCGCTCTGTGAAAAGCTATGGGGCAGTGCCATCACTCTGTTAACACTAGGACAGGGGCGCCGAGGTCTAAAAATCCCAAAAATGTCAAGAAAATCAAAAAATTGCAATTCAATTCCGACACTTGTGCTGAGTGTGATGGGGCAAGGAGCCAATCAGCTCATGAAACTAATCAAAAGAGTAGTGAACCAGGTCTGAAACAATCAAGGGATAGAACAAGGTCAATGAGGAGAAAATCAAAATAAGAAGTTTCGATTTGAGGCTATCTCCCCAGTGGAGTCGCCAACTTCTGTTGTAGGAAAATCTCCCTGCGGATAGGTAGATCGCCTCTAAGATATTGACCCTAACTCTAGACAGAAAATGCTTAACATGGACACTGACTTCCTTTCAAATCTATCTAAACTAACACATGAGAAGGAAGGATGACAGAAGCACCTTTTATCGATGTTTGTCCCTGCACGCTCCGAGTTGCGCTCCAATCCTTTGCTCCTCGCTGAGTTCTGTAGACAAAATAAAATACGGCCGCTTCCTACTCTATTGATATTAGCTTGAAAACATATCTATCAATAAATGATAATTTTATGTGACATTAGACACAAACTAGAAAGAAACAGGCCAAGCGTGTCATATTGATGAGAATAATGACAACAATACTTATAATCGTAGATGCGAATGCGACAGCTTTGTCAAGTCCTCTTTGTCTAACCCTTGCCTGAAAGATCCACAACCTGGATAACAGTAGCTTCACTGATCACTCTCCTTAGGCTGACTGTGAATTTCCTCTGAGACCATAAGTTTCATATCTTTAGTTCTTCCCCCCTTTCCACCATCATAGAGTCTGCTTATATAGGTTAAGAGGAGATTAACCTCTTGAGATATCTTTAGAAAAAGTTAGGAACTTCCTCCTCAGATCAGGGATCTCTTGATGAAACCAAGAATTCGAACACAACTGCCTCCTAATCTCGAAAGATCCTCCCCTTATTCTCCTCAATGGGCCAACTACTGCCTCAGATTAGGCAGTGCTCCCTTAGAAGGAGCATCAGAGCGCTGTAGCGCTCCCTGGTAAGCTTTATAGGGGTGCCAGCGCTCTCAAGATGAGAAACACTCCTTCAAAGGGGGTAGGGGAGTGTTATAACGCTCCCTGAAGCCTTATAGGGGAGCGCCAGTGCTCCTAGGGATGATATAGAGGAGCGCTCCCCCTCAAAACCTCTGTTTCAGAGCTCTCTTCAGGTGTCGAGAGTTATTTGACTTCAGTAAATCAGTTCTTCTTCTTCAAATCAAGCATATGAGATGTTTCAAGTGTCTCCTTAGTGTCTTCGGCATGGAAGTATGTCTGAACATCATTTGCGACACTTGTGACCAACTTGTGACACTTGCAAAAGTTGTAAGGAAGATGCGACACTTACGACAATTGAGAGGAACATGCGACACTTATCCAGCTGAGTAATTTTTCCGTGTAACAACAACCACTATATTTCATCCAATGTCTACAATTTTCCTCTTCTTGATGTTGATTTTGGTTAATTTCCAAATTGGTATGGGTTGGAAATGGAGAATAAAACATGAAATATGTAGAGAATTAATGTTAGTTTGCTTCCCACAATGTTGTCAATGATGATGATATCATTCGTGGAAATGATGGATGACATTACCTATAACTATCAAAATGTAGGACTCTTAAACTTGCCATGGCATGAAGATTGTACTCAACACATGCTCCTATTATTATGTGAAAAGACTTTCCCCACCAACCTCTTACATAGATTCAAGGATTGGTTGATAAGTAAAAGAAGGTATATGGCTTCATTTAAGGCACATTCTAGAAAAATATGAGTTCTGAGAATGACCTTGGAGATAGAGGATTTATTTTCCCATAGGTCCCATTTCATCTTCCCCTATAGTGGAATCACAGTGCCTCTCATGCCTTCATGTGTTTTCTATGGTGGGTTGCATCACCGTAAATTGAAGCACTTGGAAGGCCTAATTACTATTAACTGTTTGAGTGAAGGTCATTAGTGTTGTGTTAGAATCTTAGGATTGTGTTTTGTATTTGTAAAATAAACCATGTGAAACTCTTACATCAAACCCATGCATTGTTATTGACCTATTGTAATAAGTATTATCAAATAGTTGTTGTACCACCCGAGCACATATTTCAGTTTAGACACATTTTCTTTGAGTATTTCATCTTCTATATTGCATTATTTATTTTATATGTAACCTTGTATCCTTGAATGAGACTATTTTAGTGCACAATTAATTCCATATGGTTAATGATTGTATTTGAATCTCTCACTACAACCAACAATTGAGCACATGAACCTTTAGAAATTTTCAATCATTTCCAATGTGCATAAGTTTTTTCTTTGTTGTTGGAAAAAACACCAAGTCCCCATGAAAAATAAGTTATTAATATATATAATAAATAATGTCAATGTTTTGTATTGATATTTATTAATATGGTAATATTAATATTATAACTTCAGCCCAATTTTTTTTTTATTTTTTTTTTTAAATAAATATTTTTCGTCGCAATTTCGACAACAATATTATACCTACGACGGATGTGCTATATAAAAAAAAAAAAAAAATGTTGTCACAAGTGTGACGACAACAAAAATTGTCGCAATGCATTTGCTATATAAACAACGAAATGTTGTTGTTCCTACGACGCATTCACTATATAAACAAAAAGAAGTTGTCGTCGCAAGTGCGATGACAACAAAATTTCTGCGACACATTTGTTATATAAACAACAAAATGTTGTCGTTCCTGCGACGCATTCGCTATATAAACAAAAAAAAATTATCATCACAAGTGCGACGACAACAAAAATTGTGGCGACACATTTGATATATAAACAACTAAATGTTGTCATTCCTGTGACGTGTTTGCTATATAAACAAAAAAAAGGTGTCGTCGCAAGTACGGAGACAACAAAAATTGTTGCAACGCATGTGCTATATAAACAATGAACATTGTTGTCACAATGGTCGTTACAATGGACTTGAAACGTTTGTTTCACTTAGTTTTCCTATATTGTCATATTGGTGACAATATTTATTTTTTTGTCGCAATTGTGAGAAGTTCCCTAGGGTCATTTCTCTTGCGACAATAATTCAAGTTCGTTGAAATTGAAACGTGACATAAAACGACGTTTCAGAGACTCAATATTCGTCGCAATAGCCATGAAATAATGTCACAAGAGCGTCAAAATAGTCATCGTAAAATGACCCAAATTTTCTAGTGAGACCTAGCCTAGACCTTGCTTAAACCTAGACCTAAACCTAGACATGGAAAGGAAAAAATATGCATAGCAAGGAAAATATATACCTAGACCTAGACATGGCAAGGAAAAATAAGGGAGGGGTATACATGGCAAGGAAAGTGAAGGAAATACAAGGCAAGGGAAGGCAAGATATGTAAAGGAAATGTAAGGCAAGGAAAGGAAAGGCAAGGTAAGGCATATGAAGGAAATGACTAGGTCTAGGTATAGGTCTATATCTAGGTCATGGTCTAGGTATTGGAATATGTCTAGGTATAAGGCAAGGAAAGGAAAAGAAAAGAAAGGCCACGCAAGGAAAGACAATGGCAAGGCAAGGTAAGGCAATGTAATGGAAATAAATGTGAGGGTATAAATGGAAATGAAAGACGTGGAAAGGCATGGAAATACCATGACCAAACCTAGACTGTGACCTGAACCTAGACCTAGACCTAGACCTAGACCTAGACCTAGACCTAGACCTTACCTAAACCTATACCTAGACATGGCAAGGCTAGACATGACAAGGTGAGACATGACAAGGAAAGGATATACATAGCAAGGAAAGGAATGGTCATGCAAGTAAATGACAAGGAAAGGAAAGGAAATGGAAAGGTAAGGCAAGGCAACGCAATTCAAGGAAAAGCAAGGATAGACATGGCAAGTTAAGGTATGGAAATATATGGTCTAGGTATAGGTCTAAGTCTAGGTCCATGCCATGGTATAGGTCTAGGTCTAGACCTATACCTTGCCTAGACCTAGACCTAGACCTAGACATGGAAAATATAGAAATGGAAAGGCAAGGCATGGCAAGGTAAGGAAAGGCATGGAAAATTAAGTCATGGAATGGACAGAAAAGGAAATGCAAGGCAAGGAAAGGATAGAAATAGAAAGGAAACACACGGAAAGGAATGTCAAGGCAAGGAAAGGAAATGTAGTACAACGTAAGGCAATGAAAAGGTAAGGCTAGGAAATGCAATGCCAAATTGTTCTATGTAAGGATTAAGGACAAAGGAGTCAAGGATTGGAGAGCAAGACATGAATTGCAAGTGAGACCAAATGATATTGCATGTGACTTGGTCATTCAATTATAAAGAAAATATATAGTGTATATCAATGTGCTATTAGGGATAGCAAAGTAAAATCATATGAGATAAAAGTTATCCAAATTGAGATCTACTAGAAGAAAACAAGTTAACAATTAGATAAAATTTATGAGTGCACCAACTTTTTATGATTGATTTTGATGTAATTTTGGCAGAAATTGTGGTTCTAATCAAGTAATTATTACCAAGAATGGAGATCAATTGCATCATAGTGTCCTTCCATTTACTGAACATAATTTTCATTAATCTTGTGAAAATACCACATTTTTTTGTTAGAGTCCATAAAGAATTTGAAACCTATGAAGTTGAAACTTGAGCAAAAAACTTCTATAGGAACCGATTCATAATTTACACAAGTAGTTAAAGGAACACAATTCTAAGTTACCACTAAACTAGCACAGCCTTTCCACGGATCTTCCATATGGTCCTAGATGAAAATATAAAATTATTTTAAGGCCATATGCAACTAAAATAAGTCTTAAAATATTGTTGGTCCAAGGTCATAAATGAATTCCTTAGGAAGAAATGATGTTGAATATATACATATGCTTAGTTGTCAAAATAATAGTAGTTGAAGATAATATATCAAAATCTATGATCAAATGGCAAGTTGTCAAGGTAGCTTGATCCACAACTCAATATATGTATCTATGAAGGTGATCAATGGCATTGTCACTTATCACTATGTATTGTGATTGTATCCCTAGTAATATTTGGAACTCAACAAAAACACCATATTATTACGATTAACTATTAGTATGAATGAATATATGACATGTCAAGATACTTTTAAGAAACAATTAAACAATATATTTCAAACCAAGGATAACATGTTCATATGTAATTTTATAAACAAACCTCATTCCACATTGATTTGAGAAGCGAGTTAAATTTTGATTTAGATGGTATACATGCTTATTTTTAGTTAGTACTTTTTAGATAAATGTTCAGTCCCAAAATCAGGGAGGATCTACTTGATTACAAAACATATAAAATAGATTGAACTATGGACACTATATGCTACATTGTCCATATTGGTTTAATCCAAGGAATGACAAGGAAAGGCTTGGCAAGGAAAATCATGGCATGCCAAGTCAAGTCAAGGAAAGGAAATGAAAGGCAATGTAAGGTTGGACATGGAAAGGAAAGGAAAGGAAAGACATGCAAAGGAAAGAAAATTCAAGGAAAGACATGGAAAAAAAAGACATGGAAAGGCATAATAAAATGAAAGTCAAGGAATGGAAAAACATGGCAAGGAAAAGAAAGGCATGGAAAGGAAATGTATGGAATGGTAAGGTAAGGCAAAAAAAGGCAAGGAATGTAAATAAAAGGCAAAAAAAGGCAAGGAAAGACAAGTCATGGAAAGGAAAGGATAGGAAATGCAAGGAATGGCAAGGAAAGACAAGGAATGTTAAGGAAAGGCATGGAATAACAAGTAAAGGAAAGGAAAGGAAATGCAAGGAAACGAAATGCTATGCATGTCAAGGACAAGGCAAGGAAAGGAAAGGAATCACAAGGTAAGGTATAGGTATAGGTATAGGTATGGAAAGGAAAGGAAATAAAATGAAAGACATGGAATGGAAAGGAAATGCATGGCAAGGCAAGGCATGATATGGAAATTCAAAGCAAGGAAAGGCAAGGCAATGCAAGGCTATAAATGGAAAGGACAGGAAAGGGAAGGTATGACAAGGAAAGAAATGAAAACTCAAGGAAAGGGAATATAACGCAAGACATCAAAAATAAATTTGTGGATGTTATATTTTTAAGTGCACGCACACCTTATGTCTGGTCTAGGTTCTGAACAATACACACATAAATAAGACATTCATAATTGTGAACATAAACACACTGAGATGCCTAAAAAAATAGCACAACAGTAGGTAAAACAAACAAATGAATCATACATAATTACACATGAATTTATTGCCCAAATAAATTTTGTTCATTCAATATACTCCAAGAACAAATGGGCTCATGCACCAGGGAAAATGGCCCAAATTTTCCTTACACAAAAATTCCAAAACAAAGTAAATCATAAACTCAGAAACCCTTACTCAATGCTGGTGAAACCCTCCTAGTTTCCTTACTAGGAGGGTTAGAAAACCCTTACTCAATGCTGGTGAAATCATAAACTTAGAAAACCCTTACTCAATGCTGGTGAAACCCTCCTAGTTTCCTTACTATTGAACTGAATTTGAGGGTTAGGGAATCTCTTTCCCCCTAAAAACCTTCTATTCTCTGCACTGCTTGCATAATTCTGGTTAATTCCTTCCAACCCTTAAAATGTCGTTGGTTGAGGTTCCTAGGCTACTTCAAGGGTGGCTCTAATAACCCTCAATGGTTTTCCCAAAAGGATGCTTCAGGACTGTTTCACTGACTCTTAAGGGATACAACAAACCTACCCTGAAACTATGTTGTTAGGCCCACCAACCTTGTCATTATAGACCTATGGAATTGTCCTTAACCTATCCTCAAAACTATTGTCAATTCTTCCCAGAATTTTTTTGTTTTTCTAGTTTGTAGCAACCCCTTTTCTAGATGGTAGAGACTTCCAAAGACTTGTGACTATTTCTCGATCCCTCAAACCATCTACAACTACCTTATATTTGTAGGTTGAGCCTCTCCTAGGCTATGATTTCCCTATTTTACCAGTCAAGTCACCTAGGCAATTGTGGCATCCCTCTCTTAGCAGATCGATCCCTCTAAGCACCTGTTGGCACCTCCCTTTGATGCGATTTGGGTATTCTTAGGATATGGTATCCTCCCTAGGAACCATGGCTACCTTCCTTGGATAGTTGAGCCTCTCCCAGGCTTATTCCAAACCCTACTTTGCAAGCCAAGTCTCTTGCTTCCCTACTCATCCCTCCTCTCCAAAGAAACCTTCCCACAACAACTACAAGCCTACATATCTAAGGCCTAATCGATCCCTCTCCATGGATGGATGAGGTGACCAAACTTTGTCTCTAATAATCCACAACGAGAATGAGAATCTATTTCTCAATTATTGTCCTTTTATACAACTCAAAAAGGTAAGTAAGAATCCCCAAGTCAACTCAATATTAAATTAGACTTGTTTATTCTCCCATGTGGGTGTGAATCCCCACCAGAATCCCACAAAGTCCCACACCTGTGAGAATACTCCCAATGGTACCAAAACATAAACACTCCCTCTTAATGAGGGATGCATTCTCTCCACTACCTAAAAGTAGCTCTATCTCCCATACCAGAAGTAGCTTTGTCTCCCATACTAGATATGGTACCACAATAGCTCTCCAATCCACTTGATTGGATGCTCCCTTTGTCATAGAAGAAAATACTACTATATGACATGGACCCTTCTTTGAAGACATCCATATCCTAGAATCCTCCCACTTCTAAGAATCCTTCTTGACCATATGAATCCGTGCCACATTACTGACACCCATGGAAGAATCTTCTCTCCCATATGAACTAGAAGGTAGAATCCCCTTGAATGATTGAATCTCCCTCTAATCCTACTGACTCCCTATGAAGTAAATCTCCCTATGAATATGTTGAAACCCTCTAAATTCAGGTTTCCTATGATTCTACACAACCTTTGGAGCTACATGATCCTATTCACTATCACTATGCTACTGTTGGACATAGATCACATAGGCTAGACCTTCAACCAAAACAAGTTGCTCTCTCTAACTCCAAGACCATTTTTGTGTCTGAGCAAGATCCTCTGGGTATGAACAACACTTTTCTATCTTGGAAGAAAAGTCCATGTCCCTTATCCTCAATTGTTGAGACTATGAGCACCCTCCTAGCACCCATAACAGATTTGTCACTCTTAACACATCCCCTGACTCCATATGGAATGACAATGTTCCAGATCCCTGTAATACATTCCTAGTACCCATATGAAGCTCCACATACATACTTGAGTTAGATTCTGTGAATGTCTCGAACAAATACCATACTCCTATCATATGTTGATGGATCCCACTGTATAAGAACCATGCAATACTACCAAGGAAAGCATCCCACTTACCCAAGTCATGACCATCCAATGAACTTCTTCCCAAGTCCATCATCCAAGTAAAAAATATCTTTGTGTCTATGCACATGTTGCAAATGAACCTATGTCCTCTCTTTTAAAGAGTCCCAAGATGTGGTTGGACACTTATTCCAGGCCATTCTAGACCTTTTCAAATCATCTCTACAAGTTTCCTCATCCTCCTGGGTAGAATAGTTCATACACTGTCACACCCTGAAAATGTGAAACTCTTTGTCTCGATGAATAATCTATCTCATCAAACTACCATATACATGAAGTTATAACATCTATTCCAAATCACTCAATCTCCACCCATTGCAACTCTCTATAAAAATCCATCGAAAGTCCATCTGTAGAGATGGAAACCCGCCACACAACATACTAATGTGAACAAATCTCTTCGCCAATCAACCAAAAATCCCAACCTACCACACCACCAAGCTGCAATACTACACAACTCCTTGTATAGACTATATTCTCTATGTCTTCTCAACTCTATTGTCATCTACAACAGTCACTATAGCTCCCTCTTAGAGCTATCTCCTCAACACTTCTATAGATCCTTCTCATAGTTTTCACTTGTGTAAATATGCATATCCAACTTCCCTTCTCATAATCTCAAGATCTAATACCATGTTAGATTTCAAAGTGAACTTAGACTCGGTGCACACACACGTCAGGTATGGTATAGGTTCTTGATAGTACATACATAAATAACATATTCTGAACTGTGAACATAAACACACTGAGATTCCTAACAACTTAGAACAATGGAAAGTAAAACCATCAATTTAATCATACAAAAGTACAAAGGAGTTTAATGCCAAAATCAATGTTATTCATTCAATATAATCCAAGAAAAAATGGGATCCTGTATTGGGGACAATGGCCCAATTTCTCCTTACACAAAAATGCCAAAATAAGGAAAATCATAAACTCGGAAAACCCTTACTCAATTTTGGTGAAACCTTGCTAGTTTCTTTCTCACTAAACTGAAGTTTGGAGTTAGGGAATGCCTTTCCCCTCAAAACCTCCTCTGATTTGGACTTCTTTCACAAGTATGGATGATTCCTTCCATCCCTTGAACTATCCTTGGTTGAGGTTCCTAGGATTCTACAAGCGTGGTTGTAACAACCATCAATGGCTATCCCAAAAGGATTCTTCAATACCATTGTAATAGCCATCAATGGACACAAAAAACCTACCTATAAAATCTATTGTTAGGTCCACCAACCTTGTTGTTCTATACCTCCATAATCATCCTTAACCATTTCTAAAATATTTCCTCAAGCTTGCCCAAAAATATTATATTGTTCCAGAATGTAGAAACCCCTTTTCTAGCTGCAAATCCTCCCAAGGACATGTGACTACTGCTCGGGCCCTCAAGCCATCTATGAATGACCTTGTTTTACTATATGAGTCATCTAAGTAGCTATGGAAACCCTCTCTTAGTAGGCTGAGCCACCTAAGCACCTGTTGGAACCTTCCTTTGTTGCAGCTAGGCTCTTCCTAGGCTGTGGAAGCCTCCCTAGGACCTGCGACTTCCTTTCTTGACTAGCTTGGATTCTCTTAGGCATGTTCCAATCCCTCCTTCACAAGCCAAGTCTCTTTCTTCCCTAATCTGCCCTCCTCTCCAAAGAAACCTTCCCAAAAAAGTTACAGAGCAGCATATCTAAGGCCTACTTGACCTCTCTCCATGGATGGTTGAGGTCACCACACTTTGTATCCAAGAATCGACACGAAGAATGAGAATTAGTTTCATAGTAATTCTCCTTTTATACAACTCAAAAAGGTAATTTATAAGCCCCAAGTCAACTCAACATTAAACTAGACTTGTTTATTCTCCCATGTGGATGTGAAGCCCCAACACAATCCCATAGAGCCCCACACATGTGAGAATACTCTCGATGTTAACAAAACATCAACAATGGCAAGGCACAATACAAGGCAAGGAAAGACATGAAAAAGCATGGAAATATAAGGCAAGACATCGAAAGGAAAGGCATGGAAAGGAAAGACAAGGAAAATCACGACAATACAAGGCATGGAAAGATAAAGAGCCACAATGAAAAGAAAGACAAGGCATGGAAGTACAAGGAAAGGAAAGACAATGTAAATCAAGGAAATGTAAAGCAAGGCTTGGAAACACAAGGCAAGGCAAGGAATGACAATGCAAGGCATGACATTCCAAGTCAAGGCAAGGAAACAAAATGGAAGGAAAGACAAGGTTAGACATGGAAAGGAAATTTCTAGGTCTAGGTATGAATTCTTGGTCTTGGTCTTGGTCTTGGTTAGAATTATTGAAGAATATAATGGTTGCCCTCATACTTTGTTATTCTTTTTCCAGATTTGGGAAGAGGCTAGCCTTCCCTCTCAGTTGGTCTTGTGAAGGGTTGTTGACAATATCTCTCCCAACGACCGATCTTGTGATGATAGTTAATTTTTTGGAATTGAGTACTTCTTATTTTGATAATTCATGTAGAATATTGAAGTGTTTTATATTCATAATTGTGACGAGTAATATTGGACAATATTCAAGTTATTGGTCGTCGACGCCAGGTATATTACAAAATTTCAGGTCGATCTGATATTTTATTGGATAGTCTAGGCTAATATGGTCATCCTTCCAGTAATTGTAACAATAGGGTCAACCCAGACCCCAAAAACCACCTATGAATCGACCTTGGCCATTGCATCCTTGTTCTTGACTATAGTAATAATTTCTTCGACTGTAATTATTAGTTTGTTTAGTAGCTTCTCTACGATACACTGTTTCTACATTGGCTCAATTGTGTGCATTTAAATAACATTTAGGTGTTATGTGACTATGAGTTTCACATATATGACACCAATTAGTGTTGTTTAAATTATGTGGGAAATCCTACAAAACATGGTCGGTTAATGCTTCACATATATTATAATATGTTTGAGATTGTACTCTGTGAGCATCTGTTGTTACTAGCAGATGATCCATGAGGCTACAAGTATCCTTTGTATGTCCTTCCTCATACACCATAATTCATTTATTCTAATGGATATATTTGTTATGGTTTGTTGTAAATGATTTATTTTTTCTTCCATTCTTTCGGTCGAAGGGGAGGTCGACAGGTCTTCATCATATGACTCAATGCATTGTTATTTCTGTAATGAATCTTCATAGGTATTTATTTTCTACATGTGTAATGGTGAACATATTCATTGTAGAAGACAAGTTATGTACCATTGTACTAACAAACTCTGATCACTTGTGGTCAGTATTTGGCTCAAAATATCTTTGAATATTTTTTCATATTCTCAAACCAACTCTCCTAGTCTTTGTTTTATTTATTTCAATTTTTTAGCAGCCAAGTGTGTGACATATTGGGCTTTGAAGAATGTTATGAAACTATTTTTTATTTCTGATTTTGAGCGATTATGATTTTCTATGAAATTCATAAATTATGTTAAAGCACGATGTCGAAGGGAAGCACCGAATTGTGCCATCTTCTTATCTTCATCTGTGATGTCTACAACAACCCTAAATTCATCTCACACAAACCAATGTATTTAGGGGTCCTCATCTCCCTCATAGATGGGGATTTGGTTAAATCCCATTTTATTTTCTTTTTGGGAATAATCATTTTTTGTGGTGTTTGTGTTACCACACTTTTTGACTGAGTTGTCGAGTCTTCAATTAGTTTTTCTTGCATCGCCTCTATCATTCAGTCTTATACCAAATGGTATTCGAGAAATAACTTCTTCTTTTTTACTATGGAAAGTATTTCTTTGGGATGAGAACTTTGGTCTCTGTACTCGACTAAATGTCACTCCAATGGTCGTGTTAGTTCACAATTCTGATTTATTAAATTAATTTCTTCTCTTGATACTAGATTTAGTAGGGGGACCAAGTCGGTGAGATCCTTGATTTGGATGAGCATGTTGTTGGATTCATTTCTTCTTCTCTGAATGATGAGCGTCTCTCATAGGTTTCCATGCTCGCAAGTTCTATACCATAATCTTGTGGATTGGTCATCAATTTGAATTCTTTGCTGGAGGAACTCTTTTATTCGCGAGATAGTTTCTGGAATGGAGGAAGATATTATCACTGGTCTTGAATCTTTGTAATCCATTATTTTAGGTTAGTCTTCCGGTTGATAGGAATTCATTCTAGCCTTTATCAATTGTGCATCACTTTTTCTTTTGAGGGTCATCACGGCTCTTGTTATTTCCATATCTAGTTGATTTATTTAAGAATCAGACTACTCATGTGCTCTATCGGGCTGACCCTCCCCAATCACTTTTCTATTCGACTTCTGACTAATCCACATGTTACAAATCTCTTCTCTTTTATTTTACCTTTTATCTTGTTCCAATCTCTGGATGTCAATAGCTTTTTTATGTAATTGTTTACCTCTCGATGACATTTATACTTCAGTAATCACAAATCTTGGTATGTTTTTATTTTGACATATCAAAAATTCAACTAGCCCCCCATCGTCGACCTAAATTACTCAAATTCGGTGGTTCTGGACATGTTCATTTGCTCAGAAAGTAGTCCCTAGACTGTCTTGTGTCCTTGCACATTACATCGAGAAATATTTCCCACTCTTCATCTCTTTATTCAAGGTTTCTATTTGGTAGCGGTGTACCTAGTCGATTCAATATTCAAAAATGTCACCATCTCCCTTGTCAAGAAGGAATTTGTGAATACCTGTCGAAAAAGTACGCAAAAATCCTTCGTGCAAGTCAGTGTAAAATTTTTCTTTTATTTTATCAAGAGATGTTCGATCTTGAATGGATTTCTCCGAGATATAATATTCGACAATTCTCTCTAACCAGCCATGCAAAATTATTCGTCCTTCGTTCGTGAGCTTGAGGCCTAATTTATCGTCAACTTTTAAATTACACATTACCTAGTTTGTTGATGTAATCAAACAAGGATTCTAGGATGGATTCCATAAATATTTCGTGAGTCTCCGAGAATAATCATGATCGTACTTCTACTAATGAAAGTTTGTTTCTTCGTGCGTAATTCTTGATGTAATTCTCAATTTTGTGCTCCCACCATTTGTGTATGTCTTGTAGAGTTAGCATTTATGTAAGCTTTTTCATGCCTAGGTCCATAACTATTGACAAAAAAACCAATGTTGTAATATAGAGAAATGTAAGAGAGACTTACCAATAGTTCCTTACATAGGGAAACATAGAATGCATACATGCAAACGTAGATGAAGAAATACACAAGTAATGGAAACCAAAATAACTACACTTTATTATATGATATATCAATACAAAACAATAGATCCATTGTCCCTCATAGATCTTGTCTATTTATATTTCTATATATGAGGCAATTGTGACTTCTTAACTTCCTGGGTCATTCGATTAACAAGTACCTCGACCGACTTATACTCCCTACTTCAATTATCAAACAAAGAGCTCTTAATCTACCACCGGGTCTAGTCGACAGAGTTGACTAGCCCCTACAATAGCATGGAAAGGAAATACATGGCATGTAAATTCAAGGAAAGACAAGGAAATGAAATAATAGACATGGAAAGGAAAGGAAAGGCAAAGAATGACAAGGAAAGGCATGGAAAGTCAAGGCAAGGGGAAAGGCAAGGAAAGGAAAGACGTGGAAAATAAATTCATGGCAAGGAACAATACAAGGAAATGAAAGGCATGGAAAAACATGGCAAGGCAAGGAAAAACATGGAAAAGAAATGATTGGAAAGTAAAGGCATGGAAAGACAAGGAAAAATATGGCAAATAAAGACAAGGCATGGCAATACAAGGCAAGGAAAGACAATGTAAGGAAAGGCATGGCAAGGCATGGAAAGAAAAGGCATGGAAATACAAGACATGGAAAGGAAATGCATGGAAAGGCATGGCATAACAAGACATGGAAGGAAAGTAAAGGAAAATAAAGGCATGGAAAGACAAGGCAAGGCAAGGCATGACAAGACATGTCAATGGAAGACATGACAAGGCATGACAAGACATGTCAATGGAAGACATGACAAGGCATGCTAATGCAAGGAAATACATGGAAAGGAAAGTCAATTAAATTCAAGATAGGTCAAGACAACACAAGGCAAGGAAAGACAAGGAAATGAAAGGAAACATAAGACAAGGTCAATTAGGTGTCACAAGAGCCAATGTAGTGTGGTTTTGAAACATGACACAATTAAGAGGAAAACTACAAAAGGAAAAAAAACATCATTTTCTTATATAATTTATATTAAAGTTGTTTGGAAGTACATTTCTACATTATTATGTCC
Source organism: Picea engelmannii (assembly GCA_009831015.1). Lineage (NCBI taxonomy): Eukaryota > Viridiplantae > Streptophyta > Pinopsida > Pinales > Pinaceae > Picea > Picea engelmannii. The sequence goes on along the minus strand of ML783885.1, from coordinate 488,741 downwards.
ATATTAAGATGAAAATTTGTCCATATAGGTTTCCATTAGTATTTTATGGTTGAAATGGTTTTTTGGTATTCACACTTTTGGAGGAAATGGAGATTGGTGAATAGTGTTTTTTCTTTAACACATTAAGTGAAAAAATAGCCAAATCACAAAATTTATCCCTTAAAATCATCTTTGAAATATTCACAAGTTCATCAAGTTCTCACATAACCCTTGCAGTAAGTCTCACTTTATCTATGTTTCATTTTTATTATATGATTTTTATAATTTGGGCACATGCATATACCTAAGTTTGATATATTTAATCTTGAATTTTACAAGATATTGATTCTATAGTGGTTTGAGTGATATAATAAGGGAACAAGAAGGATTGCTAATATCAATGGTTTGTATGCAATACATTCCACATGACTATAACTAAAAAAAAAGATCCATATTCTTACCAAAATCTAGTTAAGGATCACACATTCATCAACATCAAATAAACAAACAATGAAATTCATAAAATATGTGTCATGGCATTTGTGTGTGTTAAAATATGTGTCATGGCATTTGTGTGTGTGTGTGTGTGTGTGTGTGTGTGTGTGTGTGTGTGTGTGTGTGTGTGTGTGTGTGTGTGTGTGTGTGTGTGTGTGTAATGTAAATCTTTTACAAAATGGCACATCGTTCTCAATATAAAAAACGATGACAAGTGCCATAACATGGAAACCTGTCATATGGTGATGTAGATACAAACTGACAGTCATTGGTCACTCACTGACCACTTCCACCAACACAAATATTAGGAGCATCCAGGAAATAGATCTTTCTTCTCTTACTTGAAGAAACACCTCAAGTGGTTTTTCACCTAGGCATGGTTCATCGCTTTGGAGACTGGACAAAGAAACAACATTCTTATAAGTGTTTTTTCACAATGAATTAAAAGACTTACAGAATAATACTATGTAATTCAACCTAAGAAAACTCAATGCATATGATAATGAAAATCACGAGGGTGTTACCCTCCTCTATGACCCTAATCTCTTAGTGATTCCACCCTACATGAGTTACAAGGATCAAATCATGAAATTTAAACAAATATGCATAAAATAAATTCTATTCATGATACATAAAAAATTATGATCAACAAATTATCTCACAGTGAATAACTCAAGAAACAATGGAGAGTTGTTGACAGGTGGAGTGTTCGACTGCACAACCTACTTCGAGGCAACAACCACTATAGTAGCCTTAATGGATGGCACAAATGGAAATGGTGGTGGGGGTGGGTGGCATATGGTTACATCCATTGTGGAAGGATGCGATGGAAGAGGTGGTGGGGGTGGGTTTCTTGTAGGTTCAACCACTCTGGATGGATGGGATATGGAATATGGTGGGGGTGAGTGGAACTAATCCCCCACGGGTTGTACAAGCGATGGTAAAACTAGTGGGATGGAAATAGGTAACCCAAGATCCTCGATAGGGTGGCCAACGAATGGACTAGGCCTGTAGCTGGAAAAAAGTGATGCAAATTGCATACATATTAATAATATTGTTATTAGAACCAAAATGTAAAATTGAACAAAATAAATAAAACAAATTTTATATTTAACTCAACACATGATACCTGTGAAGGTGGTGACTTTCCCATCCCAAGTGGACATTTCTCATCATCGTATGGTACTGTAACCTATAGAAACATAAGAAAAATATATTTGAGGATGCTAGAAAATAAATAAATAACTATGGTGAATTTATCAAATGTGACACATACATGTGAATGTGGTACAATGAATGAATAGGCTTCCTCTACTGCTGCATCGGTGTTGGATACTGACACTGATGCCTTCTGTAATGGGAGGATGTTGAGAAGGGGGTTAGGCCTTCCCCTAGGAGGATGCAAACCTAGCATAGCATCACACCTATCATGTTCTTTGTCCTATGCACACCCTAGACCCACCCCTGAAATTCACCAATGTCGAAGTAGATGACATGGTGATCCAAAATAATTTCTTCCCATAATTTCCTCAGGAAATATAGAGGTATCTCCATGTTATTGCAGGGAGGTTTGTCGAACATTAATAACCATCTATCCATCTAGTTATCTCAAAACTATTGGTGGATTCACCAATCCATACAGATATGTCTCTTGTTGACTAGTGGTTGTAGTTCGGATCTAGGATCGATAAATAGAGACATCAAATACTTTTTCAAAATATTCAATTATATGACTTGGTTTTAATCGATTTCACTCCTATAATAGTCAAACATCATAGCCCTATATTTAGAAATACTAGTTAATTTCCCTTGGGAACTTGCAATGGAGGATACAATGACGTCCAATGAAGTGGCCAATAACAATTGACTAGGATCTCTTGTACCCCTTAAGTCATGAACAATTGGTTTCAAATAGGTCAACCCTTCATCCATTTATGTGTTTATGTTTGGTGGTTGTGGTGGGTTGGGGTTTTATGCGCCTATGTGTGGTTGTTTGGGCTTTTGTTTATCTCTAGATTCCATCTTAATTATTATGTTACAATTTTATAAGGGAGTTCATATAAAATAGGTCATTTTTTTAATTAAATTAAAAAATTACAAAAAACATGTAGATAAATAGTTTAAGAAATTAAAAAGAAGAAAATAATCACAAATACATACCTAACTTGTCTCGGAGATGGCGCTAGAATATTATACCAATTCCACAAGTTTATTCTTCTTAAAAGTAAGTGGAAACAACCCACAAAAAAACACAATTGTGAACAATCTTAAGTAATTGTAACTTGCATTCATAATTTATAATGTGTTCAAATGCAATTGTATTTCCTTCACTATTAAACTTTACTATTAAATATTCTACATTTTTTAGAAGGTCATGCAAAGGCCCTTGTAATACCAATGTGGTATTTTCCACTCATGAAAGGATAAGGGGGTAGGGATTAAATATAATATGCACTTAAATATAATATGTTCTTAATATTAATATACTTTATTCATACATCATTCGAACATGGTTGCCTACATTGTTTTTCTCAAATGTTTAGTTAGCTAGAGTTTGTGGATCTTTTTTAGTTTGTTTTTTTTCTTTGTAGTGTTTTAAAATATTATATTATAATATATATAATATAATAAATGTTTATTTAAACTATAAAATTTATATTTGCATTGATGGATTGTTACAATAATTTCAATGTAATTATAAAAGATTCAATGCAAGTTGCTTCTAGTATCACTTTGTAGCCACCCATTCCAAAATATTATTAATTAATATATATTATTAATTAACAAGGGGGTCTCATACACCAAATTGGTGTGTTGGTTTGGCCGTGACCTTAAAAATAGATTATTATTATTATTGTTATTATTATTATTATTATTATTATAACAAAGTCTAATTAGAGTTCTATAAGTAAAATAAAATTGAAGTTGAAGGAATCTATAACAATATCCATTCAACTAAACTTACATATATTCCAACATTTATGTATGTGTGATTATGCATATATTCATTGCTAGCCATACTACATACCCACTAATTATATGCATAGTTGTAATATTGGGGATATGCTCCAAAACGTTGTCCATATCCTTCATGAGATTAAGGATATGTTACATGGTTTAGTTATTGATGCTAATTACCCAATTAATTTCAAAAAAAACATTTATGGCATACCTTTTCAACTCCAAGGGAAGTTGCTACTTTTTAATATCCATTATCGTATATATTTTTAGCTTGCATTTATGAAAAGTGACCAAACATGGACACAAAACATATTACTATCATAATGCATTTTACTTTCGACGAAACAAAGAAATCAAACTAATGAGGTTCTATAATCAAACGAAACCAAAATTTGTAAAGAAACCAAACCTTTGAGATTCCGAAAGCCTTGTGAAGAAGGAAGCCATATGCAACCATGCTTAGAGAAATTAGAACAATCAATCCCATGAAAGGAATTCCCACCTTGCATCTCATTCAATATACTAGGGCATAATAGGTATTCCTACCTTAGAATGGAAAGCAAGACACATAGCCTAGAATGGAAAGGCCCACCATAGTTTCAAATAAATCCAAGAAAACCAAAGAAATGATGGTATTTAATTGATAATATTTTTATTTTAGGTTAATGTATTCAATGCTTGAGTGTATGATATTATTTAACAAAAAAATATCATGAAAACTTTAAGTATATAAAACCAAAAGTAACCTTTGAGGACAAAAGAAACATTGGTGCATCTCACAATTATATGTAGCATGAATATAGGAAAAGTAGTTGTATGAACAAAATGAAAGTAGTAGTGTTATAGTCCAAAAATGCCCTACCTATGCATACATGGCATTGGCCTTTCCACTTAGATTTTTTTTTTTAAATATTGTTGAGACTTCCTTTTTAAAAACCATTTTTTGGAATATGTATGCACCCTGATGAACTATATCCTGCATACACACACATTTTGCATACTAGAAAACTCATGTACATATGCGAGCTGCATACTAGACAACCTGTGTTTACCTCCAAAAATTGCAAGGAATTTGGTGGATTTTATGGGCTATTGAAGGTTTCCCAACCATTTTACCCATTGTATCCCATCCCCAAACCGAATAACCATATTTTTCTCATATAAAAATAGGTCTTGGGGTATCATTCAATAACAAGTAAACTCTGCCAAAATCCCTTCCCCTTTCTAGCCCAAGTTTTGCATCCTTTTTTGAGTTTTGACCTCAGCATTCCCCTCAAACCATATCTCCTTATACAACCATTTCCCCTTTCCCAAGAGATAAGTTTGTTGTGATAAGTTTTCATAGGATTGGAGCACTTGGAGCCACAATAGAGGAGCCTGGACCTAGTTTGCGGAGTGCTTGCTGACGAAGGTTGTAATCTTTGTGATCTTCATATTGAACAAAAGAGTTATTTCATGTCCCAAACATTGTGTTTATTTTCTATAATTTGATTTATGCACTTATATCTATATATGAACATTAACATTGATAAGTAGAGATCGTCTATCTTGTAGCAATGTTTTCCTAAGCTTTTTGCAAGTCATCTTTGGGAGGAGACTAACAATCTAGGAAGCTACAAAGGAGAAAGAGCTCTAGACTAGCCACAAGGACCTAAGGTACACCTACTGACCTTCTTTCCTCTCTCTTGTCATTCAATTTATATAGTTTTGGGGTAGTTTAGGAATATAACTATTTTTTAAGGGAAGTCAGTGCGTTGCATGTACCTCGACCCAATATAGTAATAGGGGGATTTCCCCTGCTAGAAAGCAGATACATAAATATTTGTACGAAAATTAAATATACATTGTTTATTAATGGTTCAAATAAGATTTAAAACGTTCAATAGATTGAAAGGTCTCCCATTCATACAAGAAGAAAATAAATCGGTGAATCCAACAACATGAGGAAAAACATATCAAAATTTGTTTACCTTCCCTTATAGATGTGCAAGCCTTAACTTCCATCCCTATTGTCTTAACTACATTTTCTTAATTTAAATAAGGAATATTGGTTGGAAGAAGGAGAAACAAGAGACCATCAAGCATGGTTATGCTTGAGTAAATACCACATGTTATGCATTTAAATGAGTGATAAATGTGTACAAAATGTAGCTTTCAACAAGGAATATTTCCATCCCTTCTCTTTTTATCACCAAAATGTTGATATGAGAAAATATCCCTTGTCAACATCATAGGTTCACCTATTAAAAGGACCAATTTAAACTTTTATCCACTGAAAATGTTGAACCCTTTGGTTATGACACAACTTGTCATTTAATCTTCAAAGCTACCAATTATGGTTTGGGTCACCATTTGGTTTTTATGAAATAAATGAAATGCACCTACTATGTAATGAAGTGTGAAAATGAAATGGAACCTAATCTAATATTGTGGAAGTGATGTAAAGAACTAATTTGACATGAAAGAAAGGACACATATAGAGTAGGGATAATTGTCTTCCATCTACAATGTTTTTTAAAATTAAAGCTTTCTCTAAGGATCAAGAATATGTGGCTTGAGTTGGAGATGATGTTTAGATATTTTGTATGCTTGGTGACCTTAGCCCCTTCGTTTATCTTGCTCAATCACTCTTAAAACATGAGGTGTGGTGTGGTCCATGTGGCCATAAATAATTTCCATGATCCCTATTATTGGGCCGGACAATAACCTGCACATGTTCCCATGAACACGCACATGTTCCCATGAACACACACATGTTCTCGGGAACGTGACTATGTGGAATAATGAGTAGAGATTTTGGGTTTGTCAAACTTGTCACATCAAAAATGTGTGTGCATTCCTAGAAATGTGCATGCATTCCTATATGAGTGCATTTATGCTCACCTCGTTACCACTTTAACATCCATGAACTTCATGCACTCACCATGGGTGATTTCATAGTGCATTAAGGTGTGAGGTGACCTTGCCTTGGTTTGAGGTTGTTTTGCAGATGGACTAGATTGCTAAAGCAAGTCAAAGTACAAATACACTAGTAAGTTCTAAGTGCAACACATAGACATTGTGGAGGATCTCCTTGTCAAAGATCAGATGATGGAAGTAGTAGTGAGGTAAGGGTGGAAACTTTCCTTAGTCCTTGGATTTGGAGAGAGTGACAAATATGTGGATACAAAAGACTAATTTTGGGCATGGAGATGCACATTTCAATAACTAGATGTAACGTTTGGACTAGCTACCCAACTAGTGCAGGACTTGAGCCTAGTATTGTGTGGAGACATGACAAAGTTTGTTAAATTATGGGTGAAACATCAAGTTCACATAAGCGATCATTGTATCAAGGAAGTGGCAACTTGGACATTGCAAACAGAATTGGGGAAGAGATGTCTTTCCATTGTAGAGAATAGTTTGGTCACATAGAAATTTGGGCAGAGGTTAGTGTTGATGGTTGCATAGGTTGTGGATGATTTATGTGTGATTTGGAAACTTGGGGTTTCCACTTCACAGGGAAACTTGGGGCCTCCACATTGGAAAAATTTAGGTTTTCCAACAGAATTAGTTTCAATGGAGGCATGATTTCTTGCAGAGACTTAGACATCCAGGGTTTCATGGATGTAGACAGGTACGAAAATGAATTGAGGTGGGGGAGGATGTGAGGTATTTGAATATAAGGGAGTGGATACCCTCACCCAAGTCCTCAAGGAGACAAAACTTTGGGTTGCTTCAAAACCCAAGTGTTGCACTAATTGGAAAAGTGGGAAACATGGACATGCAAACCCGCCAAAGGGTTTGGCCAAGAATGAAGAGACTAAGAGATTGGGGTGTGCCAACATGAGGAGTGTGCCAAGGTTGGGGTTATTTAGTCCCAAGGGGCACAATGGTTGATGAGAGTAGAGGTTCATTTGGGAGACCAGGTCCACAAAGGGGTGCGATGATTTGTTTTGGCGACTGAGTCTGTGAAGGGGAACGACGATTCGTTTGGTCACATGGGTTCATGAAGTGGAGTGAAACCCCCACAAAGATAATGGTTTTTGATGGTGAATTTTGTAATACCTATAAGAGAACAAGGGGACACAACCAAGGAAGGAATATTTGAAGAACAAGGAGATCAAGATAGTCTCTACAATTCCAAGAAAGACTTAGATGAAGAGGGGCAAGCCCCATCAAGGATCCAAGTTCCTCTACTTGGGAGGACTTGTGGGTGAGTGAACGAATTTGGTGGACAATAAAGTGGCAATTGGGTGAGTAGGAATATATTTGTGTTTCCAGGAATACACATGCATTCTTAATCCTACAACCTCGGTACTGAATGAACCTCCACATAGACTTGAAAATTCAAATTATTTAGGAACACACATGTGTTCCTGATAACATGTGTTCATGAACGTAGACACGTTCCTAAAAAAATGAAATGAAAATAATTCATGCACTCTTTAAGAACATGCACACGTTCCTAAAGTGTATGTAGGTTATTAGTAATAGGAATTTGAGTGTGTTCCTATTAACAAAAGATATACCCTTCCTCCTTATATACCCCCCATTTCTCTCCCCACCTCTCTCCTTAATATAACTCTAACTATGAATATCTCTCTCTTTTCCCCTATGTCTCTCCCTCTCCCTCTCCCCATTATATCACTCTCTCCCTATTTCCCTCTATACCTCACTCCCCCCCCCACTCTCTAGGCCCCTCTCTTTCTTTCCATATATCTCTCCATGAATCCATCCATTCCTATCTCTCTCTCCCCTACGCATATATTACCCTATATCTCCACCTTTATCCCTCTCACTCTCCTTCCCTCCCT
>ML783885.1:450205-478953 GCA_009831015.1 Picea engelmannii | reverse complement strand
GGGGGGGGGGATATAGAAGAAGAGAAGGAGGGACGTGGAGAAAACTATGGGGGGGTATTGGGAGGAGAGAGATGGGAAGATGAAGATAAGGAGAGAGAGAGAGAGAGACATTTGGTGTTAACATGAATACACACATGTTATTTGTCCTAATAACACAAAAAGGGAAGAGTTGGTGTGACCTCCTTTTGGGATGAGTTTTGGGGAAGTCTTGTCACGGGTATGAGGAGACATGCTAGGAGATAGAACCGCAGGTCTGTGAAAAGTATTACCACAAAGAAGAGATAGAGAGTCTATGGTGGATGCACATTTGGGGTGCTCCACAAAAGTTGTGAAAGATGTTATGACTAATGAGTCATGGTGTGATGAATTTGTGTATGAGTTACTTGGTGAGGTGAGGCGAGTCATGTGACTCTACCAAGTTTTAAACCGAGTTGTTAATGCTCGTATTGTAATGATTTTTCAATAACAAGATTTATTTGGGTGTTAGGGACAGTTCGTGCTACCCACAATATATCTATGTTTCCCTTGTTTGTTTCATAAGTGTTCTCTTCATTTCATGGATGTATGCTTATATATGTCTCAGTCTTAAGAAGTAAACAATCGTCTAAGTATACAAGAGTTGCACTAGAGTAGGAGTTTTTGATGTTTCTCCAATTAGGAACATCAGGAAGATATTCTCCCACATTGGTCATGCTGATTTGACCAAGGGAAATGACTCATTCACTCACAGAGATTTGCTAGTGGTGAATGGCCCATGCGTAGTCTTTCTCGTGATGAGGAGTGGATAGACTCAAGGTGCTCTCACATTTCCTGCTCCAGGATGGAGTGATCTATATTAATTAGACATGCATGTGAGGAAATAATCATCAATATCAATATAATATATAAATAATATATTTTTTTTTGTTTGTTAATTTGTGCAGGACCTGCGATTAACCTGTGGCTTGAGAAACCGCGACTCAGGGGCATCTAAGCCGTCAAAATCACCCGGGGATCGCACCCGGCCTGAGCCACACCAACCCTTAACATGGTTGGATTTTTTGTCCCCGCAGGTTTCGAACCGGTGACTTTAACATCACGGAGTGGCTTAACAACACACTCCGTCACCGACTGTCCTACACCTCGGGGACTAAAATATATAAATAATATATTTATAATATAATGTATAAATATATAAATTATCAATAAAATAAATTAATTAATGAAAATACAATAATGGAAAAGACATGTCCATTAATGAAAGGGCACTCCACATATATATCGCAACCCTCAATTGTAATATATCATCTCATATAATACTTACTTACAATAACCTCTCATCAAGTTCACTACGTCTTGTTGATATTTTTAGTGTGTAATTATTATATGATAACAATATCATTTAAATCACAAGACAATATTTATCAGATCTAAAAATCGAAAAATTCAACATGGTATGAGAGTTAGGTAAAATATTTCAGTGCGAGAGCTAGTATAAGTCTTTCATGAAGCTAGTTAAAATATTTCAATACCATGTATGATAGATCTACTTCAGATCTTTTGTTTTTTGAAATTGTACAATCGTGGTTGCGAGCGGATTGTGCACACATAGCGACCGCATTCCCTTTGGTCATGATTTGCCTAATTAGGGGGCATGACCACCTTAAGGATTGCACCAGATAGTGCGGCCAACTCTTTTGGTCACTCTATTTTTCTCTACAATATGCGACTAGTCGCACTATGATAATTAACATAGCTTCTATAGACTCCACAATAGTGATTAATGTTCAAGAGGGAGGTTTATACGGATTGTTGGGATGACCATCCCATGCATTGGTACATGACACCATTAGTTTGTGTGAGATAAGGCATCATATATTTACACACTTACATTACAGGGCTTTACCAAAATTGAAGAAGATGGTTAGAGGACTTCCAGAGCTTCGGGTAGAGCATGATGGCATTTGCGGAGGATCTGCACTTGGAAATAATTCCAAGGGATATTTTACAGCAGTGACAAAAGGTCCAAGGGGATCTTGGATCTGGTACATTCAGATTTATGTGGACATAAGGCAGTTGCATATTTGGGTGGATTCATGTACTATGTGATATTCATTGTTGGTTTCTCCTGGAAGACATGGATCTTATTCATGAAGAGCAAGGATGAACTATTCAACAGATTCCAGGAATTTGGGGCTTAGGTAGAGAACCTGACAGGGATGAAGATCAAGGTGTTAAGGTCAAATAATGAAGGAGAGTACACTTCTAGGGTCTAAAGTGATTTTTGAAAGGAACTATGGATCAAGAGGGATTTGATAGTTCCTTACAACCCTCAATAGAATGGTGTTGAGGAAAGGAAGAACAAGTCCATTGTGGAGGATGACAAGGAAATAATTCATGATCAAGATCTACAAATGTTATTATGGGTAGAGGTATCCAACAAGGTTGTTTGTGTTCAGAACAAGAGTCCTCACCAGATATTCGGATATAACACTCTAGAGGAGGAATTCACAGGAGTGAAGCCAACAATTATCCATTTGAAGATATTTGGTTGTCTAGTATACATCCATGTGCCTAAGGAGAAGAGGACGAAGTTAGAACCTTCTGTAAAGAAGGACACTTTTTTGGGATACACTAAGACTTCAAAGTCCTACACGATCTACATTCTAGGACAACATCAGATTGAGGTTAGTCATGATTTCATTTTTGATGAAAAGGTATCCTTCAGGAGGTCTAGAGAGTCTCACATGGAGATTGATAGTGAGGATCAAGAGGCTCCAAAGGATGAGAGTACATATCCTTGTAGTCCAATTTTTCATTCTTCAAACTATGAGGAGGAGACAGTAGAGCCAATAGAGCCAGTGATTCTATGTAGATATGTTGCAGTGACCAGGAAGAGGCCAGCATGGTGTTGTGACACTTTGTAGGATGCAGAGGAGCATGTAACTCCCAATGGTACTTTCAAGCATAGAAAATGAAGGAAACAATATAATAGGTTTAGAAGGATTCCATGATGGAAGAGTATCATTCCATCATGAAGAATGATGTGTGGGAGATAGTTATGAGACCAGAGGGGAAGTCAATGGTGACTTCCAAGTGGATCTATAAGATCAAGCATGCAACAGATGGAAACATAGAGAAGTACAAAGCGAGGTTTGTGGCGAGAGGATTCTCTTAGGAAGAGGGAGTTGACTATGAGGAGAATTTTTCTCCAGTCACCAGGTACACTTCCATTAGGACTATTATTTATATTGCTTCTATCATGGGTTGTGTAGTGTCCCCAAGGCCAAGCCACGTTACAGATCATGATATATGCAATGTATTGTAAAAATGTTCCATAGGCTAGTGAGCCAAGTTTTGTATAAGCTGGAAGACTTATGTGATTGTTAGGCTAGGAAGCCTAAGTGTTGGAAGGCCAGGAGCCTGTTGATGTACTTGTATGTATGCAGATCAATTAATAAAATATAAACACCACCAGTGCAGACCGACCACGATGAAGGAGTGATGGGGGACTGAGCGTCCACATAGTGGGCAAGGAACTAGGGGCTGGAAGGTGGGAAAGGGGTTGAGTGATGAGCCTAGGGGGCTTAGGCCTGGAATAATATTTTAATATTATTTCCTAAAAATTCATGTTCACATTATTTTATCCTAAGTCCTTTTGGAAGGACCCGTGATTTCCCAAGTGGTGGGAGGAAGGCGTACGGATGGAACGCATGCAGTTCCCAGGGTGACAAGTGTCAACCCTGGTGCATGCAAATAAAACAGAGAAAGTAAGTTGTGAGGGGGACACTCTCCTCCATTCTGAACCGAACCTCTGAGCGTGGAACTAGTACGACCTCTGCCAGATATCCTGATCCATCTCTGAAGCCGTTAAGCGGTGTTTGTATGGAGAAACCGTGTACACCCATGCCCCGAACTATGAGTCTGTGTCTGTTCTAGGCAACCCGGGAACGCATTCCTGAACCGGAACCCTGGGTTGAACTCAAGTGGAAGAATCCTTATTGTTTGGGAAAATGCTGAACTAGCCTGTGCGTGGAGCCTGTTCCGAAATCAACACAGAGAGATCATCCTGTGACTGTTGAACCGATTTGGGGAAAACCGTGTCTGTGTTTTCCCATGGATTGTTGTGACCACGCAGTACTAGACTGCGTGAGGCTTGTTGGCCTGTGAGTGACTCCTCCAGGTGAGAGAGTGCGCAGAGGGAGAAGAGAACTCCTGGAAGGAACCCTGTAGCTGCCATAGAGCCCGGAGAATTCCGGTCCGGTCTGTTCCTGTAACCCAAGGTAAGGGAGACTGACAGCCAAAAGACTGTCTGGGTGACAGAGAAGGTGCACTCTCCTGGGGTGGAACAGGCATGTGGGGAATGAGGGTCTATGGCAGTGAGCGTGGGAGATTCCTGGGAGAGCTTCTTCCTAGTGAACGTGTATGTGCTATCTTCCCTGTAACCTTAGCCTAGCCTAGGATTCCTTTCCTTGGGGTGGAGCTCGGTCTCAACTCGGGGGTGACCCACTGTTGAGCTGATGAACAGTGTGGTCTAAGGCTAGGAGGTTCGTGGAAGGCTTGCACTTGGTTGGTGAATTCTACAGCTGTTAAAAGATAAGTATCTGAATTATGTGTTATCCCATTTAGCATGACTGTGTTGTATATATTATCATGTTTTCCACTGTGTAAATGAGTTATTGTTGAATGCTATGGGTTGTTAATGGTATCAGTAACTTATATATTTTACTCTGAGAATTTAAGTGTGTTTAATTTTGTTAAATGCATGTGGTTATAATTTCTGTACGAATTATGTAAACATTCATGTATAGAATGGTAACTGAGAGGTTTTGGAAACCTGGGTAGTGTAAAAAAGTACACTACAGGTTGGATATTACATCATATGGATGTAAATATATTGTTCCTCAATGGTGTGATTGAGAAAGAAGTGCACATGGAGAAACCTCAGGGATCTGTGATACATGAGAAGGAGTCTCATGTTTTCATATTAAAGAAGGCTCTTTCTGAACTGAAGCAGGCACCCAGAGCATGGTACTCTAGTATTGATGGATACTTGATGAGTTTGGGCTTCACCAAGAGTGATGCATATCCCAACCTTTACGACAAGGTTGTTGATGGAGATCCTTTGATCTTGGTGTTGTATGTTGATGATTTGTTCCTTACGGGGGAATAGAGGCTCATTGTCGGGTGCAAGAGCGAGTTGGCCTCTGATTTTGAGATGAAGGATCTTGTCTTGATGCATTATTTCTTCGAATTGGATGTGTGGAAGAAACCGGGTGAGATCTTCCTTGGACAAGGAAAGTACACAATTGAGATCTTGAGCAGATTCACTATGATGGAGTGTAATTCCATGGCTACACCTCTGATGAGAAATATGGATAAGTTGAGTGATTCCGCTTAAGATTCAGATCTGGTGGATCCCACTATGTACAGGAAGCTAATCATATCCTTGATGTACTTGGTTAACATCAGGCCAAATATTTTCTTTGCATTGAACACCCTAAGCCATTTCATGGTCGAACCGAGGCACTTCCTGGTTTAGCAGGAAGCAGACTTTTGTAGCTCTTAGTACAATGACAGTAGAGTATATCGCAACTAGTGTCACAATTCATGAAACAATATGGCTTCAAAAACTTTTTGCGAGACTATTTGATCAAGAGTTAGAGACAACCTTAATACACTCTGATAATCAAAGTTGTGTCAAGATTTCAGAAAATCCAATATTTCATGACAAGTTGAAGCATATTGAGATCAAATATCACTTCATTCAAGACATGGTACAAAAGGGAGCAGTAAATCTCCAATACATATCCACAGATGAACAAATTGCAAACATTCTCACCAAGACTCTATCTAAGACAAAGTTTGTATACTTTAGAGACAAGCTTGGAGTGATGCATAATGTCTCCCTCGCTGAGAGGGAGTGTTGATGTTTCTCTGGTTAGCAACATTGAGCAGGCATTCTCCTAGATTGGTCATGTTGATTTGATCAAGGGAAATGATTCATTCACTCACAAAGATTTTCTACTAGTGAATGGTCCATTTGTAGTCTTTCTCCTAATGAGGAGTAGATAGACTCGCGGTGCTCTAACATTTACTGCTCCAGGATGAAGTGATCTATATTAATTAGATGTGCATGTGAGGAAATAATCATCAACACAAATATAATATATAAAATATATATTTATAATATAATGTATAAATATATAAATAATTAATAATAAATTAATTAATGAAAAGACATCATTAATGAAAGGGAACTCTACCCAAGTATATATATCAGTGCCATCAACAAAGTATGGGTATTTTCTAGGTGAAGAGGCGTAGTCCAGATGAAGTATCATTGGTGTTGCCAAGCAGTCAAGAGAGAAACATCGTGATGCCACACTCCCTCAAGAGATGCACAATTGTAAGATTTGGCGAGGCGCATTGTGGGGACGAGACAATTAGCACCAATACTCACATAGTTTATTTCCAAAAAGTTAAGTTTAAGCAACATTAGGATCTAAATTTCAATGAAATAATTTTCCCCTCAATATTTCCATACGGTGAACCCAAATACATCCATATATAATAACTAGAATCTACCATTACAAAGAAAGAACAATAAAATACACATTGATTTGGCATAACTTTGGATTAAGAATTAGTGCACTTGCCACAAAATCTATAATAAGTATAAACCAATTTAGATTCATCTTAACTATGGATTTATTAAAAATCAAGAAAGATCAAATACTTTTAAATTCAATGAATTATTTTTTTCTTTAGAAAATATTTGTAGAAAAAAAATTTATCCTCTTAGTATTTGATAAATCTTAGTATTTGATAAATCTCAAGTGAATGTAGATAGATATTTATTTTTTGTGAATTAATATTATATTTATTTTTGTTCGATATTAATTGAGAACACGATCCAACAACTTCAAAGTAAATGGCAGCTAAACAACTGAAAATTCTGAAAGGTACATACAAAACCAATTCAATGAAAGCCCTTCCAACTGAATCTGCAGGTATAAATCGACGTGATAATGTTGATAACATGAAGCCAGTAATCTGAAATGTAACCAGAAAGGTTCCATTCTTAACTGCTTCTAATGTATACTTCGCAACTTTTTCGTGTGTCTCGGCTTGGCTGCGGTTGTACAGGTCAATCACCTTCGACATCTTCAATATCTCTGTGTGAGCCTCTATACCAGCTGCAATGTATAACTTAGATTAAATATTTCCAATACAAATATAAATATAACTATATGAAAACTGTAGGTATTCGTCGAAGATTTTATTGGTTTGGAGTATTTTTGCACGTGCATTTTGAAATTAAATTTTTTTAATGGATAGATATCAGTTAAAATTTCAAAATATACTTTTATACCATTATCTTTTTAGCACAAAGTTTTATGTTTAAAATCAATATAAAAAAATTAAACAACTTTAATAATAATGCAAACGCAACATTATGGATTAGTCAAAATAATAACAATTCAATGATTTAAACAGATTTAACATTATGGGTTAGTCAAAATAATAACAATTCAGTGATTTAAAGAGATTAAGTTTACAAGTTGTGTTTTAAAAGTTTTAATTCAACATTTATAAGTTATATATGTCAAGGAAAGATAATCATAAATGTAGAGATAATGGTTGCTAGAAAGTGACTTCAAAGTTGCATAACCAAATCTAAATCACAGTTTTAAATTGGAATTTTCTTTGGCATTTTAAAAGCATTTCATTTGGTTAATAACGATGGTGACTAATGTTAACATTATTTGAAATACATGTATGGTATAGGTGAAGTTTTTCTTAAACTTGGAGTTAAAATATTTGAAGTTTTTGATAGGCAAGGGAGCCATTAGAAGTGTTGGTTTTATGATAATAATAATGAAGAAGTTAATTGACTTTTGGTTTAATGGTGAAGCTGATGCAGACTTGTTAAGTTATTGATAAGCTTTAATGTTTAATGTGTAGGAGATCGCTTTGGCCCTTATAAGTTTAAGGCAATTTTGATATAATTATGTTTAACTTAAGGGAAAAAGTTTACATATAGTAATTTTATATGAGGTATAAATGAGTAGCAAAAGAAATGAAAACCATTTTAAAGAAGTTTATGCTATGCAAAAACTTGTTGAAGTTTGAGTCCATAAAATTTAGATTGAATGTTTGTGTAAATGATTTCAAAATTTAACTTGATTTAAAATTCAAGATCTTTTAACCATTATTTGTATGTGAATTTTTAACTGTTAACCATCTTTGTAATGCAAAATTAAAGAGTATTCATCAAGCATATGAGCACATAAACATGTAAACAAACCATCTATGAACACGAATTGGTAACGGAGTTCACCAGACTTCCTGGCTACGTCTCCGGGTCTACTCCAACAATGCGACCGCTCTTTAATTAATCTCAAATGCTTAAAAATTACAAAGAAAGGCTTACATAAGAGCTGCCAAAAACCAACTTTCAGATTTGTGATTCTGGGCAGAAACAGACATCATAGGTGGCTGGAAAACGTCATTCTGCAACTTTTGACTGTAAACTCAAGTATGCTTGGCTCGCTCAAATGGGCTCTGGAGGCACTTTTCTGTTCGGCTACTTTGATGAAAAAACATAGAGCATATTTGGAATCCCCTCGAAAGTCTGCAACTTTTAAGTATAAAGTCGACCTATTTCTTAGCAGGTCGCCTTGAACACCTCCTGGCACGAATTCATATGCAGCTTCTGTCTATCAGATCTGTACAGTCTCGAAAAGTGTACCCACTCTTCTTCTGAAGTCACTTTGTTGTTCGGCTACTATGATGAAGAAACAGAGAGCATATTTGGAATCCTCTCGAAATTCCGCAACTTTTGAGTATAAAGTCGACCTATTTCTGAGCAGGTCGCTTGGGACATCTCCTGGGACGGATTCCAATGCAGCGTCTATCAACTCTCCCTACCTCGTTTTGTGTGCCCAACAAAATAAGCAGAGCCACTAACTAGTTCACCAAATTTAGCGAACCTCCTCCAGATTTGGCTGAATCCGTCGAACTGTTGGGCTTCTAGAAGGGGACACATGGTGCCTTCTGATTGGGCCACGTGTCAGCCTCTCATTGGCTGATGTCACACGCCTTGCTGATGTCATCATCTGTATGACCCTGCCATGTGTCACCTGTACGGTCTGCCGCATGTCCTGCTGACATCATCACCTGTATGGCCCTGCCAAGTGTCACTTGTACGGCCTGCCGTGTGCCCTGCTGACGTCATCACTTGTACGACCATGCCACATGTCACCTGTACGACCTGATTTGTGTCCTGTTGACGTCATCGTCCGTATGGATGATGTCATCATTTGTACAGCCTGCCACGTGTCACGTTCTCAGGCTGCCACATGTCAAGTTGACGTCAGCGTCTGTAGTGGTGACGTCATCAGTGCGGCCCACTGATTGTTTGACTTTTTGTCACTGTTTTCGAAAAAATTTAGAGTGTCATAACTTCTTCATACGAGATTCGTTTGAGAAAGTAAATATATGGCCAGAATCGAGAGAACGAGTCGGACGCAATGGCGTTGGTTTCATCCAATTATGAGAACTTTGATTTTTAAGCATTTTTCTGAGCCTAGGGACCCTTCTGAGACTTCTGGATCATCCCTAGATCCTCCTTTTCTGCATTTGAGTATTTTCAAGCGGTTTTGGATCCACCTAGATCACAACTCCCCACTGAGAATCTTTTTTACCACAAAAAGCATGAAATCATTCATAAAATAAGTGAGGACATGTTTGTCTCACTTGTCCTGTATCACCTATCCATTCCTTCTGGAACTTGGACATATGACTCAGCAATAAAACAATCATCACTGCACTGACATTGTTAAGTACATTAATCACATTCTTAATCACATATTCATTCAACATTGTCGGACCCAACCACATACTGCTGATGAGTAATAAGATGAATATAAACATTCAACATGTGAAAGAGATTGTACCCGAACCATGCTGAATTTTAACCATAGAAACACTATCAACCAAAACAGGTGCATTGTAGTGAAATGACACTTCCTTTTCATGCTTAGGATTCTTTTCTTCCTTACATTGTATAGACATAAGTGCCAAATTCCGACTTGCATTAACAACCCTTTTTAACTGTTGTGTAGTGCCTAATGATTTGTCATTTTTTAATGAATGTGAATGCACTATGTACTCAATTCCTTCTTTAAACAAGTGATATTGATTATGTTCTCGATAGAAGATCGTTTTTCGATCATATAAGTATGGACTACCCAACACAATTCCACAGATTTCTAGTGGGACCACATCAAATTCAACCTCATCTACAAACTTAGATGTAATTGCAAACTTTAGATCAAATTGTTGTGTTGCTTGTAATCTTTTATCTTTGCATACCCAACCTAATGGATAAGGTTTCTTGTGTGGTTTTGTTGTTAATCTCAATTGCTTAACTACTTCTTCTGAAATAAGATTAACTTGAGATCCACTATCTATGAGTGTGTCAACCTTTGTTTGTTTTGTAATCACTCTTATATGAAACAATGCATTGCTCTTTCTATTCTTAGAATTGTCATCATCTTTAGAAGTAGAAGCACATGAAGAACCAATGTTAACATCATTATTAACAATAGATTTACCTTTCACACCTACGATTGTTATCTTTGTTTCGTCCTCGGAATCTGATCCAAGGTCCTCAACGATAACCGTGGTTGTTTGCTTCCCCTTCCGATTCTTAAACCACTTCGATTTCAGTTTAGGATATAGCTTCCAACACTTTGCCTCTTCATGCCCTTGCTTTTTACAATGCCAACATGTAGGTCTCTCATCACCCTTCTTCATTATAGCTGCATGTTTAACTTTCCGCTTTTCCTTGCCTTCTTTTGCCTGGATAGATTCAGCTAAAGAAACATCATGAACACTCTTCCCTTTTGACTGAATGTGAGTTGCTTGAACACACACCTCGTCAAGGTTAGTCGGATTAAACATCAATATCATATGACATAAATAATTATGCAATCCTCCTATATATTTGAGAAGAGTTTCCTGAGTGTAGAGAGGTATACCAAGTACCAATGCTCTTTTTCAAAATTCTTGTGTGTATTCTTGCACACTTTGTCCCTTACATTGTCTCAAATTCTGCCAATCCATCATAGCTTGCTACATATACCCTAATGGATAAAATTGTTTTTTAAGTGTTGAAGTGAACTCATACCAAGAGGAAACGATTTTGTCTTTTGTGGCAAGATCCTCTTGAGATCTACTCTCCCACCAAATGAGAGTAGTCCCTCCAAGTCGAAAAGAAGCCAACTGAATTTTAACATCATCTTCAGTAAACTTTTGAATCCTACAATAAACTTTAATTTGACGGATCCAATTGTCCAGTTTTTCAGCATTAAGCTCTCCATTATGCATAGGTAATTCAAACTTAATATCAAGCTTTAAATGAGGCATATTAAGATCAAATTTTGTTTTTTTCTTTTCAAATGGAGAAGGAATAGAACCATCAAGAAGAGATGGAGAAGTTGGTCGGGTTTTAGGGGGTTCCTCACCACCTCCTTCTTTTTTACCTTCTGTATGAGATGGTCCACCTTGTTCACCTTTCTTTCGATCTTGATAGAGCTCCTCTACCATCGTTTTCATTCTCATGAAAGATTTCAAAAATTCCCCTTTAGAAGGGATAGAAAAAACTGCTTCTTCTCCTTTTGGTGAAGACATCCTTCCTCTTCTTGATCCAACCTCTCGATCAAACTCTTCAAGTTCTCCTTCACCACGCTGAAGCCTGAATCTTGTTAACATCAACTCACAAAGCAATGGTTATCCTCGCTCTGATACCAACTTGATCTGAAAATTTAACTTGATCTAAAATTCAAGATCTTTTAACCATTATTTGCATGTGAATTTTTAACTGTTAACCATCTTTGTAATGCAAAATTAAAGAATATCCATCAAGCATATGAGCACATAAACATGTAAGCAAACCATCTATGAACAAAAATTAGTAACGGAGTTCACCAGACTTCCTGGCTACATCTCTGGGTCCACTCCAACAATGCGACTGCTCTTTAATTAATCTCAAATGCTTAAACATTACAAAGAAAGGTTTACATAAGAGCTCCCAAAAACCAACTTTCAGATCTGCGATTCTGGACAGAAACAGTCATCAATGGTGGTTGGAAAACGTCATTCTGCAACTTTTGACTATAAACTCAAGTATGCTTGGCTCGCTCAAATGGGTTCTGGAGGCACTTTTTTGCTAGGCTATTCCGATGACAAAACAGAGAGCATATTTGGAATCCCCTCGAAATTTTGCAATTTTTAAGTATAAAGTCGACCTATTTCTGAGCAGGTCGCCTGGAACACCTCCTGGCATGAATTCCAATACAGCTTATGTCTGTCAGATCTGTACAGTCTTAAAAATCATGCCCACTCCTTTTATGAAGGAACTTTGTTGTTCGACTACTCTGATGAAGAAATAGAGAGCATATTCAGAATCCTCTCGAAATTCTGCAACTTTTGAGTATAAAGTCGACTTATTTCTGAGAAAGTTGCCTAGGACATCTCCTGGCACGAATTCCAATGCAGCGTCTGCCAACTGTCCCTGCCTCATTTTTCGTGCCCGGCTAAATAAGCAGAGCCACTAACTAGTTCATCAAATTTAACGAACCTCCTCTAGATTTGGCGGTAACTGCCAGATTTGGCGGAAATCTGCGAGATTTGGTCGAATCTGCCAAACTACTGGGCTTCTAGAAGGGGACACATGGCGCCTTCTGATTGGGCCATGTGGCAGCCTCTCATTGGCTGATGCCACATGCATCGTTGACGTCATCATCCATACAGATGACATCATCATCCGTACAGCCCTGCCATGTGTCACCTGTACGGTCTGCGACGTGTCCTGTTGATGTCATCATCTGTACTGCTGACGTCATCACCTGTACGACACTGCCACATGTCACCTGTATGGCCTACTGCATGGCATCATCCGTACTGCTGACGTCATCACTTGTACGGCCTGCTGCATGTCATGCTGACATCATCATCTGTACGGATGATGTCATCATCTGTACGACCTGGCATGTGTCACATTTTCAGGCTGTCACGTGTCGAGCTAACATTAGCATTCGTACTGCTGACGTCATAAGTACGGCCTGCAGAGTGTTTGACTTTTTGTTGTTGTTTTCGAAAAACTTCAGAGTGTCATTACTTCTTCATACGAGCTCTGTTTGAGAAAGTAAATATATGGCCGGAATCGGGAGAACGATATGGACGCAATGGCGTTGGTTTCATCCAATTATGAGAACTTTGATTTTTAAGCATTTTTCTGAGCCTAGGGACCCTTCTGAGACTTCTAAGTCATTCCTAAATCCTCCTTTTCTGCATTTGAGTATTTTCAAGCAGTTTTAGATGCACCTAGATCAATAAATTTTGTTAATTCAAGACAAAGTAATCTATAACCATTAGCTTTATCCACTTCTAATAAAAGTTTTTAAAAGATCCATAGCTTTATGCACTTCTAATAAAAGTTTTTATGAGTTCCTTTGATAACTAACATTAAAGAAATAAGCACTTTTTGGTTAAAATTTTTGTATCAAATAATCCTCTTTGTAGTTAGATTTTTTTTTAAATATATATATAAATATTTATATTTTTTAAATAATAAAAATATATATAAATTTTTTTTACAAATACAATTGCAAATCACATAATTTAATAATAATAATATACAATTACAAATAACATAATTTAATAATAATAGTATATAAGATTATCCACATATAGAGTTGTACAAATCTTTACCTTTTAAGTTATATATTAATTTGTTTTAAATGAAATGGATTCATTAAAAAAAAATCTATTTATAAACGGGAAACCACTAATGCCATTAGCGTTCCCACTCCGAAACTTGAACTATTCTAAATTTGCGAATGGCGAGAAACTGCGGATGAGAAAATAACCCGAACCGTACCCTAAACGTAATGGAGAGAAGCCACGGATGAGAGGAGAACCTAGGCCGTAGCTTGAAGGTAATAGAGAGAAGTAACTAATGCAATGATCGATCAAATTTGAAGGGGTGGTTTTAATTTTAGTTGGAAGGGTATATAATCATCCAACCTTTCAAAGATGAAAAGTTATAAAAATAATTGTATGTTAATGATGGGTATTAATACCAGGGCTTTCTCTTGGTCTGGACAAGCTTATCCTTAGCACATAGGCTTGGTATTGATCATATCAGATTTGATCATATTTATAGGGAAGAGAATGTAGAGGTAGACATTCTTTCTAAAAAAAACACTCCATGTTCTTGAAGGGAGGATCCACTACAACACATGGCAGGATGGCGAGGAAGAGCCCCCATTTACTCTGGGGCTTTATATACGACCGTTGGTATTTGGGTCTACTTTGGTTATTTGGATTTTGTTGATCCATTCTAATACTTTTTGTAATTTTGACAATACTATCTTATCTGGATTATACATAACAATATCATTACAATCCGATGATTAGTAGGAAATATGTGTAACTTTGGGAACCTTATAGTGTACACAGTAGAGTTTTTTGTGGGTGATGATACATGTTTGAATATTACTCATGGGCTATGTAATGGGCTATGTAATTTGTCTTTATGTACTCTCTTTTTAGAACAACATATATTATATATATTTGAGAAATTTTCTACTAGAAAAGAAAGTAAACTATTGATTTAAAAAAATGTAAAATTAAATATTATTAGGTTCTTTTGAGCTAAAAAAAACTGCAAAAAAAAATACATAACCAACATGAAATTATTTTTGAGATCGAAATCTAAAAAACAAAACAGAAAAACCCATAATTTAGTATTTATTGTTTATCTAAGCCATATGATCTATCTATCAAACAATGTTACCCTATTATGAATAAGATTATTCCATGATCTTAATCTTGATTACTATATTCCTAAATATATAGGATTTATGTTATAAAATTCTCATTGTCTAACAAATATTTTATCAATAAATCTAAAGTTAGATTATTACATAATTTTTCTCTAAAATGTTAGTAGATAGATGTTAGTAGATAGATTAGTTGAAAAAAATTCAAAAAACAAACCAACAAATAACAAATTTTAAACCACATAAATACCATGTATAACGCATCATATATGAATCTCAAATACCACAAATCATAGAAGAAAAAACACTGAAACAAAAATCAAATTCATATAAAGAAATCAACGAAGGGGATTGTGAGTCAAATAAATAGAAAGGGGACTAAAAGGACAAAACAAACTTAAAGCTTGAGCCATCGTTTTAAAGTGAAGCCACAAACTCCATTTTAAAGTGAAGCCACAAACTCTTGTAGCAACGCGCATCCTTCAAAATGTGAAGAGTCAGTCGTGTGTATGGTATTATAATATTTAGGAATATGGTTATTCATGTGTGTTATTATAATATTTAGGAATATGGTTATTCAAACTCTAGAGATTCACAATCTTTAGATTTTATTAATTGGAATTGGAATAAATTGATAATTGTTTTATGTGTATGAATTTATACTTAATTTATAATGATTTTTTTAATTATTTTTGTGGTTTTAATTTTTTTTGAAAGAAAATTATTATTATTGCATTTTTAATTCTTTATGTGAAAGCATAGACAATTATATGATATAATGGTTAATGAATGAGAGAACTTATATCACTTAAATGACATAATGGTTAATGAATGAAAGACTTTCTAGAGTAGTGTGTGGATTTGTGTCATGATCTATCAATGTTGATACAAGGTACACACAACTTTGTAATAGTAAGAAAAATATGGATGAGAGTATCAACATGGAAATCGTAGAAAAAATATAGAAGATATTAACATGAGACTTGTCAATTCAAATTTTAACATGATTATTTATAAAAAAAATATTATAAAATTTCTTGGAGTGAGCAAAAAATTGAAAATAAATGTTTTCTCAAAGACATTCAAAGAGTTAATATCTACATCAACAATTTTCTCTACTTTAACCTGAGAACCCTAAACCTGTGGAGTGAATCCCAATTCCCAATCAAATTTGAATCCATTACAAATAAAATATAATTCAAATTTAAATCCATTACAAATAAAATATGATTATTGATTAAACTTGAACCAATCAAATTTGAATCCTTGACAAAGCAAATACGATTCCTGATCAAACTTGAACGAACCCAATCAAATTTGAATCCATCACAAAGCAAATATAATTCCTGATCAAACTTGAACCAACCCATAGCCTTAAATGTGTGATATTTGAAATATACTATGAAATATATGAAATTAATATGGACGACCTTCTTTTTAAAGATGGTTACTAATTTTTCCCTTCCAAATGGACGTCTAAAATTTAGATTTGAAATGTTTTTGAAACTCTGATTTTGAATAACACTTACAGAACAAAACCCTTTGAAAGGACTCGAAAGGGTTGAAATTTGAACGCTGAGCGGATGAGAGGAGAACCCTAACGGATTGGAAACGGCCTGGAAGTCCCCCGTCCTTCACATGTAGCCCTTCTGGAACGTTCCCAAGCCGTTTCTAAGTCCCCGTAACCACGGAATGTAAGGTACAGGGTTGTTTGTGGGGATGGGTTTCCGTGCAACATATATAAACACCCTTAAACAAATATTACTTTTTTCATCAGGATGTGACTCACTTTTGTGATGGCGATGACTGTTGACATGTCACATTCCGATCCATGAAATCGGACTTGGTAAGATAAAAAACCATCCATCCGGATTCCCTTCATAAGGTAAAGGGTTTGACTTTTTAAATTTAGGAATAGGAATAAGCAAAAAGTTCCTTTCAAAATATGTATGAAAGGAGAGGTTTTATATATAGATTTTATCGGTCAAATCGTTGGGTTGAAGGGGTCTCTTGTCCCACAAACAAAAAGGTTTTGATACATCAATTTGGTGTTTAGCTTAGCTTTAATTTTAAAAATGAATTATTATTATTATTATAAGGCATCAATTTAAGACATGTAATTGTGTATTTAAATTCCATGTGAACTGATTCTGGGGACTAATATCTACTCTTCTAAGCAGCATTGAATGTTGCTTCAGGGTGATGCACCCTCATTACCCAAATCCGACATATTCAATGTTCCCTAACAGGATGGATAATTTTCGCCATAAGAGTGGGTATACACCATGGTTATCCAAATCCTACAGTATATACCCAGTCTCACACAACATTCAATGTTTTTTAGCATTCAATATTTCTTAACAGGGTGGATAATTTTGGTCTTATGGTGATTCTGTTGAAACTGGTCAAACATTATAATGCTGAATACTATAATAGTATTCAACATTTTAATGCTGAATACTATATAGCAAGTATTCAATGCTACTTAGCAGGGTGGATAATTTTAGCCTTCTTGTTAATGTTAGTCTGCTGGTTCTGTTGAGAATGGTCAAAGATTATAATGTTGTCTCATTCATCGGGTCAGTGGGCTTGCTTTTACTGCAATATTGAGTGCTAAAATGCTATGTAGCACGGGTGGATAATGTTCGTTTCTGTTAAGAATGGTCAAAGATCATAATGTCGTCTCATTGTGTCAGTGGGCTTGCTTTTACTGCGGTTGATGGGATATTAATGGCATCAGATGAAAGAATAATTCTATCGGAGCATATAATTTGGCAGCTGATGGTTTGTATATTGGGGTAGTCAATCTCATGGCCGAAGGCTCAAATTTATGGGTGAGGATAAAGACTCTCCGGGAAACTACGTGCCAAGGCAACCCATACTTCTCACCGGCTGTAATTACACGGAGCTTTATAAAGGCTATCAAGTCGCCCAGTTTTGCTACGGAGCTTTGTAAGGGTCATCAAGTCGCCCCAGTTTTGGTGATTTGTGTCGGAATCCAGCGATAACCCAAGGCAAGATCGAGG
Organism: Picea engelmannii; assembly: GCA_009831015.1. Classification (NCBI taxonomy): domain Eukaryota; kingdom Viridiplantae; phylum Streptophyta; class Pinopsida; order Pinales; family Pinaceae; genus Picea; species Picea engelmannii. The sequence goes on along the minus strand of ML783885.1, from coordinate 461,093 downwards.
CATTTTTTAATCATATTAGGTGGTGTGGATTCGGGCAAACCAACAAAGGCAAAGTTTCACTAGATCGAGGCATTTTTTAATATTTTTTTTTAGGCTCTCGGTCATCTTGGAGAAGGCCAAACCCTTCCACGCATATTTCTACTTATGGTCGAACTCTATCTACAGTGAAATTATAATTCTTGGTGAATTGTTTTTCCTAATTTGAATCGGAATCCATGTTGAAAAAGGGTGGTTTGAAAGCTATTTATCCTGACTGCATAATCCTGGATTTTGGTGTGAAAGATGCATGTGTTCGTGTCAAAAAAAGAAAGGTTTTTACAAACATTTTTGCATTATATTGTCTTAAAATAACGATTAACTTAGTATATGGTAATTATAGATCGTTGATTATTGACAAGTCATTTAAGATTGTGGACCTGCAATCTTCATTAATCACACAATGTTCAAAATGCCATCAATGACTTCAAAGAGGTATATATGACGTGGCTGCATTCAATGGTGGATGGAACTGTTTGATTATATATGAGGGGGACATGGACCTTTGTTTCCCCAACGGATTCATCATAGAGCCTCATCTCTGCCTTCTATTGTCGATCGAACAGAATTCATTGCATGCAAAAGCGGGCCTTATTATTTCTATAGGAACTATTCCAATCCTAATCTTCTCATTGGTGCACTCGTTGGAGGACCAAATGAATACGATCAGTTTCCAAAACATCCAGTAAATTTTCTAGATTTGGCTCCTTATCTAATTAAACAATCCTATCTACCACCATTAAACCATTATTTATTTATTTATTTATTTTTTTTTTTTTTTTTTTTGGTGTGTTTGTCTCGAGGAATCAGCAACTAGTTGGGCAGGTGTGCCCACTACTCGAAACCTCTCATTCATATCTTTGGTGGGGATTACCTATGATGAAGAAGTCTGGGCAGCCTGGTGCTGGAATGGATTAACCTCATGGAATTTCATTTTCACGGCACTTGCCAATTGAGCTGCCCCCCGGGGACCCATTAAACCACTATTAAATGCCGCTAAATATTATATATATATTTTTAACTTATATAAAATTTGTTGATATACATCATTAATTTTTATTTTCCAAATATTAAAATGATGTTAAATTAATATAATAAAAGTATTTAATTAATCATATATCTTACTACCAAAAACATTTTTTTTAAATGTGAAGTGATAATTCTATATATAAAAACTATAAAAACTATTTGTTAACTTTTCACTAGTATTATTTATATTTTATAAGATCTATTTTACATAATTATATACTTAATTTATTAATCTAAATATTTAATTTTAAAAACATGATTGAGGGGATAGTAATAATTTTATTTTCTTTCAAAATGCATGTATTTTTAAAATTTCAAGATTGCTTGAGGATGTTGAGAGATTCTCTCAATCTCTCTTTAAAAGAGTGGAATAAGTTGGATCTCACAACACTTATTTAAGTGTGATGTATGCAATACAAACTATTTCTGTGTGTGTATTTCATGTTTCTCTGCTTTCATGAATTCTATTTTGGCATTAGAGCTGAGGGATTGTTAATGAGGATTGAACAAGGCCGCCTTCTGCTCCACGAGGTTCATCGCTGCAAGAGGTGAAATATCTGCGTAGATTGAGATCTTTCAGCAGAAATCATTTGCCATTGAAGAAACTGTTTGTTGGACTGTGGGAATTGGGATTGTTGCACTGTCTAGGAGGGAATTGAACCACCGTTTGCATAATTGTTGTGTTTCTGTTACGTTGAATTAATAGTCCAATAAACAAGAGCGAGAGAGGAATTGTTGTGTTTCTGTGATTGATGTGCCACTAGGAGATGCCATCGCTGCCTATTTTTATTTGGTAATTGATTTGGTATTCAATGTACCAACCGATCTGTTTTCAATGTACCAACTAATCCATTGTTGGTGTGCATTTAACGTCGACAAATTAACATTTATGAGAAGAAGCCAATCCAACATCATTTTCCCTTGAATTCATCAAAGACTTGATAAACTTGGAATACGTGGGAATCCTGGTTGCATCTCCGAAGAAAATGGCCATCGGAAATGTTTGTCTTGGTATCTAGATGTGGATCAATATGAAGGAGGAGCCTCCGTAGAGAATATTTCTACCTTTCTTGTTGCCTTTATATTGATATATATATATTTAATTATGTGTATTGTGAAAGTATGTGTTTTAATGGCAGCAAAGTAATTACTATTGTTGTTAGTGTGAGTTAATAGTTTAGTAAGTGTAGTAAAATAAGGACTCTTGTCTCTTGATATAAGTTGGAAGCTCTAGTTTCAAGAACAATTGTTCTTATGATTGGAATTCACCTTGTATAATTGATTTTTAAAGACCTTTTGTACATAGACTTCCTTTCTACAAACTGACGGATAGCCTAAAGCGAAATATCTGACAGATGGAGGTATGTCCATAGGATGATTCATTACTTCACATATTTTCTCATGGAAGCCCCGATGAGCCGAGTTTGTCAATATTGTCTATTGTGCAAGTTCATGAATGACGATCTGAAAAATTTATACTTTAAATGAGTGGAAAGATAATCTCGAAGAAGAGGAAGAGAAAGAGCACAATCTAGAAGAGTCAAAGTGGGTGTATGCGTTGATGAGGATCATGCCAGACGAAGTGTTGTAACCTTTTTCATTATGTAATTTGTGAAGTTTTGTAATATAGGCATTAATGGGGGGTGTTAGAGATAATTCCTAATTAATTCCACTACTAGAGTTTAGGGATTGGATTTGACTTGATGCACGATGTTGAGAGATTCTCTCAACCTCTACCTCAAAGAGTGGAATAAGTTGTATTTCACAACCCTTATTTAAGTGTGATGTATCTATGTTCATTGTGTGAAATAGAAACTATTTATGTCTGTTTATTTCATGTCTCTCTGCTCTCATGAATTATATTTAAACATGGCTACACTAGCCCTACTGTGTATTTTGATAGATCATAACCTGAAGAAAAATGTTGCTGACATGTCATTTGATAACAATGAAATTCATCCTTCCTGGGTGATCTTTAATTTTTTTGTTAGCTTCTTTTGATGAGCTAATAAATTCATCCTTATAGATAGTGGGTGGGTAGTGGTGATCTTTAACTTCCTTTTGGGGATCTTTAATTTTTGTTAGCTTCTTGTGATGCTCATGGAAGACACAACTCCCTGCTCCTAGTACAATCTCCTAGTCAATCTTGTGCATGCCGTAATGTTTCTCGTACTGCATATTTAATTTTTTGTCAGCTTTCTTGTGGTGTTCCTTGAATACACAGATTCTCCCACTACAATCTCCTCGTCAATCTTGTGCATGCGGTGAACTGTTGAAATAATGTAGAAATTAGGATACTTAGTTAAGATTTACGTAACTAAGTGGTTGTGGGTTGGTGTGTGCCTGTCCAATTTAGGGTTTGTTGGTGGTTTCAGATCCACATTTGTAGGAGTTCAGTTCAATCTTGTTTGTGCTATATAAATGTAATTATTGGCTTCAATAATTCAATCAAGTGAGCTCTGCTCACAGTTTGGTTCCGCCTCTGTTATTTAATTTGGTATCAGAGCCTGGAAGAAGGGGCGTGTGACCTGCCATGTGTGACAGTGCGTGAGATGCCAGTGAGTGAGGTGCCCATCACAGTGTTGAGAGTTGAGCCTGGAGTCGACTTGGTTTTTTTGTAGTGAACCCAATTTAAAGCTGCAGAAGACTAATGTGTCAACCCAATCTGGTGCGCATCTGTCCCATCTACTTGTGACCCGTGAGAATTATTTCTTACTTCTTGTCTCTGGTCTCGGCTTCCTCAAGTAGCTCTTGGATTTCAGAGGCATCGGAATATTTAGTGCGCATTGGGCATTCATGATTAACATAGTGGAGTTGGATCGTAGATTGTTTGAGAGGGCGTGGAGTTGAGCATGGAGCATCTGCCAAAAGAAGCGCGCGAATCCGGAAGAGGAAGAGATCCGCGTAACTACTGTTATTGGAGAGAGGAGCTTCCACTTATGGTATCCAGATGAGAAACACCACCAATCTGGAGCTGAACCTTGCTGAGGTAGATCTCTATTTGTATAATCACTTGAAGGGCGCTGTATTCGCTAAACATCTTCAGCCGTAACATTGCAGGTGTTGTGGCGGCCTTCATTCGAGTGGGAGGATTTTATTTTTTACCCCTGGGGAATGTAACCCGCGAAGTCGACTCGAAGGCACTGGACGGGAACTTGAAGGGGAGAAGAGCGAGATCGAGGCTTGCCGGAGGCAGATCTGGATGGAGAAAGAAACCTAGATCTGAATTTGAAATCTTCAGTCGTGCTATACATCTTCAGCCACGGTCGATGCTGATGAGCGTGGGATATTTCTTCTCAAACGGGTCAGTTGATATTTGACTCGAGCTGCGTTCTAGGATCAGCCGAGGAAGCTGCTGCATTGTTGTTGGCAGGAGAAGGCTTGGTGGTGGCAGCAGAAAGGTAATTTCTGAGTTGTTTTTAAAGAATTTAAAATGGCAAATTCTTTAATTGATTCATACCTAAATGATTCAAATAAATTAGATGGATCCAATTATGTAAATTGGAAATTTAAGATGCAAACAGTGCTGGAAGCATCTGGGGTTTGGGCTATTGTCTCGGGAGATGAGGCAAAGCCTGCTACTGCTACCCAAGATTGGGAGAAGAGAGAAAACAAAGCTAAAGTTTTCCTCAGAATGTATGTAAAAGATAACATAATTCTGCATATAAGAGATTGCAAAACATCTAAGGAGACATGGGACATCTTGAAAGGTTTGTACCAAACTGCTAATACAAACCGAGTTTTGTTTTTAAAAAGAAAATTGTTGTCAATCAAAATGGAGGAAAATGAAAATGTTACTAATTTCATTTCAATAATCAAAGATTTAAAAGATAAACTGGGTGACATAGGAGAAAAGGTCTCACCCATTGATCTAGTAACTATCACATTAAATGGCATGCTAGAAGACTACCAAATGTTCATAACAGGTATTTGTTGGAGCCGAAAGTCACTCCTGGATTGCTTGCAGGAGCAGAGCCTGACGCCCATCAGTTTAATGTCACGGTTTGTTTAAAAGGGGTGATCAAATGGAGGAAAACTCAGAACGATATCGTCTCAGCTCAGAAGCTAGACCAGGCATGCATGGACGAATGAGGTCTTGATAAACTTCAAACAGTGAGTCGTAGTAAAGGGTGAGTAGGGGGAAGACTTGCATTAGAAGAGTGCGAAGGTCTACCACAAACATCCGGTTTGTAACAGACTGGAGAAGAAAGAATTCAAACGCAAAATCCTTTTACATCCAAACACAGAAAACCAGAGGGCACAACAATGTCACAACAAATCCTTTATCATAACAAGATTGTTCAATCCACGTGAATCCTTCGACTGTGGACTGTCTGGCATGAGATGAAATATAGATCGAGAAGAAAATTGTTTGTCATAAACCAAGAAATCTCAAACACAGAGGCATAACCAGGAAACCAGAATATTTGTTGAAACTTTACAGTCGAGAGCTTAGCTCTACCATCGATAGATACAAAAATGGCGAAAACACCTACATATACTCAGAACAATCAACAGCAGCGGAACCAAGACAATGCATTGAAAGTTTTGCGTCGGCATGGCTTCTGACAGCCAGCCTCTGAAGGGTCGTGCAACTTAAGTCAGACGCAATCTAATTCTTTGACAGTTCCAACGGCGAATCGACGTGCCTTTAATTCATGGCCGTGCTTTCCCATTATGGCGGAGACGATGTCTAACCACCACCAACCACTTCAATAACTGCTTTCTTGGGATTGAGGATGATCTGGCCAACTCAGCGCTTCAGGACGTGGAGGACCTCACCCGCCGCCACCTGGAATAATTGACTGGCTCAAAGGATATGCGTGGAGGCCAGCACAGAAGGTGGGGCACGGGAATGGAGTGATGGGGCCGAAAATGTGAGGGCGTGGAGGAAGTGGCAAAGTGTGCGGCGGATGACAGAGGATGGTTCATGGCGAAAGACCTCGGGAGGAAGGAGGGAAGACGGGAGATAACGAACTCTCCTTTTGGGTGAGGGGCCGACGTGGAAAGGAGCGGGGCATGTGGCCAGCAACGAGTGGATGACGAGAAGGAGGGAGGACCATGCAGACCAAAGCGGGGAGGCGGATGGATGACATGCGGCAGCAGGAGAAAGGTGGAAAGGAAGATGACATGACGGGAGGAGGGCCCCCCGCAGGTTAAAGGCAGGGTAGCTGAGAGGGATGAGGTCGTCCATGAGCCGTTGATCCGGGCTCCTCGATCGTGGCCATCGGAGAGCTGCGCCCACGATTCCGGACCCCCCCCCTCCGCTTAAAGGTAGAAAGGCGGGGGGGATCAGGAATCCAACATGCACCGTTGATCTGAGTGCGCGGATGCCTGCCGTCCAGATCCGCTTGTTGTTTATTATGGATTCTGGACCCCCCCCCCCGCTTAAAGGTAGAAAGGAGGGGGGGGTCCGAAATTCGCTGTGCGCCGTTGATCTGGGCGCGCAAATCCCAGCCGTCCAGAATTGATTTTCGTTTAACACAGACGCATTCGCGCCCAAAACTTAGCACAACTGGGTTTTAACCCATTCTTTTACATTCTAACCCCCTTACAAGAAATATCGCTAACATTTGGCTCCATGGGGGATAGAGTCGTCCCTGTGATGCTCTAAGAACTCTTTTGCAGATTCAGTGCCTTATCCATTGGGCTATGGAGTCATTTATTAGTCCGAAAAACAAAACAGAAACAATATTTACAAAACAAAACAAAAAGAGCCAACTGTGGCTCACAGAAAACATTTTTTTAAGAAATGCCCATTGACTGGGCCACTGAAAACTTCATTGCCTTCCAGATCTTGCAACCTGTAAGTGTTATTTGAGAATACTTCAAGGATATTGAAAGGCCCGAACCAGAGGGCATCAAATTTACTGTGTTTTCCCTTGTCCTACCTGGGTGCGTTCCACTTGAGTACCAGGTCACCCTGCTTGAATCCTTTCTTTTTACTCTTCTTGTCAAAGGCCTGCTTGATCTTCTGCTGATGATGGTAGACTCTGTCCAAGACCTGCTCTCTGATCTGCTGCACTTCCACCATCTGGTGAATTCTTCTGAGCACATGGTTAAGTTCCCCTTCAAAGTCCTAAAGGAGATTCGCCACAGGTAAGGCGAGATGAGTGGGGAAAACGGCCTCTATTCCATAAACCAGTTGGAAAGGTGAGATGCCCAGTGATTTCTTTGTTGTTACCCGATCAGCCCAAAGAGTAAATTTGAGCTTTGAGTCCCAGGCCCTTTTATTGTCCTCCAGTAGCTTTTTGATAAGCTTGATTAGGCTTTTATTGGAGGACTCTGCCAGTCCGTTTCCTTGAGGATAGTAGGGAGTGGAGTGAATTAGTGCAATCTGGAACTGTTCACAGAATTTGACCAGAGGCTCAGACCTGAAGGGGGAGGCATTGTCAGTGACAATCCTTCTTGGGCAACCAAATCTGACTATGATGTCCTCCAAGAGGCTGATGATCACTTTGTGAGACGTACTCCTGGTAGGGACATCCTCTATCCACTTGGTGAAATAATCAGTTGCAGTGAGGATCCATCTGTGCTGTCCACTTGAGGGAGAATGAATCTCTCCAATGAAATCCAATCCCCACTGCTGAAAGGGTGCCGAAACTACTACAGGCTTTAATAGCAGAGATGTGAGCTCATGCTTACCTGAGAACCTCTGGCATTTGATGCAAGCCCTGACTTTCCTACAGACATCAGGAAATAAGGTGGGCCAGTAATACCCAGCTCGGAGGATCTTGTGAGTTGTGGTCTTCTAGAAATAATGGCCGCCTCATAGACCACTATGGAAATCGGTCATGACCTTCTGGGCTTGCTGCGGGTCCAGACACCTTAGTAATAATCCCAGAGGGTCTTTCCAATACAAGGCTTGGTCAATAAGGCAATATCTGACTGCCTTGAGTTTTAGAGCCCTAGCCTTACTTTTTCCCAATTCATCAGGGGGCTTCAATTCTTTCAGAAAGTACAAGATGTCCTTGTACCAGGGGCATGCTGTTAATGGTGTGATGGTCTGAGAATCCTTGTCGGATGACTCATCTCGCTCATTCATGAAGTTAATCCCCAAAGTCTCACAATTAGATTCAACCAGCAACTTGGCTAAACCTTGCCCCTTTATCAACTTGGTGGGCTTAATCTCCTGGTCAAATTCCAGGATCTTGGCGATCCATTTACCCCTTCTTCCGTCTATGTCAAGCTGTATAAGAATGTCCTTCACAGAGGTTGAAGGGACATATGCGGTGATCTTCGAATGCAATACGTAGACTCTGAAAGCTTTGAGAGCTTTCACCAAGGCATAGGCCTGCTTCTCCATGATCTTGTATCGCAGTTCTGCATCTCTCAGTGCCTTGCTAAAGAAAGCAATAGGCTGTTCTTGCCCTTTATCATTTTTCTACAACAAAATTGTCGCTACTGTATCACAGGAAGCAAAAGAAAATATCAGAAAGTCTTTGGAATAATCGAGACTGATTAGCACAGGTGCTTAAGTCAACGCCTTCTTTATTTGGACAAAAGACTCTCTAGGTTCAGAAGTCCATTTTATTTCATGGCCCTTCCTAAGCATGGCTGTAATATGTTTCACCAACTCAGCAAAATTTGAAACGAACCTCCTCAGGAAATTAATCCTCCCCAAAAATGCCTGAACCTCTTTCTTAGATCTGGGAAGTGACAGGGCCTGAATTTCTTCTACCCTGTCAGGATCAATTCTCACCCCCTCTGCTGATACTATATGGCCTAATAGTTTACCCTCCTGCATAGAAAACAGTGATTTTTGGGGGTTTAAAGATAGGCCATACCTCCGACACTTCAGGAAAACTCTTTTTAAGTGGCAGCGGTGCTCTCTATCAGTCTTGGAGAAGACTGTGATGTCGTCCAGATAAATCACCACGAACTTATCTTTTTCTTCGATGAAGGCTATGTCCATAGCTCGTTGAAACGTTGCTCCTGCATTCATCAGACCGAAAGGCATTTTGGCATACATGAATGTGCCCCAAGGGGTGGTGAAGGTTGTTTTTTCCCTATCCTCAGGCATGACTGATATCTGATTGTAGCCAGAGAAACCATCAATCATGGATATTTTGGAAGCACCGGTGACCTTTTGTAATATGTGCTCCATGTTAGGTAGGGGGTAATTATCTTTCCTTGAGCTTCTGTTCAGGTTTCTGAAATCAACACAGAGTTTGATTTCACCACTTTTCTTTCTTACTCGGACCAAATTGGCTACCTAGTTAGAATATCTCAAGGGGACAATAATCTGGGCATCCAACAACTTTTTCACTTCCCTCTCCATGACGGGTAGCAGCATGGGATTTATCTGTCTCAGCTTCTTCTTGAATGGCTTGGCCTCTTCTTTTAGTGGGATCTTGTGCTCAATGACTGATGTGTCATACGTCTTGAGATCTTCGTAGGTCCATGCAAACACATCAACAAACTCTCTCAGCAACTTAGTATACTCGGCCCTCTGCTCCTCAGTCAAACTGTTTGACAGCTTGACCAATTTGGGCTCCTCAAGTGTGCCTATGTTGCACTCAGTTGTATCAGCATCATCACCTGAGATCCTTCCCCTTACTGCCACATCATTTCCATCGAACAATATTTCTAATGGGATTTGACCTCTTGGTATGTGATTGCTTGGTAGTTGAATAATCTGGTGGTTAGCCATTTTATTCAGAAACTCCTCAGGGTGGTGGTCACCTTCCTCGTCAGGATCCTCATCTATGTGTGACGCAGAAAAGTCATCAATGGATTGGAGGAATTTCTCGATCTCCGGATCATCTTCAAATACCTTCCAATGTTTGACATTGTCTGGTACAGAGGGTCTGTATCTTATTTCTGTATCGGACCCGATAGTGGGCAGCACAGGAACTTCGAGCAAACTAGCTGAGAAAGCTAGGAAATCGGTTGGAGCATTTTCTTCCCTTGGAATGAAAGAGATGTTGAAAGCCAAGAAGAAACTATCAATCAGATCCCATACCTCGTTCCTGTAATTCTTGAGATGGGGGTGCTTGGTCTGATAAATGTTTTTGACCTACTGGACGATCAGTTCTGCATCTCCAAACACAGCCATCTCCCTTATTCCCATCTCCTTTGCAGCTCTTAATCCCAGAACCAGGGCTTCATATTCTGCCACATTGTTGGTGACGTCAAATTCCAGCTTGTATGACAGAGATATGGTCTCTTGAGAAGGGGATTTGAATACCACTCCGGCACCTGCACCTATACTGGAAGAAGCTCCATCAAAGAACATATTCCAAACAGAGGTGGTAGGAGGGGCGTTCTCCTGATTAAGAATGGGCTGCTTTCTGATCTGTAAAGGAGCCTCAGGGGTGAGGGTAAGCTGTAGTAAACTGGAGCCTAAATCAGTGTCCAAATCATAGATGGGATGGTTGGTAGGGTTGGCTTCATCACTGATTATGTAGGCCAGTTGGGCTTCTCTGTACAGTCTCCTATGCTCCCCTCCAAAGACCGGAATGGTGGCATATGTGAGATCCATCTGCACGGTTCCCCCCAGCCTTTTAATCCAAGATCTTGACAACAACATGCCAAACTTGGGGGGAACATCAGCTACCACAATATCCATGACCATACTCTTCATGGGCAGCTGAAACAACGAAACCATCAGGTCCTTAATGACTCCCAAACATTGCACCCTCCTAGAGTCAAAAGAATACAGGTCATGATAGGCTCGGGTGACTTCTAGTCCTAATTCCTCCATGACAGTTTTGGGCATGAGGTTGTGGGAGGCCCCTGAATCCATAAGGCAATTATGCAGCACTTTGTCATGTATGTTCAGGGATGTGTAGAAGGGAGGGGATGAATCATCTCTGTCTTC
>ML783885.1:434882-448354 GCA_009831015.1 Picea engelmannii | reverse complement strand
GACCAGGCATGCATGGACGAATGAGGTCTTGATAAACTTCAAACAGTGAGTCGTAGTAAAGGGTGAGTAGGGGGAAGACTTGCATTAGAAGAGTGCGAAGGTCTACCACAAACATCCGGTTTGTAACAGACTGGAGAAGAAAGCATTCAAATGCAAAATCCTTTTACATCCAAACACAGAAAACCAGAGGGCACAAAAATTTCACAACAAATCCTTTATCATAACAAGATTGTTCAATCCATGCGAATCCTTCGACTGTGGACTCTCTGGCATGAGATGAAATATAGATGGAGAAAAAAACTGTTTGTCATAAACCAAGAAATCTCAAACACAGAGGCATAACCAGGAAACCATAATATTTGCTGAAACTTTACAGTCGGGAGCTTAGCTCTACCATCGATAGATACAAAAATGGCGAAAACGCCTACATATACTCAGAACAATCAACAGCAACAGAACCAAGACAATGCATTGAAAGCTTTGCATCTGCATGGCTTCTGACAGCCAGCCTCTGAAGGGTCGTGCAACTTAAGTCAGACGCAATCTAATTCTTTGACAGTTCCAACAGTGAATCGACGTGCCTTTAATTCATGGTCATGCTTTCCCATTATGGCAGAGACGATGTCTAACCACCACCAACCGCTTCAATAACTGCTTTCTTGGGATTGAGGATGATCTGGCCAACTCAGCGCTTCAGGATGTGGAGGACCTCACCCGCCGCCACCTGGAATAACTGACTGGCTCAAAGGATATGCGTGGAGGCCAGCAAGGAAGGTGGGGCACGAGAATGGAGTGATGGGGCCGAAAATGTGAGGGCGTGGAGGAAGTGGCAAAGTGTGTGACGGATGACAGAGGATGGTTCATGGCGAAATACCTCGGGAGGAAGGAGGGAAGACGGGAGATAACGAACTCTCCTTTTGGGTGAGGGGCCGACGTGGAAAGGAGCGGGGCATGTGGCCAGCAACGAGTGGATGACGAGAAGGAGGGAGGACCATGCGGACCAAAGCGGGGAGGCGGATGGATGACATGCGGCAGTAGGAGAAAGGTGGAAAGGAAGATGACATGATGGGAGGAGGGCCCCCCGCAGGTTAAAGGTAGGGTAGCTGAGAGGGATGAGGCCGTCCATGAGCCGTTGATCCGGGCTCCTCGATCGTGGCCGTCGGAGAGTTGCGCCCACGATTCCAGACCCCCCCCCTCCGCTTAAAGGTAGAAAGGCGGGGGGGGTCCGGAATCCAACATGCACCGTTGATCTGAGTGCGCGGATGCCTGTCGTCCAGATCCACTTGTTGTTTATTATGGATTCCGGACCCCCCCCCTCCCCCCGCTTAAAGGTAGAAAGGAGGGGGGGGTCCGGAATTCGTTGTGCGTCGTTGATCCGGGCACGCAAATCCCAGCCGTCCAGAATTGATTTTCGTTTAACACAGACGCATTCGCGCCCAAAACTTAGGACAAGTGGGTTTTAACCCATTCTTTTACATTCTAACCCCCTTACAAGAAATATCGCTAACAGCATTGCAGCCCAAGAGAATGCTCTGACATTTGAAGAACTTGCAGGTATTCTTCTACAGGAGGAGGAACGTAGAAGCCATCTCACCGGAAAGCCTCCACATTCAGATTCGACATTGATGGAAAAGGGTAAAGGAAAGACTTGGGAATGCCACAAAGGAAAGCCTCGAGAACGCAAAAAAGGAAGCAAACCTCAATATGTAAAAGAACATAAAGGTATGACATATCCTCGGTCTCATACAAATCAGAGAAAGAGTGATACATGTTTTAATTGTGGAAAAGTTGGACATCATGCTAAGGATTGTTGGTATAAGCATAAACATGAGAACAAATATAGAAATTCAAGGTAGAATAGTAATTTTGCTGAAAGGGGTGATAATGGTAATGATGAATTCCACAAATTATTTATATCAGATGTTGCTTTGTCAGCTGAGACAGATGATGTGCATGCATGGTATGTAGATTCTGGTGCATCGATCCACATGTCTTGTAATAGAAACTGGTTTGACAGTTATTGTGAGACTAATGATGGTGCTAACATTTATCTTGGTGATGAACAGTCACATCAAATCAAAGGTTATGGGGATATCTCTGTTACATTACCAAATGGTAGTGTTAAACAAATACATAATGTAATGTATATACCTGGTATAAAGAAAAATTTAATTTTTGTTTCCACCATAACAGATCAAGACATGAAGGTAGATTTTCTAAAATCACATTGTCTTGTGAAGGATGTAAAAGACCATTATAAAGTAGTTGCTACAGGAGTCAGAGTTGGAGGGCTATACAAGCTCGATGTGACGATGAAATGACATCAAGCCTTGGCTTCAACAATGATGCCAACATAGGTATTGTGGCATCAAAGGTATGGACATCTAAACTATAATGATTTGTTGCTTCTTCAGAAACAAGGCATGGTGGAAGGACTTCCACTATTAAAGAATGAACATAGTGCATGTCATGGGTGTGCTTTGGGAAAGCAACACAGAGAAGAGTTTCCTTCTCATGAAGATAGAAGAAAGAGGGATATACTTGAACTTGTGCACACAAATGTTTGTGGTTCCATGTAGACATGGTCTATTGGAGGAGCATATTATTTTCTCATTTTCATTAACACTAAATACACATGGGTGTATTTCATGAGAAAGAAAAGTGATGTTTTTGAATACTTTAAGGAGTTTAAAAATTTGGTTGATAAACAAACTGGCAGGTACATCAAAATTCTCAGATCGGATGAAGGGGGAGAGTAAAGATCTGGGGCTTTAATCAAATACTGCAAATAAAATGGAATTCCACAACAGTTCACGGTACCGCACACTCCTCAGCAAAATGGAGTGGCAGAAAGGAAAAACAGAACCTTGGTTGAATGTTCACGAAGTATGCTTCAAGGTAAAAATCTCACTAATGGTTTTTAGGCTGAAGCTATTAGAACTGTTGTTTATCTGAAAAATAGAAGTCCTACTAAAAGCTTAGATCATAAAACTCCATTTGAATCTTTTTATGGTTATAATCCTGTTGTGAATCACCTGAGAATATTTGGAAGTAAAGCTTTTGCTCACATTCCCAAAGAGGATAGGAGAAAGCTTGATGCAAAATCCATCAAGTGTATTTTTCTTGGTTACTACGATGAGCATAAAGCATATAAGATGTTTGATCCTAACATGCATAAAGTCTTTCCAAGAAGAGATGTATTATTTCATGAATATACAGGTTATAAAGTAGATAGTCATAGTGAATGGCACATTCCTCATGACTATATTGTAGAAGATGCAGATGTAACACATGTACAAAAAGAGGATCAAGAGGAGGAACAGGAACAGGTACAGGGTTAGGATAAAAAAAAGGTTGAAAGAACTACACCTCAAAGTAGAAGAAGAGATGCCAGCACCAAGACTCCAAGGAGGACATCTCGTCCGATTCATACACCTATAAGGTACACAGATTATGCTTTGATGACTCAAGTAATGAACACTATAGAACCTGCAAATTATCAACAAGCTAAAGAACATAAAGTTTGGGTGAATGCAATGAAAGAAGAATATGATTCAATAATGAAGAATGAAACATGGGAATTAACGGAGTTGCCTGAAAAAAAAGTTCCAATTGGATGCAAATGGTTGTTTAAATCCAAATTTAATGTTGATGGCAGTATAGATAAATATAAAGCAATATTGGTTGCAAAAGGGTATTCACAAAAAGAGGGAATTGATTATGTAGATACTTTTGCACCTGTATCCATGTTAAACACCATTAGATTGATGATTGCATTAGCTACAAAACATAAATGGAACCTACATCAGTTAGATGTGAAGTTTGCTTTTCTGAATGGAGAATTAAAGGAGGAAGTATATCTTGTACAACCTGAAGGATTTGTTAAACAACGACAGGAACATTTGGTATGGAAATTGAAAAAGGCTCTGTATGGATTAAAACAGGCACCCAGGTCATGGTATGAAAAGATAGACAATTTCTTTCTACAAAAAGGATTTGTGAAGAGTAAGAACGATCCAAGTCTCTATATTAAGAAAGATGAAAAAGAACATATTGTTTTGATTTCTCTCTATGTTGATGATCTAAGCATAACAGGAAATGCTTCTAAGTTAATTGATGAAATCAAAAAGCAGTTATCATAAGTTTTTGAAATGAAGGATCTTGGAGAACTACATTATTGTCTGGGTCTTGAAGTATGGAAATAAAATGGTGTGACACTGGTTACATAAAGAAAATATACCAGGGAATTGCTTCAGAGATTTGATATGAATGGATGTAAGGTGATGCCTACTCCATTAGAACAGAATGTTAAGCTCTGTAGTGATGATGAGACCAAGGAATTGGATGGAACTCTGTATCAACAACTGGTGGGAAGTCTGAATTATCTCACCACAACCAGGAAAGATATTGCCTACTCAATCAACATCCTTAGTTAGTTCATGGCTAAGCCGCATGAGAGTCACTGGAAAGTAGCAAAAAGAGTCCTTCGTTATTTGAAAGGAACTATTGATTTTGGTATTAAATATACTGATGAATTTGATGTTAAGTTGGCAGGATATTCTGATTTTGACTGGGCTGGAAATCTTAGTGACAGAAAGTCAACCACAGGTTATGCCTTTAGAATTGGTTCAGGGGTCGTATCATGGAGCAGTAAGAAACAACCAACTATTTCTTTGTCTACAACTGAAGCCGAGTACAAAGCCTTGTGGAGTACTACATGTGAAGCTGTCTGGATGAGGAGAATTCTTGAAGACACGGGAGAAGAACAAAAGGCACCCACAGTTATCAATTGTGATAATCAAAGTTCAATCAAACTTGTCAATAACCCTATGTATCTTGCCAGAACTAAGCACATTGAAATTCAGCATCATTTTGTCTGAGAAAATATACAGTAAAAAAAGATTGACTTAATCTATTGTAACACAGATGAAAATATGGCTGATATTTTCACTAAGCCTCTGGGAAAGGCAAAATTTGAAATTTGCAGAGAGTTGCTAGGTGTGGTAGAAAATCCATTTCTCCATTAAGGGGGAGTGTTGGAATAATGTAGAAATTAGGATACTTAGTTTAGATTTACGTAACTAAGTGGCTGTGGGTTGTTGTGTGCCTGTCAAATTTAGGGTTTGCTGGTGGTTTCAGATCCACATTTGTAGGAGTTCAGTTCAAGCTTGTTTGTGCTATATAAATGTAATGATTGGCTTCAATAATTCAATCAAGTGAGCTCTGCTCACAGTTTGGTTCTTCCTCTATTATTTAATTCGAACAAATTATAGGAGTGCATATTTCACAAAATGATTAATACCTTACATCATTTAGAAAAGATTGATCTCGTCACCATTAAACTTGGTAAATACTTTTGGTAAAAAACATGTTGTGCAATAAAAAAAAACTCTAATAAACGTGCATATTTTTGAGTCTCTGGTAAGGAACCTCTAACCTCTACAGTAATTTGACGTACATATTTCTGAGTCTCTGGTAAGGAACCTCTAACCTCTACAGTAAAAAAAACTCTAGTAAACAGGCACACAATTAAAAACCCTAAAAATTGTTTCTCAAGTAAACCCACACACATTGTAAAAACATTGCTTAATGGCATCCATCAGTGGGGCAATATGACACTTGTTATTCACAAAATTGTTATTTTTTAAACACCGTAATGTGACAATGAGGTATTCTATGAGGTATTCTATGTTATTATTATCACCAGTCTTCACATATTTGTGGCGTCTAAAAAAATCTGGAGAATTAAAGTATATTTGTTATTCTCAATATCTTTGTCTTTTTCGCATTGTGAAACATATGTATACCATCCCCCAACAACAATACATCCCACCTCTCTTATTCGCATTGTAAAACATATGTATACCATCCCAACAAGAACAAGGGCTAGGTGGTTTTTCCATGCCAAAAAAAACATTAACAAACTTAAAATTTAAAAGTAGCAATTGTATTTGATAACAAGGGCCAGGTGGCTTTTCCATGCCAAAAAAAATATTAATAAATTTAAAAGTAGCAATTGTATTTGAAGATGCAAAAAGTACACTATTACAAGGTTGAAATGTCAAATTGGATGTGAGAGTGTCAAGATGACATGTGATACTTTAACAGGACATAACACAACCGGTGCTAAGTTGAAAAGAAATTGGTGGTGCTCATACACATTTTTTCAAAAGTGTTGATGTTTTTTAGAAGTGTTAATGGGAAAAATTTAATGTTATTTGAAAATGTTATGTTTTTTTATATTTGGTGATATAAATGTGTATGAAAATGTCTTCACATAAGTTATTTTATTCCAAAAAAGATTGTTTTAGTATTTTTTATGCATTGTTTATTAAGAAAACAAGTGTAAATGTCTAGAATTTGTATAACTCTATACATAAGAAGGTAACAAAAAAACATAACTTTAATATAAATATAGAGAATTTTAGCAAAAAAAATTATTCTTTCATCATATACAATCTGTATAGGTTATTTTACAACATCCACATTTCTGTTACAAGTGCTCCTTGAATATGAAAGACACTTAAAAAATTTAAAAAGTTTTGATACAATTTTGTTTTGATTTCATAAAAAAATTAATATGTTTTAGTTTCATGGTTTTATACATTTCATATAAAGTGACATGTGTTTTAGTCTTAATGAAAAAGGAGGAAACAAAAAAATTTAAAATCATAAAATAATTTGAAAGAAATAGTATCCACAAAGTCAAAATTTGTTAAAACAATATACAAATCCTTCGTAATACCTAAAATTAACACTTTTCCAAAGTCCGTTGATGACACTTAATAAATTTCGAAAAGGTAGATGGTCTTTAAGTTTTTTTCCAAAGCCCCAATGAATAAGGGAACTTTTTGAGAAAATAGTGATGGAGAAATTTGAAAATTTGTCCCCAAACATTTTTAGGAAAGCACCAAAGAGGGTTTTTTGAAATTGACCGATGGAAACAAAGTTTTTGAGAAGAACATAAAAATGTAAAAAAATATTTTTTTTTGAAAGGGGTAGAATTCACAAAGAGTCCAAGTGATTTTTTTGTTTTTAAGTTTGTGGATGAAAACATTTTTTTTACAACATATGAATTAAGAAAGCGTTGAAAATGGTTCACCGAAAAGGTCATTTTTTTTTTTAACACATCTAGGAAGGTTTTATATGGATTTCGATGGAGTCAACCGACTAGTTTTTGGAAGTTGGCCTTGCTATAGCATTTAAACTAACATCCACCAATCAACATTGTCATAGCCACATTTTCAATAGATGTTCTATCGTCATCTCAATGGTTTCGTTTTGTGCAATACGAGACATTTTTTGAAACTTGCTTAAACTGAGAAAACTTTAAGGTTTTTTTGCAGTCGATGAACAATAGGACTGGTCATTAATGTATTTATTTGGTTTCTATAATGTCTAATCGGCTTTCAATTCATCGGATTTAATGAATCCAATTTGTCTAAGTGATATATTTTCATCATATTACATGGATTTGGTTCATTGTGCATTAAATTCCAACCTTAGCGGTCATATTGCTCAATTTCTTCCTAGTTTTGAACAAAGATTTGAGAATTTCGGGCATCGACAACTATGCGTGTTATTTGCGAGCAATGGAGTTGAGATAAATCGATGGTGCAGGTGATGACACACTATGTTTTGGGTGTTAGTTTTGATTGATCATAATAGGTAAGTAATTTAAATGAATAAATAGGAATTGTCTTTGAGAATCTCGAATAACAACTAGTTATCAATGATATTTTGGTATTAGTTCTATGTCGTCGTCTATAAATTTTATGTTTCAATCGAAAGAATTTCTAGGTGACTATTTTGGAAACCAAAATTCATTTGGTTGATTCAATCTAAAAAATAAATGGCAATTTCTCTCCGTTTTGCTCATTTGTAGGGAACACGCTACCAAGGAAGACTCCCCTCAGACAACCCCTCAAATCTCCTAACGTAAAAAAGTAACATACAACTTAAGTTTCACAAGAAAATCCTACTACGATCAAAGATCCATTGGATGACATTTTGCTCATAATTCAGATTCCTACATCAGAAGAGCCTTCGAAGATCCATTGGATGACATTCTTCTCATAATTCAGATTCCTACATCAGAAGAGCCTTTCTTGTGTTCACTATACAAGGATACTAAACCTAGAACTGGAGTTCAAGTTGTGTTGTCGAGATGGAATGAATTTGTTTTGAAGTTCAAGAATGGGGAATATCTGAAGATGATACCACATAGTGATCCCACTATCATGGAAATTGATGATACTATTTTAGTGAATATCCAAATATCTTGTCTACATTCTGTCGTAGTTAGACCACCTGCTCTTCCTTGTATAAAAGAAATTGAATGGGTCATAATCTATCCTAATTTCAAGAAACACATAATCAAGAATGATAAAGGTGGTTATGTAGGGGTTTTCTTATCCGAGGAAGTTGAAAATTATTATAAATTTCCAGCATCTGAAGTGTTGCTTAGTATCTCTTTCATTCAAGACTTTTATAATAAAAACTACACATGATAGATATTGGCTAGCTAGTGGAAGGAATATAAGAATTTCTTCCATAGAAGTAATGGATGATATGCTGTTATAGGTTTAAGGGAACCCTAGATGTATTTCAAGATATTATTATGTAACTATATAGAAAGAAGGATGGCTCTTGGTTCACAGATGGATGTGCTCCAATGGATTATATAATAGCCATTTCATAAGTAGTGTTTAATTGGGTAGCTGTCATATCAAATTAGCTCAATATCATGATCGATAAAGTTAATAAGACATTGCAAAAGCATGGTTTAGTTCCCTTATTTTATATGGATTCATATTTTCTAGATCTTGTGTATGTTACGAATCCATTTTTAGGCCTTAATCTTTGTTGCAACAACTTGTAACACCCTACCCTTGCAAGCACATGTTATTGACTTATTCTTTGATGACATTTGCTTGCAAGTGATCCGGTTATAGTACATGGTTATTGTCTTGTTTACGGATTTTTATGATGATGTTGATGGATTATGACATTATGTTATTTTTTATATGCGTATTGACATATTCTATTGACGAGTTTCCCTGAGTGTGTAGGACACTTGATCAATTGTGGATGTCGAGGGAATCAATGGACCTCCTTGGACTTTAGATTGAGTCAGGGAGTGGATTGTATTGGTTTGAGTATTTCATGTATGCATATGTGACATATGATCGTTTATAGTATGATTTTATATATGGATCATTAACAATGTTTCGTTGATGGATGCAGGCTGATGAATGCTTGCTAATATGACTCACATAAGGATTAAATGGGCCATGCACATAGACCAAATATTGAGGGAGAGGCGTGGCAGTGTCCCTGTCGCAGCCTACTAACACTCACGTCGTGGCTCGAATTGTAGGTTAATGATTACCTAGTTTGAGAGGTCCAAGATGTCGTGAGGGAAGACTTAGATAGTCACTCAAAAAGATTTATAAGGGGCGTGGAATAAGACAAGGTCCTTATTCCTTATAAGCCCTTAGTATTTCACAAGGTCGTCTGAATGGAATGCTCACTCGAGGGGTTGGACAGCTACCAAAACAAGTCAAATTATAGTGGCACCCTTGGAGCACGGAGTGCGTCTTGAAGGGCATATCGCAAAAGTAACACTTGAGTCAATGAACCTAGAGGGGCCTAGAAAATCTTGGGGGAATAATTAAACCTTGTAAATTTTGTAAACATTGACAATTTTAATTAATTAATTAAGGATTGAAATTATTACTTATAAATCCCCAAATGAAAATGTAATCATATTCAAAAAATTAAGCCTAAGTCTGAGTTAGTAGAAGACTAAAACTAAATTATAAATTAAATAATGAGGGGATGACGTAAATCAATTTTAGAAATTAAGAAAAATAAAATAAACCTGAAGATTGATTTAATACACATGTGTAAGAAATTACCAAATTGGAATTTAAAGTAAGAATGGAATAAAGTTGAAAGAATGTGTCCGCATAGAAATGTATCTAGAGTCTAGTTAACACTAGTCTAACAAGGAGAAAAATAATATTTTAACTCAAATCAGATTTAGTAAGGCATTTATCATTAATTGGAAATAAGGGGAATAAAGAGACAACATGGAGTGATTTAAGGAGTGCTTTTAGGAAGGGTGAGGGAAATTGACTTTATTAAAATAAATTGTGGAATTACTTGTGCAACTTGGGGGAGAGGATGGCAAGTGTAAGGGGGAAATAATTCTAAATTATTTAATTAAAAAGAAAATTAAGTGTGCAGGTGGGGATGAGTCATGGAGAATTTCTATAAAACAAATGGCCTAGATGAGAAAAACTCACTGGTTATGGGTAAAGTTATGTTGCATAATTTTTTACTGGTTTTACTTGTCAGAGTTGGGATACCCAGCCTGAGAGAGAGTGGTGGCTCTACCTTGCGAGGAAAGATGGGAGCTAGAGTATTTCTGGGTGTGAGTGTGCGTGGCCCCTTTGCGGCTTGGGGGGATAACGGGGAAGAAGATTACCCCTCGATTTGGTTGGGAAGTACCGATGAAGTCTTATTTTATGAAATTTGTAATTGCATTGAGTTTTATTGTTAATTCTAGTTGTTATAATTTTCTATAGACTGAATAGAATCTTGAGATTTTATAGACCAGCTACTTGAGGGCTCATCACATATGAAAGAGAGATTGTATAATCGAGGTTTTTCCCTTTCGTTACATGGGAAGTTTTGTACCACTCGAAAATTCTGGATATGTCTATATGTACCAATTAGGGAATTGTCTTAAATCAAACATTTATTATGAATGTTAACTCGGTTGCAACATCAAATTTTTATTAACTCCATGCTATTCTATCCACCCCCTTCTTACAACTAGTAGACCCCTACTTCAGCAATTCCTTAAATAAATACTTAAGCCATGGTTCGACAATTATCTCAGTAACGTCTCATGAATGCAATTCTTCCCATCATAAACACAATCCAATGTACCTATGATCCCCGTTACTTGGACAATTCCTTAAGTGAATCTTAGGATCCTTCGTGCATTGACCATAAAACCAAAAATCGACAAACAAAAGTGAATATGAGAAGGATAGTATATGACTCGTGAAGTGAGTGGATTGATTTGACAACTTTGCCATTCTAACTTGAAAACAATGGAATGCTCTGTTCCATCTCCCAATCATACCCTACCTCACTGAACCAAACCATATGATCATGTGCTCAATGATTTCTTCATCACTCCTGGTCTGCCCTAGACTTGTCTTGCCTCATCATTCCTAGCCTTTCTTTATTGCGCAACATTGTAACACCCAATATTAAGTTTATGTTTGTGAATGAGTGCATAAATTCAACGTGGAGATGACATTTGTCATTCTTAAAGATTTAATAAAAAAAAATGCATTCATGTCCTCTCTTCTGAGCTGCGATTTCCTCTAGAAAGTGGTTGTCTCCTCAACGATTTTATCCAGAAATTTGCTGTCTCCACAACGTTTTTACTCAACGATTTTTACCCAAATTTGCCTGTGTTTTTTTTTCTCTCCGATTTGCTTGGGGATTACCTCTGTTTTTCTCTATGATTTGCTTGGATTTCACTCAACAATTCCATTTACTTACTCTACATTTTTTTTATTTCTGGACTATGCCTTCAAAGTTCCTTCTCGATTTGTATTAAAGCTTTCTCCATGTGGTGATTTCCTTAAAGTCCTCCCAACGACGTTTTTATGAGTTCTCCATGTGGCGATTGCCTCAAAGTTCTCCCAACGTTTGTTTTTTAATGAGTTTCTCTAAGACAATTTTACTGTGCCCCCTCTCCCTTGCGATTCTTCCCTTTTTTTTCCTGTTGTCTTACTAGACAACGTAGTAGCTTTACTATTCTTCCTTTCACAGAAAAATGAACCAACTGGTAGCTTGTAAATTGCAGGCTAAGCGCTAGATCATCTTGACCAAAAATTGTTTCATTCTTGACAATTTCAAAAGACCACACTTATTCCTATTGCCTAAATTTCAGCTAGGAGTGGTTACACGCATTATCCCATCTACATTTAATCCGAAATGGTATGGAACCATCATTTTTGAAGGACGCAGGGAGCTGGGAGGGACCTTTTGCGATTTGAAGTGAATACGAACTTCATTTCCCTTCCAGTATTTTCAACACTACTGTTGGGTGCTTAGTGGTCTCCTCGTGGTGCCTACCACATCGTAATTTATTCAGAGATTGGAAGAATTGAATCCCCACGTGAATTCTGGTTTGTGTTAGCACTCTGTAATTTTCCCAAGGCTGTGAGGCAGTCACAGAGGCAACGTCAAAACCACTTCGAGTCTTGGATCTAGCCCTCCAAGACTCAGAGAGGGATCTCTCTGTCTGATATAGCTTTGTTTGAAGAGGTATTAGGCTAGTTATGAAGAACATGGGTTGGAGGGTTTTGAAAATTTTTAGATGATGATGTGGTTGACGAGTTTCTCAGATCACCATTGGGCTATGGGGTCTGTTTATAAGACAATGATCAAATCAAATCAAGAGGTAAATGTCTCCACAGGGCAAGATAGTAACAACTGTTGGATCGAATCAAGTTTAAAGGGTGTTGATTTGAGGAATAAATGGGGAAGAAAAACTGAGCAAATGAGCAGTTAAGAATTCATAGGCTGATTTTTAGAAGAAAACATAAAGATTATTGAGAAATTTGGACAAAGAGTATGCATGCATAAATTCTTCTCCATTAACTGTTTTTCAATAATAAGAAATCAAAATGTTTGAATGATAGCAGAAAGATGATTAAAAACAGACAAGAGACACACCACCAACACTGCTACATGAGAATCCTGTAAGTCACCTTCTCCATTAATGATTTGTCATTCCAATATTACAGAGAAACCTCCTGAAGCAACAAGGCCCACAGTCCAGCCAAAAAGGACCAAAATCTTTACACAGGTCGAACTCGTTTACATTAAAATCATATGAATAAATAGGATAGATCTCCTCATCAAGTTCCCAGAGTCGTTTTAACCACCTCGGCCAAAAATAGCCACCACTCCCACAAAATTTGGAGTTTTCTGCCATGAAAGACGGACCGTTTTTCTGCGAAACAGGGGTCCGATCAGACATGATTTTATCTTCTATTATGACACCTGGGAGAAAACTGAAAGAGGTTATTGTACATGGACTCGTGCTGGACAAAAACCTCTTTCGGTTTCACCAAATTCGTCCCCAGCTGGCCGTAACAGCTACTACAATATCGGGACTGAAACGAACAATTGAAAATATGGAAAAATAGGCCTCGAAGATGTCTTAGAGTCTCTCTGCTCGTAAATCTGTTACAAAAACTGAAAGAGGTTTTTGTTCCTCAGCCCGTGCTGAGAAAAAACCTCTCTCATATTTTTAAAATACTTTCCCGTTTCCCAAAACTTGATCTGGAAGATGACATGGTAAAACAGGGAAATATTGGCAAAAATTGGGGAAAGTGGTTTTTTGCATGGTAAGCGGTATTCCGGACACCCCCCCC
>ML783885.1:415806-428147 GCA_009831015.1 Picea engelmannii | reverse complement strand
TCCGGAAGGTGGGGGGGGGCTCCGGAATTAATTTAGTGCGTTGATTATTTTTGTGGTAAGTGGATGGGGGGGCGCAGGTATGGAAGGTGCACGGGGGTAAGGTGTAGGCAGGAGTGTGGAGGGGATGGTGGGATATGACGTAGGGAGGGGTGGGTGAGTGGAGATGACGTAGGGGGATGGGAAGTGAGTGGATGGTGAGGTGGGAGTGTCGTGAGGGGGATGGGGAGTGGAGTGAGTGGAGTGTGAAGTGGGAGTGACGTGAGGGGGAAGGGGGTAGGACTTAGGATAATTTTTCATGTTTTTTATTTTTGTTTTAAATTTGTTGTATTTTGTTTTATTTTATATATTTTTTGTTTTTTATGTTTTTGCATGTTTTTTTTTGAATGTTTTTTATATTATATATAATAAGTTTTGTTTTTTGTTATTTTATTTATATTTTGTTTTATTTAAATGTTTATAGAATATAATTTTTATTATATTTTTTATGTTTTAGTTTTATTTAATTTTTAATGTTTTTATTTTGATTTTAATTTAAATTAAACAAACTCTAACCTAATTATTGTTATTAATCATTAATTAATTAAATAATTAATGGTTAATTTGTTATTAATTAACCTAACCTTTTATGAGCTAATCTAGCTTATTAAACTAACTACATCTAGATTTTTTAACTTAATTAATAATTGATCAATTAATAATTAATCGATTATTAAACTTAGTTGTTTATTAATCAATTTTAACCTATGCTAACTTTATTTCTATTTTTGTTTATCCTGAGTCTGTTTGCTTATGGACAGGTGAAGGTGTCGGGACAATGGAGGCTGACAAAAGATAAGGGGGGAAAGGGCGCAGTGTGTATGAAGGATGCAGCAGGGTGATGGGGGATCGAGAGAAAAAGGATGGAGGGAGGAAACATAATCACCTGAGCCAGACTTCATCATCACGAGGGAAAACGCCAAATAAACAGTCGAAGAATCGACTTTCCTATAATTATAGGACCCCAACAGTTGGAACGTGAAATCCCAACAACTTCGTCCTACGTTCCAGGTTACTAAAGAATATTGGTGCATCAATATCCCTTTTTCACCGCCTAAAAATTAGCTTCTGGTAGTGACGCGGGTTCAGGTTTTTCATTTCTTTTACCTTTAAAACTTTATTGGTCAACATCACTTATGGTCCCAGAAACTAAATGAATGACTCCGGTATAAATTTAGTGAGATGTGGAAGTTGCATTCCCTTTTCATCTAACCCTCAGATTGACACTATACCATAGCATCCCACGTTACAGCTTTAATATATCCTTATCCATAAACTTTGAACTACTCTTCAACTATTATTTAAAACTTAATGTTATTTCAGCAACGTGTTAATGCTTACAACTAGAAAACTAAGAACTTACATAATTAAACCTATAGTAACAAGTTATGCAAAAATATTGGAATTAATGACACTTGGATGTAATTTATTACTGTTGTTTACTTGACTTAAAACATTAATTAGAAAATTGAAAAGTTGACATTTGTATATGATCCATGATAAAGATGGAGTTATTTACTATGGTACATTTAAAATTATAAAAGGATAGTTAGGAAAATTTAGTAAGTGGATAACTAGATATGACCCAAGATGATGTGATACACTTTATATAATACAATCTAAAGGAATTAATCAGAATTAGTATAGATTATCGTTAGCATATGATGGTGTTAATTCATTATAAATAGTGGGCTATGTAAGGGTTATCCCTTATTACAATAATTAGAGGTAAATGATCTATGATGCTTGACATAAATGAATTTAACTTAGGCAAGGTTCTAAAGATGGGTGCAAATAGGTCTCTTTCTATTAATGGAATCTTACTTATGCCTTCTTGGATTTTATAAGTCCTTAGGTCTTATTCCCTTACTCAATTATGCTAATTATTGATGAATGATGATTTAAGTAAAATGGAATGTTCCTTACATTGATGATATGATGTTTAGTTTGATTGAGCAGCTAGATTACTTGCGTGCCTTGAAAATAATGTTAATATATGATTAACTAAGTGATTACATTACTTGTGCATCATGAAAATAATGTTAATGTATGATTAATTAAGTGATTAGATTACTTATGCACTGAGGGAATCAATGGACCTCCTTGGACTCGGGATTGAGTCAGGGAGTGGATTTTATTGGTTTGTGTATTTCATTTATGCATATGTGACATATGATCATTTATAGTATTATTTTAGATATGGATCATTGACAATGTTTTGTTTATGGATGGAGGCTTACAAATGATTGCTAATCTGACTGACATAAGGAGTAAAGGGGCCATGCACATAGACTAGATATTAAGGGAGAGATAAAGCAATGTCCCTATCACAACCTACTAGCACTCCCTACGTGGCTCAAACTATAGGTTAACGATTACCTATTTCGAGAGGTCCACGATGTCATGAGGGCAGAGTGATACAGTCACTCACGGAGATTTGAAAATGGCATGTAATAAGGCAGGGTCCTTATTCCTTAGAATCCCTTAGTCTCTCACAAGGTCACCCAAATGGAGTGTTGACTCCATGGTTTGGACAACTACCAAAACCATTCAAAGACAAGTGGAACCCTTGGAGCATAGAGTGCGTCTTGAAGGGCACGTCACGAAAGTAACGCTTGGGTAAATGAACCTAGGGGGCCTAGAAAACCTTTGGAGAATAATTAAACCTTGTAAAATATTTAAGCAATGATGGTTTTAATTAAATAATTAAGGATTGAATTGATTACTTATGAATCCACAAATGAATGTCTAAGCCTATTCAAAAAATTAAGCCTAAGTCTCAGTTAGTAGAAGACTAAAAATAAATTATAAATTAAATAACAAGGAGATGAAGTAAATCAATTTAAGAAATTAACAAAAATAAAATAAACCTAAAGATTGATTTAGTACACATATGTGAAATAAATTACCAAATTCGAATTTAAAGTAAGAATGGAATAAACCTGAAAGAATGTGTACACATAGAAAGGTATCTAGAGTCTAGTCAGTACTAGTCTAACTAGGAGAATAATCCTATTTTAGTAAGGCACGATTCATTAATTGGAAATAAGGGGAATAAAGAGACAACATGGAGTGATTTAAGGAGTTATTTTAGGAAGGGTGAGGGAAATTGAATTTATTAAAATAAATTGTGGAATTTCTTGTGCAACTTGGGAGAGAGGATGACAAGTGTAAGGAGGAAATTATTCTAAATTATTTAATTAAAAAGTGAATTAATTGTGCAGGTGGGGATGTGTCATGGAGAATTTTTATAAAACAAATGGTCGAGATACTAGTTTGCTTGCGAGAGTTGGGATACTTAACTTGAGAGAGAGTGGTGGCTCTACCTTGTGAGTTGCGAGAGTTGGGATACCCAACTTGAGAGAGAGTGGTGGCTCTACCTTGTGAGGCAAGCTGGGAGCTAGAAGATTTCTGGGTGTGAGTGTGCATGGATCCTTTGTGGCTCCGGGGTCTAAGGGGGAAGAGGAGGATCCCTAGCATTGGCTAGGAGGTACCGGTTAAGTCTCAATGATTAGCAAGTGGGAGGTCGGAAGGAACACTAGTTGCCGAAGATCATCTCTAGGACATCTTTATAGTTGGTTACAATATTTTA
Organism: Picea engelmannii; assembly: GCA_009831015.1. Taxonomy (NCBI): domain Eukaryota; kingdom Viridiplantae; phylum Streptophyta; class Pinopsida; order Pinales; family Pinaceae; genus Picea; species Picea engelmannii. The sequence goes on along the minus strand of ML783885.1, from coordinate 424,519 downwards.
TGGAATTTGTAATTGCATTGATTTTTATTATTAATTCTAGTTGTCATAATTTGTTGTAGATTGAATAGAATCTTGAGATTGTATAGACCAACTCCTTGAGGGCTCATCAGATATGAAAGAGATATTGTATAATTGAGGTTTTTCCCTTGCGTTACATAGGAATTTTTGTGCGAGTGGCAATTTATCGATATATCTATATGTACCATTATACAATTGTATTAAATCAAACTTTTATTATCAATGTTATACTTGGACAATTCCTTAAGTGAATCTTAGGATCCTTCACGCACTGACCATAAAACAAAAAATTGACAAACAGAAGTGAAGATGGGCGGATATGACTAGTGAAGTGAGTGGATTGATTTAACAACTTTTCCATTCTAAATTGAAAACATTAGAATGCTATGTTCCATCTTCCAATCATATCCTCCCTCACTGGAGCAAACCATTTTATCATGTGCTCAATGCTTTCTTCAGTGTGCCTTGCCTGGCCTGACCTTGCCTTGTCTTTTTGTTCCGAGCCTTGCTTTGTTGTGCATCATTACAAAACCCAATATTAAGTCTATGCATGTGATTCAGTGCCTAAATTCAACGTGGAGATGACACTTGTCATTTTTAAATCTTTAATAAAAAAAACCACATTCCTGTCCTCTCTTCTAAGCTGCGATTTCCTCCGAAAGTGGTTGTCTCCTCATCCATTTTATCAAGAAATGTGTTGTATCCGCAACGTTTTTACTAAATGATTTTCACCTAAATGTATCCGCAATGTCTCGATATGTATTAATTCTTTCTCCATGTGGAGATTTCCTCAAGTCTTCCCAACGACCTTTTTATGAGTTCTCCATGTGGCGATTGCCTCAGAGTTCGCCCAACAGGTTTTTTCAATGAGTTTCTCTCAGCCAATTTTAATGCGCCCCCTCTCCCTTGGGATTCTTCCCATTTTTTATCCTGCTATCTTACTAGACAACTTAATCGGTTTACTTCTCTTCCTCTTATAGAAAAATTAACCCACTGGCAGCGTGTAAATCGTAGGCTAAGCGCTAGATCACCTTGACTGTAAATTGTTTCGTTCTTGACAATTTAAAAAGACCACCCTCATTCATGTCGCCCAACTCGTAGGAATGGTTCGATGCATGATCCCATCTACATTTAATATGAAATGGTATGGAACCATTGATTTCGAAGGTGGCACGGAGCTGGGCGGGACCTTGTGCGATTTGAAGTGAATACGACCTTCATTTCCCTTCCAGTATTTTCAACACTACTGTTGGGTGCTTAGTGGTCTCCTCGTGGTGCCAACCACATCGTAAGTTATTCTGAGATTGGAAGAATTTAATCCTTGCGCAAATTCTGGTTAGAAAGCTAATTCCCAACGACCTCGTCCTGCGTTCCAGGTTAATAAAGAAAACTGGTGCATCAATATCCCTTTTTCCCCACCTAAAACTTACATTCTGGTAATGACGCGGGTTGAGGTTTTGCATTTATTTTACCTTTAAAAATTTACTGGTCAACATCGCTTATGGTCCCAGAAAGTAAATGAATGACTCTGGTGTAAATTTAGTGAGATGCGGAAGTTGCATTCCCTTGCCATCTAACCCTCGGACTGACACTAAACCTTAACATTCCACTTTACAACTTTAAGAGATCCTTATCCATAAACTTTGAACTATTCTTCAACTATTATTTAAAACATAATGTTATTTCAACAACGGGCTAATGCTTACAACTAGAAAAGTAAGAAATTACATAATTAAACCTATAGTAACAAGTTATGCAAAAATATTGGAATTAATGACACTTGGATGTAATTTATTACTATTGTTTACCTAATTTGAAATGTTAGTTAGAAAATTGAAAAGTTGACATTTGGATATGATCCATGATAAATATGGAATTATTTACTATGGTACATTTAAAATTATAAAAGGTTAGTCAGAAAAATTAAAAATTAAATAAGTGAATAACTAGATATGACCCATGATAATGTGATATACTTTATTTAATAGAATCCAAAGAAATTACATATGATTAATATAATTTTTTTTTTTTAAGTAAGAAGTATAATATATTAAAATCTTTTTAGAGGAAAAAAGGAGTTCTGAAGTACAGATATAGTCATGCTGTAATTATTGGACTGCCCCAACAGAGGGGAAACCAGCCCAGTCAACAGATTAGTCAGCATAAGTAAAGTAATGAACTATAAAGAGTGAAGTCCTAGACAACCTGGACATCGGTAGAAACTAAAAACAACTGACACGACCTCTAAAAACAGCAAGGGCCTAAACGCCTGACATATAACCTGGCCAGGTGGCGTGGAGATCCTCGGTCCAAGGTTCCTCCTCGACATACATCGCCCCGTCCACCCATTGCACCTCGACTTCCTCTTTGGTCTCAGTTCCAGAGTTATTCTTCGTGGTATCCTGCAGCGGTCGCTTGACAGAATTCACCTCCTCAACCATGGTCTCGCGTCCATCCCGTTTCATTTCAGACTCTGCTGCACACTGCATTGTGACATCTCCACCAACGGTAGCTGCACAGGGTTCCTTCTCCGAAGTCGCGCGCAACATGACTTTTCCGCCATCAGTAGCTGCACCTGGCTCCTTCATAGAAGTCGCTTCTACCGGGTCCGCATGGAAAGCCTCGTGCATGGAGGAGAGGAGCTGAAGGAAGAGCGCCACCTTTTCATTTGTAGTTTGCAAGCGAAATTGAAGATCCTCCACCCCCTGGCGGAGTTCAAAGACTAAGCCGTAAAGGATGGACAGGCTGTCTTTGATCTGCTCGCCATTGATGGAATCAGAGGATGGGTGCCCATTATTCCCAGTCTTTCGCGAAGAAGGTGGCTCACCTCCTAAGTTCGTTGGAGAAGCCGAGAGTGGTGTAGGGGTCGGTTCAGCCACAGGTGGGGCGAGGAGGAGACGCGAGGATGAACAAAGCGGTTGAGGGATAATTGCTAGGCAGTTGAAGTGCATTATCGGTGGAGTGGGAGGGGTAGTGATGTGAGGCTCGGCCTGGAGGTGAAGGGAGGAGTAGGTGGAAAGTGGATCGAGAGGAGAAATTGAAGGCCGACGAGGTCTCCAGGGAGAACCCCGCCGTGGCCTCCCTCTTGGTCACGGCTTATGGTTAGGCATAAGGTGCATGTAGCAGAGGCAACAGGCCTGGGGATGAATAGGAGCCACTGGGAACCAGAAGATTCTAGCATGAGTCGGCCATGGCAACGAAGGGAGGAGCCCTTCAGACCACCAGCAGAGACAATGGACGGAAACCAGGAGCAAAGCCATATGAAAATTCACATTAGGAGAGAGTGACTACATTAAAGCCCTTTCCTGTCGTGATTAGAGCTAGTTAATGCCGCAGGAGGGTGGCGGACGGTGGCACGAGCCCATCACATGGCTCCGTGCCCCATTGGCTGGAGCCGGCCTCCATCATGTGCCAAGTGTACACCACTAACACCCCATCCGAGGGGAACATCCATCGTCCCAGCTTTGCGGATACACTGCTGGAGAATGGGGTGATCAGGTTCCAGGGCTGAATTGCAGAGGAGTTCTGACCCGCTCCAGTTGGTGCCCATATTAGCTAGTTCATCCACAACTTGATTCGCCTTTCTTCTAACGTGGGCTGGGATGATGGCCAGATTTGGTCGCAGTGAATCGATGATAATCTGTATTCCATGTAGAAGTCTCCAGCTAGGCGATATTATGTCTGGGTTGGCTCCATTTAAAATTTTCTGTAGCAAGTTGATGATGATTTGAGAATCCCCCTCAACGATTAACTTGCTGAAATTATTTTTGATGGCCAATTGCAGTCCCTTGGTAAGACCCCAGAGTTATGTTGCATTGTTCGTGGAATGACCTAAGGAGCCAGCGCTGATGAAAAGCATGTGCCCATGATGGTTGCGGGAAACTATTCCATAGCCTGCAACTCCTGGATTGTCCTTAGAGGCCCCGTCAAAATTGAGCTTGATGAAGTCCTCTGGGGGAGGAGACCAAAAGGAGGGGCTGCTGGAAGGAGGGGATAGGGGAGAAGAAGGTCGAGCCTGAAGGGAAGAAAGTGGAGTCCAGAACCGAAGGATGGGAAGTTCGTCTGGATTGCTATTAAAGTCTGCGTCGGACCGTAGCTGAAGGTGGAGAGTTTCCAAGATGTTACGAAAGCATTGATGCCAGCAATGTTGCCACGGGAGGGAAAGACCTTTGAAGAGTCTTCTATTCCTTTCTTTCCAGGTTTGCCAAAGGATAAAGCCCGATAGAAGTTTCCATACACGATTGAGGAGGGGGGAGTGGAAAGCTTGGTCCCTCCAGTTCGTAATGGTTTCCAGGATGCTATCTCTGTGGCGGTCTGAGGTGCGCATGATAATCGCTGCTTGATCCCAGATTTGAGCAGTGTAATGGCAAGAGTTGAGAAGATGGTTCATTGTTTCCTCTGCCTCTCCACAAAGTAAGCATATAGAGGGCCCAACAATGTTAGTTTGATTGAGTAAGTAGATTACTTGCACGCCTTGAAAACAATGTTAATGTATGATTAATTAAGTGATTAGATTACTTGTGCACCTTGAAAATAATGTTATATATGATTAATTAAGTGATTAGATTACTCATGCGTCATGAATTAATATTGAGGTATGATTGATACAGTAATTAGATTACTCTTGCACCTTGAAAATAAAGCTGATGATTAGTCTTGTGCCATGAATAATTGATGACTAAGATTTTTTGATTGATCTAGTTGATTTCGAGTTGATTTTGACTTGATTGGATTAGTGGGATTTAGACACTTCCTTGTTCCTCACTTAGTTAATGTATTATTAATTAAGTGATTAGATTACTTGCGCACCGAGGGAATCAATGGACCTCCTTGGACTCTGGATTGAGTCAAGGAGTGGATTGTATTGGTTTGAGTATTTCATTTATGCATATGCGACATATGATCATTTATAGTATGATCTTATATATGGATCATTGACATTTTTTCATTGATGGATGTAGGCTTACGAATGCATGCTAATCTAACTGACATGAGGAGTAAAGGGGCGATCCACATAGACCAGATATTAAGCGAGAGGTGTGGCAACGCCCCTATCACAACCTAATAGCACTCCCTCCATGGCTCAAATTGTAGGTTAACGATTACCTATTTTGAGAGGTCCACGATGTTGTGAGGGCAGAGAGATACAGTCACTCACGAAGATTTCAAAGGGTCATGCAATAAGGTAGGGTCCTATTCCTTAGAAGCCCTTAGTCTCTCACAAGTTCACTTGAATGGAGTGTTGACTCCAGGGGCTGAACAACTACCAAAACCATTCAAAGGTGAGTGGCACCCTTGGAGCACAGAGTGCGTCTTGAAGGGAACGTCGTGAAAGTAACACTTGGGTCGATGAACCCAGGGGGCCTAGAAAACCTTGGGAGAATAATTAAACCTTGTAAAATCTTTAAGCAGTGATGGTTATGTTTAGATAATTAAGGATTGAAATGATAACTTATAAATCCCTAAATTTAAGTCTAAGCCTATTCAAAAAATTAAGCCTAAGTCTCAGTTACTAGAAGACTAAAACTAAATTATAAATTAAATAATGAGGAGATGAAGTAAATCAATTTAAGAAATTAAGAAAAATAAAATAAACCTAAAGATTGATTTAGTACACATATGTGAAATAAATTAACAAATTGGAATTTAAAGTAAGAATGGAATAACCTGAAAGAATCTGTACACATATAAAGGTATCTAGAGTCTAGTCAACACTAGTCTAACTAAGAGAAGAATCCTATTTTAACTCAACTCAGATTTAGTAAGGCATGAGTCATTAATTGGAAATAAGGGGAATAAAGAGACAACATGGAGTGATTTAATGAGCGCTTTTAGGAAGGGTGAGGGAAATTGAATTTATTAAAATAAATTGTAGAATTACTTTTGCAACTTGGGAGAGCGGATGACAAGTGTAAGGACGAAATAATTCTAAATTATTTAATTAAAAAGTGAATTAATTTTGCAAGTGGAGATGTGTCATGGAGAATATCTATAAAACAAATGGCCAAAATGACAAAAACACACTAGTTAAGGGTAAATTTATGCTGCATAATTTTTGACTGGTTTTACTTGTGAGAGTTGGGATACCCAACTTGAGAGAGAGTGGTGGCTCTACCTTGTGAGGCAAGATGGGAGCTAGAGGATTTATGGATGTGAGTGTGCATGTCCCATATGCGGCTTGAGGGGATAAGGGGGAAGAAGAGTACCCCTAGCGTTGACTATGAGGTACCGGTGAAGTCTCAACGATTAACAAGTGGGAGGTCGGAAGGAATGCATGTTGCCAAGGATCATCTCTAGGCCATATTTGTCGTCGATTAGAGTATTTTAGGGAATTTGTAATTTCATTGAATTTTATTGTTAATTCTAGTTGTTATAATTTGTTGTAGACTAAATTGAATTTTGAGATTGTATAGACCAACTCCTTGAGGACTCATCAGATATGAAAGAGAGATTGTTTAATCAAGGATTTTGCCTTGCGTTACATGGGAATGTTTGTGCCAGTGGAAATTTCTCGATATATCTATATGTAACATTATGGAATTGTATTAAATCAAACTTTTATTATCAATGTTAACTCAGTTGCAACATCAAATTTTTATTAACTCCATGATATTCTACCCCCTTCTTACAGCTAGCAAACCCCTACTTCAACAATTCCTTAAACAAATACATAAGCCATGGTTCGACAATTATCTAGGTAACGTCTCATGAACACAACTCTTCCCATCATAAACATAGTCCAATGTACCTATGATCCTTGATACTTGGACAATTCCTTAAGTGAATCTTAGGATCCTTTACGCATTGACCATAAAACAAAAAATTGACAAACATAAGTGAAGATAGGCAGAATAGTATATGACTCGTGAAGTGAGTGGATTGATTTGAAAACTTTTCAATTCTAAATTGAAAACATTAGAATGCTCTGTTCCATATCCCAATCGTATCCTCCTTGACTGAACGAAACCATTTTATTCTGTCATCAATGCTTTCTTCAACATTCTTGGTCTGGCTTGGCCTGGCCTGGCCTTGCCTTTGATAAATTGTGAAGCAAGAAATGCAGAGAGAAAGAATAGAACAAAATTCAGTATATTAGAATATATGAAGAAGAGTACAATGAGAAGAGTTAATGAAGGAGTCGTGAAGAGATACTATGCAATGGGAGATGGTTGAGCTAAATAGGCTCAAGCAAATCAAGAATAGAAAGTACAGCTGGCTAGGACATCTGGCAGTGTACAGTCAGACTGTTGAGGTTACATTATATTTAACACTCCCTCTTAAACTCAACAGTTACAAACATCAGCACTGATTATGCCTAAGTGTTGTCTCTGAAAATCAAAAACAAATTTTCCTAGTGGCTTTGTAAAGATATCAACAAGTTGATCTCGAGAACCACATAATTGTAGTGCAATATCACCATTATTGACTAGCTCGCGTATAAATGAAAACGAGTGTCAATGTGTTTGCTTTTCTTGTGAAACACATGATTTTTTTGGATAAAGCAATTGCTGAAGTATTGTCACAGAAAATAGGAGTTGGATCCTTTTCTGTATGTGACATATCTTTCAATATTCTTCTCAGCCACACAACTTGACAGGAAGTTGAGGTAGCAACGACATACTCTGCCTCTGCAGAAGATTATGAAATGATTGGCTTCTTCTTTGATGCCCATGAGATCAGGTTCGTGCCCAGTTGAAAAACATGTCCAGATGTGCTTTTCCTGTCATCTAGGCTTCCTGCAAAATCACTATCTGTGTAACCAGAAAGTTGATTACTATCATATTTAGTGTACCATAAGCTGAAATTGAGAGTTCCTACAACATATCTCAGAATTCGTTTCGCCATTTTCCAATGAGAATCTTTGGGGGATTCCATGAATCTGGAAACAAGGCTGGCTGCATACATAATGTCAAGCCTAGTTGTTGTAAGATACAACAAACTGCCTACTAAACTTTTGTACAGGGTAGATTCCAGTGTAGGACCTTGATCCTTCTTGCTCAATTTTGTGCCTAGTGGTATGGGGGTTTCTGCTGGATTTCCTCCTTGCATGCGAAATCTTTTGATGATGTCTTCTGCATATTTTTGCTGACAGACAAAAATGCCTTTGGTTGATTGATTAACCTCAATCCCTAGAAAATATTTCATGATGCCAAGATCTGTCATCTCAAACTCAGATTGCATGGCATGTTTAAAATCTGTTAACTCAAGATTTCCCGTATAGATCATGTCATCAACATATAAACATACAATCAAAATTTTATCGTGTTGATCTGTTTTGGTGTAAAGAGTTGGCTCATTTTGGCTTCTGCTGAAACCACTTTTGATCAGATAAGTGTCAATTATGCTATACCAAGCTCTTGGAGCTTGCTTTAAGCCATACAAGGCTTTCTTCAACCGATATACTTTGGCTGGGTGCTCTTGGACTTCAAATCCAGGTGGTTGATCGACATAAACTTCTTCTTCTAAGAAACCATTCAGGAATGATGACTTGACATCCATCTGGTATACTTGCCATTTTTGTTGGGCTGCTATGGCCAATAGAGTCCTTACAGTGTCTAATATAGATACTGGAGAAAAAGTTTCACCATAATCAGTACCTGGTTGTTGTGAGAATCCTTTGGCAACAAGTCTTGCCTTGTGTTTTTCGATCTGCCCTTTTTCATTGAGATTAGTTTTGTAAACCCACTTGACACCA
>ML783885.1:387824-403293 GCA_009831015.1 Picea engelmannii | reverse complement strand
GCTGTTTTGATGACCTATTTTGTTAATTAAAGGTCATGAGAATCATATATATTGAGGACGTTTTACCCTCATTTAGACATAACACAACTTGCTCTCTTGTGAGAGTGACTTCTTTAGCTCTTGTCTTGGTTTTTCTTGTCTTTTTGGAGTGAGGCGCAACACCTTGGAGGATTATCTTTTGGCATGTGGTGCTATTTATCATTGGAAGGTTTACAACTAGGGTTTGATTATGCTTCATCATGAATTTGTAAGTGTTTTTCTCATCAAAAATTCTTGAATGAATGGTTGTTGATTAAATATCTTGCATGCATAGTTACATTGCTATTATTTGCTTAATCATTAAAACCCTAGGGAGCCAACACACAAGTAGGTTGTGGCTTCATGTCCCCATGGTAAAAGCTTTTAGCCATTTGATTAGAGAAGGTTTAGCCTAGCCATAGCTACACTAGCCATGCTCTTTTCTTGAGTTAGTTTTAAACATAAATTGAAGAAAGAAGGCGTCCTAGGCCTAATTTATTTTACACATAGGGTTTACTTCTAGGTTTTTGAAAAGCCTTGTCTTTGAACAACACTTTTCAGCCATAGATTTGTGTTTATAAGCTATCCATTTTGCCAAAAGAATCTTAAGGAAAGAATAAGGAGCTTTAAGCCTAGCCTTAGCTACACCTAATTAAGTCTTCTCTTCTTAGGGTTTTGACCTAGTGGCCCTTCCATAGCAGCACCATTAGAACTAATCCTCTTGTCCTTAGGTTTGAATCTCTCCAAAGCCATTAGCTTCTCTCCATTTGACTCCATTAACCCAAGGCACTAGTCTAGAAGTAACTTTGAGCTTGTTTGTGCTTAAACTCTTTTTCAAAACTCTTTAATTTGAAACCCTAAACTAACCTAGCGTCTAGATTAACCCTAGCTTGATGATGACGTCTTGCCCTAATTGAATCTTAGCTTGGATCGAAAAGTGCGTCTTAGTCATCTCTTTGTAGCCATAGAGGATTTGAGTACTTTCATTGGTTGATTTAGTCAAAACGTCTACTTCTTGGCTAGCTAACCCTAACCCTAAATTAGAAACATTATAGGTGACGTCACACTTGTTTGATCTCTTGTTTTGGCATAAAACGTTGTGACCTTTATCACCATCTTTGATAGACTTTGAGTCATTGATTACATTTGCAAGCTTATTTGAGAAAACGTTCTACTCATTGTCTTTCAATTATGACCTATTATTAGAGCTGACGTCACCCTAATTCTGCATTGTGACGCAGTAACAATATATATGTATGAGCAGATTTGCATTGTGATATAACAAGGATTAATTGTGTACATTGGATGCCCAAATATTTATTGCATTTATTGAAGAAGTGATATAAGCCATTTGTCTTTGTTTAGCAATCATTGACTTCGTCAATAATTGCATATGTTAATGCTCATATATATGTTGAAGATAGTCATTGATATTTGAAGTACTAACCACTGCAACACATTTTAGTTTTATTTGTCTTGTCTCGCAAACAGGTGCCCTCATCAGTGGAATATCTTCTTTGACTATCTCCTTCTTGGCAGTAATCTGTGAAAGGGAATCCTTACCTTGGTCCATTAGCCCTTTAGCCCTTTCGGAAAACCAGATTAATAGGGACGTCTCCCTTGGACTAGCCCTCCTAAATAGAAAGAGCTCCCCATCGAGGTGACAGTGGGTGGGGAAGTTCCTGTTACGCCAGTTTGAAGCCTTGACTCATGCTATCTAAACCCTTCCTACAAACTGTGTGATAACAGCGCCGATGGACTCTCCCCTTTCGGTATTTTTCTCGAGCCCTCGGATTTACGCCATGCGTCCCCTTAATATGGAAGGTCCTGATTCAACCTCGGGATATCGCGACTTGTGATGCTCCGTTGACACAATTTCTCTGTCAACTGAAAACCCTGGTAGCCGAAATGCCGACGACTTCGTTGATGTTCTCCACGTGTCCGAATAAATGGACGACCGTGATCTTTTCGAGATTTCAGGTTTCACCATGGAGTGTCGTGACCTTTCGTCAACAAGACCTCCAATATCCTTAACTCTGAGATGCCGAAAATGATTGCACTTGGATCTGCTGCCACCTGTCCTCTGAGATGGATGGCTCACAATCCTCTCGATATTTCGCGATACGTGATGTCGTGATTTCGCGTGTCAGGGTTTTGGAGAGAAATCCTTAGCTCGTCCAACTCCCGATCCCCAATTTTGCGATGGGATGAGATCAACGGCTCACGATCTTTCGTGATCCAATGGTCTAGAATGACTCATGATCTCGCAATTCGTGAATTCTGACGACAATCTTCTGACCTTTACATCTGTGAGTCAACGAAATGTCGAGATCTCGCCGCATGTTTCTTGATGGATGGTCCAAATGATTTCGGGACTTCACAAGTCGAAATTTCTCCTCTGTGCTTCAGAGGACTAAACCTCGTGCACCTTCTTGCTGATCCAACGGTTGTCGGGCCTCTACGTAAGATCAGACGGCTGAAATTCTTTCGTCTTTTCCGCGCTCTCCTCATCCCTTCTGAACTGGATTTCCTGCCTCAGATATTTTCGAGGGACGAATCTTAGGGCCGTGATGGCTATTCTTTGCGCGTTAGATGCAATCTTTGCTGCATTTGAAGGAATTTTCTCCTGCGGAAGAAAAATTTGTGAATCTATCAAAGATTTGAAAGAATTTCACAAGTTCTTTGTTCTCTGCTGCAATCTTTGATAGTTTTGAGAGAATTCCCGTAAATCTTTAAACGATTCTTCCTTCTGCAGGAATCTTTAACAAATTTGAACAAATTCTTCGAGTTCTTCAAATGTTCCTGCGTCCTGCAGCTCTTCTTCGTGAATCTTTGATGATTCTTTGAAAAATGAACAAGAATCTTTACTGTTTCTTCCTTCTCGATCTCTGCTTGCTTCTCGTGTTTCTTCTCCTTGAAACTTTCGAGCGTAGTGCACTCTGCGACCTCGCGTGAGCTTCTTATGATGATCTTTGAGCGTATTACGGTCTTCTTCCTCGTGGAATTTTCCTGCGAGGATCTTTCAAGAGTATGACGGACAGCTCTCCAAGCCTTGTGAAAAGTCTGTGTCTATGCTCTTAAGATTCGTGTAAGCTCTGCATTGTTTGAGGATCGTGTTTCTCTCCAGCCTGTGTGAAGAGGCTTACTACTGTAGCTCTGATACTGTGATAAATTGTGAAGCAAGAAATGCAGAAAGAAAGAATAGAACAGAATTCAGTATATTAGAATATATGAAGAAGAGTACAATGAGAAGAGTTAATGAAGGAGTTGTGAAGAGATACTATGCAATGGGAGATGGCTGACCTAAATAGGCTCAAGCAAATCAAGAATAGAAAGTACAACTGGCAATGTACAGTCAGACTGTTGAGGTTACATTATATTTAGCAGCCTTGCCTTGCCTCTTCGTTCCTAGCCTTGCTTTATTGCACATCATTATAAAACCTAGTATTAAGTCTATGTGTGTGATTCAATTCCTAAATTCAATGTGGAGATGACACTTGTCATTTTTAAATCTTTAATAAAAAAAGTTGCATTCCTGTCCTCTCTTCTAAGCTGTGATTTTCTCCAGAAAGCGGTTTTCTCCTCAGAAATTTTATCCAGAATTTTTTTGTCTCCTGAACATTTTTACTCAAAGGTTTTCACCCAAATTTACCTGCATTTTTTTTTCTCTGCGATTTGATTGGGGTTTACCTACGTTTTTCTCTGCGATTTTCTTGGATTTCTCTCAACAATTCCATTTAATTCCTCTACGTTTTTTTCTGCCTAGAATATGTCATGACAGTTCCTTCCCGATATGTATTAATGATTTCTCCATGTGGAGATTTCCTCAGATTTTTCCCAACGACCTTTTTATGAGCTCTCCATGTGGTGATTGCCTCAGAGTTCACCCAACATATTTTTTTAATGAGTTTCTCTGAACCAATTTTAATGTGCCCCCTCTCCCTTGCGATTCTTCCTATTATTTATCCTTCTATCTTACTAGAAAACTTAATACGTTTACTTCTCTTCTTCTCAAAGAAAAATGAACCAAGTGGCAGCGTGTAAATCGTAGGCTAAGTGCTAGATCACCTTGACTAGAAATTGTTTCGTAATTGACAATTTCAAAATACCACCCTCATTCATGTATCCGAACTTTCACCAAGGAATGGTTCCATGCATTATCCCATATTTATTTAATCTAAAATGATATGGAAGCATTGTTTTCGAAGGTTGCAGAGAACTGGGAGGGATCTTGTGCGATTTGAAGTGAATTCGACCTCGATTTCCCTTCTAGTAGTTTAAGACACTATTGTTGGGTGCTTAGTGGTCTCCTCATGGTGCCAACCACATCGTACGTTCTTCTGATATTGGAAGAATTGAATCCTTACGCAAGTTCCGGTTAGAACGCGAAATCCCAACCACCTCGTCCTGCATTCCAGGTTACTAAAGAAAATGGGTGCATCAATATCCCTTTTCCCTACCTAAAACTTACCTTTTGGCAATGACACAGGTTGAGGTTTTGCATTTCTTTTACCTTTAAAAATTTACTGGTCAACATCGCTTACGGTCCCAGAAACTAAATGAATGACTCTCGTGTAAATTTAGTGAGATGTGGAAGTTGCATTCCCTTGCCATCTAACCCTCGGATTGAAACTAAACCTTAGCATCCCACTTTACAACTTTAAGAGATCCTTATCCGTAAACTTTGAACTACTCTTCACCTATTATTTAAAACATAATGTTATTTCAACAACTGGTTAATGCTTACAACTAGAAAAGTAAGAACTTACATAATTCAATCTATAGTAACAAGTAATGCAAAAATATTGGAATTAATCACACTTGGATGTAATTTATTACTATTGTTTACTTAACTTAAAATGTTAGTTAGAAAATTGAAAAGTTACATTTGGATATGATCCATGATAAAGATGGAATTATTTACTATGGTACATTTAAAATTATAAAAGGTTAGTTAGGAAAATTCAATAAGTGGATAACTAGATATGACCCATGATGATGCGATACACTTTATATAATAGAATCTAAAGGAATTACTTAGGATTAATATAGATTATTGTTAGCGTATGATGGTGTTAATTGATTATAAATAGTGGTCTAGGTAAGGGATATCCCTTATTACAGTAAATATAGGTAAGTGATCTATGATGCTTGGCATAAATGGATTTAACTTAGGCGAGGTTGTAAAGATGGGTGCAAATAGGTCTTTGCCTAGTAAAGAAATATTAGTTATGCCTTCTTGGATTTTATAAGTCCTTAGGTCTTATTCCCTTACTCAATTACGCTAATTATTGACAAATGATGATTTAAGTAAAATGGAATGTTCCTTGCACTGATGAAATGATGTTTAGTTTGATTGAGTAACTAAATTACTTGCGCGCCTTGAAAATAATGTTAATGTATGATTAACTAAGTGATTAGATTACTTGCACACCTTGAAAATAATGCTAATGTATGATAACTTAAGTGATTATATTACTTGCGCACCCTGAAAATAATTTTAGGTGTGATTAATTAAGTAATTATATTACTCATGCACCATGAATTAATATTGAGGTATGATTGATATAGTAATTCCCTTACTCTTGCACCTTAATAAATTTGTTGATTAGTCTTGCACCATGAATAGTTTATGATTAAGATTGGTTGATTAATCTAGTTGATTTTGACTTGATTTTGACTTGATTGGATTAGTGGGATCTAGACACTTCCTTGTTCCGCAAAACAATCGCCATCCCTGAGACCTTAAATGGTCAAAATCAATTGGATGAATCCTAGGCTTGAGGGTTTCTTATGTGTCCTGGAGGTCCTGACCATGCAAGCGAGGTTGGGAGGGTAGTTATTTATTACTCAGTGATGTGGTTGATCATTTATTGTACTTCAGTTGATCGTGTTGTGTTGAAGTGTGTCTCTCCTTATGTTTATGCATTGATTGTGCATCATTGTCAATTATGTTAATGCGTTGAATGTTCCTTGATTAACTTATGATGATGTGTATATTGTGATGTTATTAGTTATGTGATGACGATTTTAATTTTCTAATGCATATCAAAAAAAATAAAAATTACCTATTATACATCGTTGGTTGTTCTCATAATGGAGGGGTCGTTACACAACTCAAAAGCCCCCGTGCATGTTTATTTCAAATTGTTGTGGGAAAATAAGTATAAGAAATATTATACACTTATTTACGATTCATTTTTAGATCAATTATTGATTTGTAAATTGTCGTGGATATTCCACTAGAACAATTCGTCACAACAAATCTAATAAATAAGCCTAAAATCTACACTTTGAAAGTTAATTTTCTTTAGACTCAAGAATATTTTGTTACTGAGTTTTTGCTTATGCATGAAATAGATAAAATGCAGAAAATAGAGAATAGTAAAATACAGCCATGCACCATCAACAAAATAATGCAATATTTTCTCTCACAAACCCTTATGGGAGAAAATCTAGCTAGAAGGTGAGGATGCTCTGCTCTGTTTTCTCTAGTATGTAAATAATGTAAGTACAAAGGAGAAGGCACTCTCTATGGATTTACCTGATACTTGTGGGTTGTTAGGATACTATAGAACATTAACCTCGTCTTTTATGCTCTCTAATCCCTTACTCCCAGTTGCTCTTCTCTATTATGGAACAAAATACAATAACATAGAATGGAATTCATTCTCCTCCTAGTGGCCTGGTATTTAAAATAACTTCATATCCATATAGTGGTAGGTTTTTTACTTCCTGAACCCTCGATTATGATAGGATTTTGAACCTGCTAGAATCTTCTTGAAATTACATATGTGGATAGCCCCATATGCATGATTAACAAGGGATGATATGGCATCCTCTCATACTGTGGTGGTCAACATGGTAGGTCAACTTGCAAGAGGAATAACACTTGCATATGAGCTCTGATTGACACAATTATTTCATAGTTGGAAATGTCTTGATGTTTAGAATAGTGTCATTGGGTCTTAACAAAGTTCATAAAATTTTAACACAAAAAAATGTTGTTTAGTGCCTCAAAAAGGCTCTGAAAGATTCAAAATCCTAATTTTCCAAACTAGGACCTGCCACTAAAATGACCCTCCAAGTCGTTTCCTCCAATTTTTTCCACTCTCAAAGCATCGAGATAGACACAAAATAATATCATGACAAAATCAAGATCAATTATATTTCATTATTTTTCATAAAGAGTGTCCAAGTCTAACTGAGCATGTAAAGGAACTGATAAACTATATTGGTACTGGCACCTCGAGGATGACTTTACATACATCAGAATTTATGGTGCAAATGTGTAACTTTGTCTTTTACCTAAATATGTACTAGATGGGTTGGTTGTTGGAGACGTTTCTTACCAAACATTACTTTAAGGTTTTAATGCATCATCATTAGATCAAAAAAGAGAATTTTCATTCCATATGGTTTCATACTTGAACATCATTTTTTAAGGAATCTAAAGAATGCAAGACAAAAGGTAGTTAGCCATCTAGAAAATAGGTTTTTAATTTGACAGTTTCAAAGGAATGATCCAAAAGGATTACTTTTAAAACAAGTTGATCAAGTGTATTACACGTGGACATATAGGAATGATAGATGGCATAATGAGGCATTCACGTAAAAATATGATGACTGGGAGAGATTATTGAAGAGAAGAATAAACACTCATCTAGTCATTTTTAAAATATTATCAGTAGGTGAATTTTTTTTGGAACTATACAAAGGTTTAGTTGTAGAAAGCGAAGCTAAAGAGGATATAAGACACGAAAATATGAGGTTAAGGGAGGAGATTGAAGTCAACCATTAAGTATGGACATGCCATATTATTACAATAACAAGAAATTCAATGCAAGACTAAGAAGAATTACAAAGGAAATAGTAAGATAATAATATTTTTGGAAATATTATTTCATTGTTGCAAAGACACATGGAGGCTTCAAATGTCCAAAAAAAATATTTTAATATGAATATTGTTCGAAATATTGGTTTTTGGATTTTTGATGTTCAGTTTGGAAACCCTATATTTGAAGGAAGTTTTACTCCAAACACATAGCTCAAATTGGAGCATAGGTTATATGGCTAGCCAAATTATTCAGAGATCTTTTCAATGGTATATGGTACTCCATTTAACTCCTTAGGAATGAGGAGATATGAATTTTTTTGTCAGCAACCCAATAAAAAAGTTTAGGTCATCCTAATTAGTATTTATAGGTCGACCCTAAATGTGAGCATATAAACACTATAAATACTATAAATATAGGATAGATGTGTGCATTTGAAAACTATCCAAGAAAGAAGATCAAGTCTGAGGTGTGCAAGAGAACATGGAGATTATTTTTGGGGTATAAAGGAGAAAGATGAGTTTTCATGGATTTTTAAGGGTGCACTATGAAGGATTAAGGTCTATGATGCTACAAAGTGGGATGTTTTGAGGTTGTGATGTTGTAGTATAGGATTATATTCTAGGAATGATGCTATGAAATCATCAGGGCATGATGGATAAGTATATTTAGGGTTATGTCTAGGGTATGAAACAAATATAGGCGTTGGAACATGAAAGTTAAAGGTATGGTGATGCTATGAAATAGATGAAGTATGAAGCAGGTGAAGTCAAAAGTACTATGTGTATGAAGATGTTAGGTTGGTACCTATACAGGTCTTACTCAGCTAGTGTTTAGCTAAGGATATTAGTGTCTCCAATAGGTTGGTTCCTGCACAATATCTTGTTGAGTTGTTGGTGCACTAAGGAGATTGGTGTATATAGTAGGTTGGTTCCTACAATATTTGTAATAGTAGGTTGGTTCATACAAATATTTATAAATATTTTTTTTGTGGTTTTATCCCACAAGGGTTTCCACCTTAAATTTTGTGCATTATGATTTGAGTTTATATGTGGTAATGAATGATTGTTGAATGGTTAAATAAAGTAAAACATATCTTATACTAATTAAACCCCCCTTTCAGTATAAACATAAGTTCAACAATTGGTATCAGAGTAGATTCCTTCATAAATAGTCTAACCACTGGAAGGTATATCTCGGGGGCACACATGGCTAGTTGAGAAGTTTTCTCTACAAACATGGCTCCATTGTTTTATGGAATAGACTATGCATTATGGAGTATAAGGATGCATACTTATATAATGGATCTTGGGTTTCATATTTTTCTATAAGTAGTTATAGGGTATACAACCCCAAAAACTGAACCAACATATAACGTAGGGAAGTAGGCTAGTGAATTTAATGCAAAATCCGTGAATGGTATCTTGTGTGGTCTATAATAATCAAAATTTGTCAATGTGATGTATTGTGAATCAGAACAATATATTTGGGACAAACTTCAAAATACTTATGAAGGCGATGACAAGATCAATAAGGTAAAGATCCAAACTCATAGAAGACAATTCAAGAGTTAGAAAGTGAAAGACAATAAAAATGTTTTATCCTATTTCCTTCGAGTGGATGAAATTAACAAAACCATCAGAGGACTTGATGAGAAGGTTGAAGAACCACTAAATGTGCAAACAGTGCTAAGGTATCTCTTCTTAATATTTGATGCCAAGGTCTTTTCCATTAAATAAATGAAGGATCTGGAGAAAATGGTGTTGGGTGAGATACATGGGATGAGATGAGTATATAAATAAAAATCTAGCATGGAAGGAAGCATCTTTCAAAGCATCAAAGAATAGAAAAGGGAACAAATTCGATGATTGTTTTAGCCATGAATCATATACAGAAGAAACACAATTTGTGAGAAAGATAAAAATAGGATCTGGAAAATACAAAGGTAAGCTACCCGTCAAATATTTTAATTGTGGTAGAGTATGACATTTGTTGCTAAATGTACATATGCAAAAATTGAAGATAGTGATGATGAGGAAAATAATGATAAATAATAACATAATATACTAAGAAGAAGATTTTATACTTTAGAGAGGACAATAGGTCGTCTGAAGAAAGTGATGGATATGTTTTTGATATTGACAAAGAAGAATTCCTCTTCATAGACATGGATACAAATTATACTCATAAAGAAAATGAAGACAATCAAAAAGAAAAATAATATTCAGAAGAATAAGACATTGATGGGAATGTGAATCTTGAAGAAGAACTAATTAGTGCCTCAAAAGAAATAAATAGACTCATGGGAAAGATTAAAAAATAGAAAGAACATTTAAAAAAATATGAAAAAAAGGATCATGATCTGGATGAACAAAAAAATAGTTATCGTCATGAATACTTAACTAGAATATGGAAAAATGATAGAAGAACTCATGACAAGAAAACTAAAATAAAAGGAAGAAAAATGCAAGAAGTTGAAATAGTTTCCTTAAGAAATGAAGTGCAGAAAACAATTGATCAATTAAATAGAAGATTGAAGTTTGGAAAGAGTATTGGAATATTAGATAATATTATAAGTTTCCAAAGGTCATCATTCATCAAGAAAGGTCTGGGATACGATGAAAAATAAAAAAAAACCAAGGGAGATGCAAACACTAGGGTCACAAAGCCATCATACAAGGAAAATGAAGAAAATACTAAAATCTATGCCAATACTATCAAAGGATCAATCAACAACAAAATAAGCACTAAGAAAGGAAATGATAACCAACATAAATTCTATTCTTCTCACAAGAATGAGTTTAGAAGAGTTGTTCCACCAAGAAGACCTTTCACAAACATGTACCAAAATGTCTTTCTTGGCTATTTTCTTTCTTGCAATAATTTTGGTCATAAATAAATAGATTGTAAATATTATGCAAGAAGTGATCATGTGAGATATAGAAACATAGGTTCTTATAAAACCTCAAAGAATGATTATGTAATATTCAAAACCATAAGTTACCATGGGTTTGTTGATAGGAACGATAATTCATTTTCTCCCCTACTTGATTACAATATTGAATGTTATAAGTGCAATAAATATGGACACATAGCACATGATTGTATAAGAAACATAATAAATTCTCCTAAACAATACAAGAAATAATATTTTCTTACCAAGCATAGAGAAGAATACACAAAGGTGTGGAAAAAGAAGCAAGAAGAGATGAAAAGGAAGAATGTGTACTTGCAATGTATGCTCAAGAAAAATGAAGTAAATGATACATTGATAGTGGATGTTCAAAACACATGATAGGGGATCGAAACAAATTTATCACACTAAAGGAAGAAAAATGAGGCATATTTACCTTTGGAAAAGGTACCGTTAGTATTGATAATGGAAATTATAAAGCACATAATGTCTCGTATGTTGAAGGGTTAAAACATAGTCTTCTAAGTTTCAGTCAAATGTGTGATCAAGGTTACAACCTCACATTTATTTCTAAAGGATGTGGGATAAGGAAAGCATGTTTAGGAATATTAGTGGATAATGCAAAAAGAACCCCAAGCAATGTATACATTCTCAATGAATTCAAAGGAGAAAAATGTTGTATGGTACAAGTAGATGAAAGGTGGTTATGGCATACAAAGATGGGTCATATAAATTTGACAATCTAGTAAAACTCAACAAGACACAAGAAGTAAGAGATATGATAAGCATATCAAAACCTATGGACACTATTTGTAATCCATGTCATCGTGAGAAGAAAACAATAGTTAGTTTCAAAATAAAGGAGTACTAAACATCAAATCCATTGGAACTTGTACACACAGACCTTTGCGTGCCATCAAGAAAACAATATTTAAAAGGTGAGAGTTATTTTATGCTTCTTATTGATGATTACACAAGAATGACATGGGTTACATTTCTTAAAGAAAAATCTGAAACATTTGAAAATTTTAAAGCTTCCAAATCCCTAGTTGAAAATGAGACTGATTGAAAAATCAAGTGTTTAAGATCAAACCGAGGAGATGGATTTACATCTTATGAATTTGATGAAGTTTTTTAGAATCATTGAATCAAGAGATATTTTTTGACAGAAAAAACTCCACATCAAAATGGAGTTGTAGAAATGAATAAGAGAACTGTACAAGAAATGGATAGAAAAATGTTGAATGAAGACAAACTACTAGACACATTTTGGAGAGAAGCAATCAACAAAACATTCTACATTTTGAAGAGAGCACAATTTAGAGTGAACAGGAAAAAACACGTTATGAATTATGGAAAGGTAGACCAACTACTGTCAAATACTTCAAATTGTTTGGGAGAAAGTGTTATGTAAAGAGAAATGAAGATAATTTAGGAAAGTTTGATTCTAGAATAGATGAAGGTATCTTTCTTGGATATGCATATGGATGCAAGCCCTACAAATGTGAAAACAAAATACTACGCAAGGTTGTAGATACTATTGATGTAAGAGTGGATGAAGAAATGTAATGTTTCGAACTACTAAAAAAAAAAAAAAAAAACTCCTCTTTGAAAACTCTATACTTGTATTGCTACACTTCATATATGAAATATTAATTATTTATTGTATAAAATTATTGAATATTCTTATCTAATTGTCATGGTGATGCCATGATAGAATAAGGATTCAAAGGCATACAAAACCTTACATTGGCTCTATCATTTTGTTGATGATTATATTTACGTTAGTCTTATCTTCGTCGCACATATCACCATTAACTTTACATACTATTATATTACACATTTATTCATATAGTATTGTTGTATTGTTCTTACTTACTTTTCTTTGTAAATAATCTTTATGATGTGTAGGACTTTATGGATCTAGGAGTTGGTGAAGTCTCCTCTTCCTTCAATTAAAATATCTAACTCTTTTTGGTAACACAATCCATAAGAATTATGTGATTTAGAACATAGTCTAGAATCCATCATCTAATTATCGATAATATTAACCATACAAAGTCAAATGTTTATAACAATAATCAGAAAATTCCTAAGATAATAAACTAACTATCATTATTATTAACAATCCATAATCAAAGGTTCATAATAATAAAAACATATGGTTCTTAGCATATTACTTCACAATTCAATAAATAAATCAGATTACAATTATTATAGAATTACCTACTATATAGGTTATAAAGAGGATTATTAACCCCAGTGTATTCTTTCCCAAGATTTTGGAATTTGGTCTTTACACATTACCATGACTATACTCTAGATGTAAAGTGAATACTCTATCATGTCCCTAATTCGAAGCTTGATTTAACTAAGCTTCATAAATGTTATGGTTTGAACAGATTCCAGTTAAATACCATGACTAAGTGAAATGCTTCCATGTTGTGGTGCCACTTAAGTTTACTATTAGTCCTTCACCTAATCCAATACGTTTAACTTACTACATATAACATGTCCCCGAACGAGGGCGGTCATTGTATACTAAGGTGACGTTCGTGAGGACTCCGTGGTTTCTACAATCATTTACCTTACAATTATATCAACTTTAATTTTTTATTTAAAACTCATAGTTAGGTTCTAACTCTCATTGTTGTGGTTGTTTACAGATTTTTTCATGACTTTGGAAGTAATCATTCTTGGTCTCCAATGTATTACTCGATTACACAAGTTCGGGGTAAGAATATATCTCGTTCCCAAATAGTAACTCCGTTTCTATTTCTGGTATGTTGATTGAATAGAACTGATAATACTTAGGTTTTTGTATTTTCTAAAGGGTTGTTGCAATCCGTTGGAGACAATTCTAAGAAAGTGTAAATCTGTTGAACCTGCACATAATAGATATAGCTAAACAATAATACACACATTTGCAGAGAGAATTTGCGAAAGAAGACGAAGGAGAGAAAGAATGGATGAATTCTCATTAATCATATTCCACACTCAAAGAGTGAATAATTTACAATAGATATAGGATAAATGAGTAACTAATGAGCCATAGTGGTGTTCTACAATGATTTGGATACACACCAACGGTTACGGGAATGAATTGCCACCTAGTCTAGTCTCTTAGGTAGTTACGGGAGTGAACGACCACCTAGTTGATTTAACTAGTCAAATAGTCTTCAATTAACTATCTGAACAGAGAATAGTAAGGAGTTAACTCAAGAAATCAAGGGTAATGTGTCAGTCTAGTGATGATCCCAAGGCAAGTGCGCATTATCATGGTGATGATCCCAATGTTGCATGGTGACAAAACCAATGCAACATCTAAACTCAACTCAACTAGTCAAACTGAAGTGTCAACTGAAAGAGAATATTCTCCAAGTGGAATATTATCCCCTAAATATAGAAGACTGGATAATGACTAATTATGACTAATAAACAAGTAAAAACCTTAGGAAAAGTAAATCCTAGGTGTGCGTGAAGTAACTCCAACACCCCCCCTGAACATCAGTATGGTGAAAATAAATAATGGGTCTCGACAACAAGGCCATGTTAGGTACCCAAATAAAAAAGATAAACTGAACTAAATGAGGAAAGAGGGAAAACTTCATGGGAAACCCCCCCCACTCAAATTACAATGCATGTAAAAAAAATTAGAAGGAACAAAAAGTAGTTGCTAAGCAACCTTGTCCTTCACTCCAAGAAGACCTCACAACTGTGCACGTTTATGCTTGTTGAATATTTTATTGAATATGTAGATGTCTACATGGATCTTTTGAAGTATATTCCCCATTGAGATGTCCACACATATCCACTTTATCTTCCAGTAATGAATAATATCCAAATAAATTTTGGATGAAATTTTGAAAACCATGCGGCCGTTTCTGAAAAAATGTTGAAATTTTGTTGATTTTAAAAAGATCATAACTTCACTTTCCGGACTCCATTTCGAACAATTGTTTTTTTGAAATTATATATTTTCCCAAGAGGAATTCAAATATCCAATTTTTTTGCAGCAAATTATTATCTTAAAATATCATAATTGAGTATGATGTACGAGACTCCCTTTTTGTTTCCTAAGATGCATGCCTTGCACATGGAAAAGTGTCTGCATGTGACCCTTGAGATGCATGCCATATATATTCCACATGAAATTCAAAAAAAATATATGAAATGGAGTAGACATCATCTTCAATTAATGGGATACAAATTTGTGCAAATACTTGTGTAGAAGACTATTCAGAATAAGAGGCTTGATCTTTTAACGGTTTTTCTTCTAGCTCTATCTTTCCAATCCTCTGCATGCAATCTTCACAATATTCATTATTCCCAAATATAACCTTTAATTTGGTCCATAATTCATTTGGAGTGAAGTCTTGTGTGACATCACATACTTGGTGGATAATTTTTGGAGAAATAGACGTGCAGATAAATCCTATGGCCATATCTTGTCTATTAAGAAAGTCATTTTTCTCATCGGCGGAATTAGGCTCTACTTCCATTGCCATGGTTATTTGGTATAAGCCTCTTTTTGAGAATAAGTAAAATCTTTGGCTTCCACTGTTAAGGTCCTAACCCGCACATAGGTAGATCAATGTATTCGGATGTAATAAAGGTCAATATTAATAAGGCCTTTCAATAAAATAGAATAAGGCGGATGTAAGAAGACCTAATAGAAGTTTCCGCTTCTAGAAGGATCTTC
>ML783885.1:350714-383142 GCA_009831015.1 Picea engelmannii | reverse complement strand
CAAGTCGCATATCAGTTAGCTCTGCCCAGTCAGTCGAAGCTACATCCTGTTTTTCATGTTTCATG
This sequence comes from Picea engelmannii, assembly GCA_009831015.1. NCBI lineage: Eukaryota > Viridiplantae > Streptophyta > Pinopsida > Pinales > Pinaceae > Picea > Picea engelmannii. The sequence continues at coordinate 383,077 of ML783885.1, read as the reverse complement.
CTTGAAGAAGGTGATTGGAACCAGGTGCCAAATTCAAACCAACCTTCCAGAGTTAGCTGAAGAAGGATCCATTTGGCTGCATCCAGAAGCAGTTTTGGACTAGCGTGAGCGTCACCTGCGTCAGAGAACCATCAAGGAAGTGCTAGTACAGTGGAAAGATATGACTCCAGCAGATGCCACTTGGGAACCAGCTACCATTCTGCAACAATTTCCACATCTCAAGCCTTGAGGACAAGGATTTTTTTAAGGGGGAGGACATGTTAAGGTCCTAACCCGCACATAGGTAGATCAATGTATTCGGATGTAATAAAGGTTAATATTAATAAGGCCTTTCAATAAAATAGAATAAGGCGGATGTAAGAAGACCTAATAGAAGCTTCCACTTCTATAAGGATCTTCCTCTAGATGCTTCTCTTAATAGACATATTTAGTATAAATAAGGGTCGAGCGTATGAGAACCGGAGATTGGAAATTATTGTAACAGAGCGTTGCTCGACTGGAGGTTGCCCCCTCGAAGAGGCCTGTGAACATTGCTTTCTGAATCAAAGTGCTTTTTCTATTGCTATTTCGTATATCATTTCTGTGTATTGTGAAGATTATGCTGGATAGTTTACTGTTATTCTGCCATTTCTAACATTTTATTTATGTTCTGCATATTTTATATATCTGGTATCTTGCATCCACTCCAAATAGTTACGAGGCATGAGAAGTATTATTGGTGAGTAAATCATAAATTCCATATTTTCTGCGTTCTTCAATTTTTAGTACCTGCAAAAATAATTTGGTGTAGATTTTTATTAGAATTCTGTCAGCTCCGATACCATGTAAATGTGTTGAACCTACACATAATAGATCTAGCTAAACAATAACACATACATTTGCAGAAATAATTTGAGAAAGAAGAAGAAGGAGAGAAAGAATGGAAGAATTCTCATTAATCATATTCTACACTCAAAGAGTGAATAATTTACAATAGATATAGGATACACGAGTAACTAATGAGCCATAGTGGTGATTTAGATTGACCTGGACAAACACGACCAGTTACGGGAGTGAAATGTCACCTAGTCTAGTCTCTCAGGTAGCTACGGGAGTGAACTACCACCTAGTTGAGTTAACTAGTCAAATAGTCTTAAGTTAACTGACTAAACATAGAGTAGTAAGGAGTTAACTCAGGAAATCAAGGTTAATGCGTCAATATGGTGATGATCCCAAGGAAAGTGTGCATTAGCATGGTGATGATCCCAATGTTTCATGGTGACAAAACCAATGCAACATCTAAACTCAACTCAACTAGTCAAACTAAAGTGTCAACTGAAAGAGAATATTCTCCAAGTGGAATATTCTCCCCTAAATATAGGAGACTGGATAATGACTAATTCTGACTAATAAACAAGGAAAAACCTTAGGAAAAATAAATCCTAGGTGTGTGTGAAGTAACTCCAACAACAAGAACTCGCTAAATCCTCATAACTAAACACCATCCCCATTATATGAGAAACATAGACCATCTCAGAAACATCCACCAAAATGTCTCACAAAAACACTTGAATGTTTTTATCTTGATGAGGTTAGAAAGACACTCAAGACAATATGGAGGTAATCTAGATAATTCAAACTCGGGTGATGTAGATGACATTGATGATTCATATGATTGTGATTTGAATTTATCTACAAATCTTGAACCTACTTCCTTTAAAGAATCTATTTCTCATGATGAATGGAAAGAATCGACGCAAAAGGACTATGACACTCTCACCAATAAGGGGACATGGAAGTTTGTGGACCCTCCATTTGGAACCAAAACAATCAACTACATGTGGGTATTCAAGAATAAGTACAAATTAGATGGCTCACTTGACAAGCACAAATAAAGGCTCTTGGAAAAAGTATTTGCACAAAAAGAAGGTGTTGATTATGAAGAGACTTTTTCTCTGAAAACAAAATGGGTGACAATCCGTACTCTATTTTCCATGGCAACACAGAATGGATGGAAAATTCATCAAATGGATGTGAAGACAACTTTCTTGAATGGATACTTGAAAGAGAATGTTTTCTTTGTTTCATCTAGAAGGATTTATTGTTAATGGAAAAGAACACAAGGTATGCAAGCTGATAAAATCCTTATATGGTGTGAAACACGAACCACGGGCCTCAGATGAAAAGCTAATTGAGCATCTTCTGAAATTGAATTTCAAGCACTACAATCTTGATGATGCAACTTTGTTTTTCAATAAAGTTGGAGTATATCTTGTAGTATATGTAGATGATCTATTTATAATAGGGAACCGTGAAAGCTACATTGCATCAATAAAGAGGGAGTTCAAGAAAGGATTTGAGATGACGAAATTAGGACACATGCACTACTGTTTGGGCATTGAGGTGATTGAAAGTAGAAAGTACGTATTCATCTCCCACAAGAAGTACATTGGAGAAGTGTTAAACAACTTTTTCATAGGTTAGTGTAATCCTATTTCTACTCCAATGGAACAAAATTTGAAACTCACATCAAAAGAAGGGAATGAATTTGAGGATGCAACTTTTGGAGATAATGCTTCCATTAATGCAATGTGTTGAGTTTAGATTTGGTTTGGGATATTGTAGGAGATTGTTGAGATATTTTCTCAACCTCGATATCCATGTTTAGAATAAGTTGGATCTAATACCAACTATATAAGTGTGATGTAACTGAATACTAGTGTGTAATACGAAAATAGTTTTGGTGTGCAATCCATTTTTTTAACTTGGTATGAGAGTGGGTTATGCTCTGGGTAAATCCCTCACAAGAGGCCTAGGCATGTGTGAAGAGTGTGGTGTTTTGTGTGTAAAGTATGCACGTGGTGTAGGTGGATACATTGTCGCCCAATCAAAGAAGGGAGACAAGGCACCTACATGTGTGAAGATTTCTATGTTGCGGATTTCTTTTTGCTGCAAAGAGAGAATGTGTGGAGGTCTGTTAAAGAACCTGTGGAAGACACTCAATGAATACAATATGATTTGCATCTGTCTCATAGTATAGTGATTGAAATTGCAATATCATAGAGTGCCATAAAATTTATAGCTAGCGCGCAGGAGATACGCTGGAGATATTTGACCTTCCTTGCAGCGATTAGCCAGTGGGTCTCCAATCTGATCATGTTACATACGTTCTTGATCCTTACAGGTGTTATTAGTGTCTGTGAGATTACATTTCTGGTATTCATCCCAGAACAGTTCTATCATGTAAACCATCAACACGAAAGTTTTTATGTGGTCCATAAAAAATTCACTAGATCCATGGCCAAATCTTCTACAAGGAACATGGAATTCAATGGGTTGCAGCTTAATGTGTTGTTGCATTTTTTTTTTATATTAGTAATGTTTTGTTTTTTGTATATGTGATGAAGGTCACTTGTATGATTACATTTTGGATACATTCAGTATATAGAGTACTCTCCTAGATACCTTTCGGATTAAACACGATATGCGTTCAATAGATGGAAGTATCTCCATAGAAGAGTCCAACTACTTGGATGCTTCTATGACAAACTCAACGAGCTATGTACTTTGTGAGAGTAAAGTATGTTAATATAGTTAATCATTACGATTACATCATGATAGAGAGAAGTGTTTTTTATCTTAAATGAGTCGAGAGGGAAGCTCGAAGTTGTGGAGAAGAAAGAGCGTAAACCCGCAAATTTCAAAGTGGGTAGGAGTGTTGATGAAGACCAAATCAGACAAAGACAAAGTTCAATTTTGTAATTTATTGTTTTTGTTTGTACTATAAGAATTAAATCGGGGTGTTGGACATAATGATTCCATTAATGCAATGTGTTGAGTTTAGAGTTGGTTTGGGATATTGTAGGACATGGTTGAGATATTATCTTAACCTCCATATCCATGTTTATAATAAGTTGGATCTAAGACCAACTATATAAATGTGATGTAATTGAATATTAGTGTGTAATACGAAAATAGTTTTGGTGTGCAATCCGTTTTTTTAACTGCAACCAAGTAAAAACAATTTCTAGGAAGTCTCATCTATCTTACTACCACCAGACCAGGAATTTCACTTGTTATTGGGATTCATTCCAGGTTCATGAAAAATCTTTGTGAAAGACATTGGTCGGCTGCAGAAAGAGATATAAAATAAATGAAAGGGATTCAATTTTGGACTCATGTACTCTAAAGTGAATGACTTCAAGTTGATCAGGTATTCTAATCCACACTTTGTTGGGGATAAGGAAAATGGAGTGTCAATTTCAAGATATATCATGAGCCTTGGATTAGTAGTTGTCCCTTGGAGATCATGCAAACAATCATTTACAACAGATTCCACAATAGAGGCAAAATATGTGGCAACTGTAGAAATGACGACGAAGGAGATTGTGTGGCTCAGGAAAATACTTGAAGATTTGCACTAGAAACAAATAAATTCTACTCCTCAACGAATTGAAAATAATTCTTCAATAACTTTTGCCAAGAGCCCCATTCCATGATAAACACAAAGTATCACTTTATTCGATATCATGCAAAGGCCAAAACTATTCACTTGAGACATTGTTCCACAAATTAGCAAATTAGCACTTGGAAGAGAAAAATTTGAAAATTCAGAATGATGCTTGGACTTGTTTAGATTAGGCGGGCACATGTTGGACGTGTAATCATTGGTATTGTGTTACCTATGTAAATATGATTATAAATATGAAGAGTCGTAGGTGATAGGAAGAGTCACACAGAAGGTGAATACCAACCATGACTTAGAAATGCATTTATAGAAATTTATGATAATCCAATAGACAAGTGTGGAGTTATTGTCTACCATACATGTTCTATCAATTATGAACCTAAATTTGAACATTTCAGAAAATATGTATTTTAAATTGAGCTCAAGAGCCATCATTGAGTCCTCAAACCACCACATATGACCTATCTATGGGATATTTATCCTTTGAGTTGCAATATAGAAACCATTAAAAGGTTTTGAGCACCAAGTATGGTTTCTTGGGGAATTAGACATGGTCAAGAGAGGAAAATCAAGCCTTAGGACTTAAAGTGGGCTTCTGTAAGGTACTAGAAGGAAATATCTAGAGAAGAAATAATATTTTATTCAAAATTGTTCGCAGAAATAACAAAATAGTAAGCACAAAGACACAATTGATCCAAAAATGATATATTCATTATCTCAAGAAGAAAGTTTAGCTGGGAAGCCTAGTATAGAAAATCTCAATTGCAAAAGGAATTCACAAAGAAAACCTTTTCCATGCTTTCTAACCCTATTTATACTATTTCTATCTTATATACAAAAATCTATCATAAGAACTTTCTAGAGGAGGAACCTTCTAGTAAGTCTTCTTACATTAGACATGTTCATATTATTACATAGGTATTATTTACTAATTTCGGCCTTTGTTACATAGTGGAACATATTATTCTATCTACTTGAGGGTTAGGGAGGTTAGGACACCAACATTCCCTCTCCCTGGATAAAAACAACCTTGTCATGAAGGCTTGAGATGTGAGAATTGTTGTAAAATGACAATTGATTCCCATGTGGCATCCTCATGTTGCATATCCTTATGTTGTACTAAAACTTCCTGATTGTGCAGTGATGGAGTGTACGATATATATTATAATAACAAGAAACAAAAATATTACAGCAAATACATGCAAAACAACAAAATATAGAGAATCACAACAGCAAAAATGCACTACAAGGAAAAGACCCTCTAGCTTAGGTTTTGGTGGAAGCCCCTATAAAAATAGACCAAAAATTCATTTATAGTGGAGGCTAGAGGGTAGAGGTTTTAGTGGATGTCTTTTTAAGATGCTTTTGTAAATACCTATTGCACCTGTGCTCAAATGGCACATACTATAGTGGGCTACTTAAATAATGATGCACTGGTGCGGTGCACACTAATTCTAGAAGGATTGTCTGGATGAGGTCCTCAAGAGTCCAGATCCTACCTTGCTGCAGAAACCCTAAACCCTTGGGGTCTACTTCCATTAATTATATATTATCTATATAAAATATGATAAAGTGTATTTTTATTTTTATTTTTCCAAGATTTATGGAAGATACATTTGTTGAGGGATTTTAACGTTGATATCAAGACAGAGAGTTGGTCCAGCTCATAAGCTAACCCTCCCTTGAAATCGTCTTTATTAAATAACTATAAACTATATTGCAATAGATAATGATATTTCTTTTGATTGATTTCGCCGGTTGTTGATTTTCTGAACAGAGCTGGTGGAGGGCATCGATTTCTCTTCGCGGAGGACATCAATTTCGCATCTGAATTTTCCCGAGATATGTAAAAATGGTTAAGGAAACCGGTTACTACGATGTGCTAGTAGTCGGTCCCAAGGCCAGTGAAGAAAAGATCAAGAAAGCTTATTTCAGGAAGGCTCAACAAGTTCATCGTGATAAAAATCCAAATGATCCTCAAGAGGCAGAAAATTTTCAGGTATTGGGAGAAGCTTACCAGGTTCTCAGTGATCCAGCACAGCGGGCATCATATGACGCACATGGAAAAGCACAGTGGGCATCATATGATCCAGCAGAGCGGGCATCATATGATGCATATCAATGGAAAGAATGATAGACCCAGCATCAGCCTTTGATACATTGTTTGGGATGGAATCATTTAAGGAGTATATAGGCCAGCTTGCAATGACTCCAATGCTTTCTTTCGACAAGTTTACTGCAGATGAAAGAGAAGATGAACCCTGTCCAAAAGGAAAGAGAAGAAAAACTTGCACGGATTTTGAAAGATGGTCTTAATCGGTATGTACAAGGTGTATGTACAAGGTGACAAGCAAGGGTTTATACAAGAAACTAAATCTGAGGTTCAACGGCTCAACCGTGCAGCTTATGGAAGCAATATGCTGTAGACAATTGGTGACATGTATGAAAGACAAGCGGCAAAGGAACTTGGAAATAAGGCCATATATTTGGGTGTGCCATTTATAGCTGAATGGTTCAGACACAAAGGGCACTTTATAAAATCTCTAGCCGCAGCAACAACACGTAATTTTGCACCTTACCAGTTAAAAGAAGATATGAAACAACAGATGGGTACAGAGGGGAATTATCCTGAAAGTGATTTGAAAGCATATCTACTGTCCAACAAAGAATTGATTATTCATTTACTTTGGAAACAAAAGCGAAGAAAGAAGATCTTGTATCTCGTGCAAAGGGTTTGGAAATTCTGGGAAATATTTTCCAAGCTGGGAATGTACAAAATGAAGATAGAGTTCTCGAAAGAGACACTACTCTGAGGTTGGGTACATCACCAACGACTCCTCTCAGCACGACTCCACTTTCCTCTCATGATTCTGGAAATGGATTAATGGATTCTCATGATTCTGGAAATGGATTAATTGATCCTCTTTTGAGGCTTTGGAACAATCGTTGAAGAAAGTTTTTCGAAAGTATGTTGTTGAGGCTTTGGAACAATCTTTGAAGAAGGTTTTTCATCTCTTTGTGCTTCCTTTCATCTCAAGGGAAGGATGTGGAAAGAAGGAGCTCAAGGGAAGGGGGTTGGCATAATTTCCATTAGAAATATGATCTTCATTGTAACAGATGTGGAAGGAATGGGTCAAATGAAGCCATAAACTTACTAGTTCTATGGGAGAAGATCAAATCAAAATAGAATCAGAAAGAAGATAGAGGTAAAAATTACAAACCATCTGAAGGTAAAACACCTTCTCATTACATTGTTTTCCATTTTAATATAGGAGTAATTGAATATTTTTTTAACATTTCGTTCACGTAGAGATGCATGGCTTCTTGACAGACCTGCAACCTCCCACATGAAATTCTTAAGAGACTTCTTCGAAGACTTCGATGAAAATGTGGATGGAATATTGTATTTTGCAGATAAACCAAGTCTCAAACCTTCGAGAATGGGAACCATGAAGACAAGGTCCCTCCCAACTCCCTCCACCCTTCCAAAATGAACCAAGTCTCAAAACTTCGAGAATGGGAACCATGAAGACAAGGTCCCTCCCAACTCCCTCCACCCTTCCAAAATGATGGTTCCATACCATTTCAGCGTAAATGTAGATGGGATAATGTGTGGAACCATTCTTGGGTGAAAGTTGGGTGACAGTAATAAGGGTGTCCTTTTGAAACTGTCAAGAACGAAAGAATTTCTGGTCAAGGTGATCTAGCGCTTAGCCTGCGATTTACACGATGCCAGTTGATTCACTTTTCTGTGATAAGAAGAGTAGTAAACCTACTACGTTGTCTAGTAAGATAGCAGGAAAAAAAAAACCGGGAAGAATCGGAAGTGAGAGGGGCGCATTAAAATTGTAAAAGGAATATTCCAGGCATAAGAAAACGCAGATTAAATAAATGGAATTGTTGAGTGAAATCCAAGCAAATCGCAGAGAAAAACGCAGGTAAACCCAAAGCAAATCGCAGAGAAAAAAAACCGCAGGTAAAGCTGGGTGAAAATAGCTGAGTAAAAAGGCTGGGGAGACAACAAATTTCTGGATAAAATCGCTGAGGAGACAGAAATCACAACTCAGAAGAGAGGACAGGAATGCAATTTTTTTTATTAAAGATTTAAGAATGACAAGTGTCCTTTCCACGTTGAATTTAGGCACTGAATCACACGCATAGACTTAATACTGGGCTGTATAATGCTGCACAATAAAGCAAGGCCAGGAATGATGAGGCAAGGCAACGCCAGGCCAGACCAAGAACGATGAAGAAAACATTGAGCACATTATCAGATGGTTTGGTTCAGTGAGGGAGGATACGATTGGGAGATGGAACAGAGCATTTCAACGTTTTTAATTTAGAATGGCAAAGTTGTCAAATCAATCCACTCACTTCACGAGTCATACCCTATCCTGTTCATCTTCACTTTTGTTTGTTTATTTTTGGATTTATGGTCAATGCATGAAGGATCCTAAGATTCACTTAAGGAATTGTCCAAGTATCGGGGATCATAGGTGCATTGGATTTTGTTTATGATGGGAAGAATTGTGTTCGTTGAAGTAGGGGTCTGATAGCTATAAGAAGGGGGTAGAATAGCATGGATAGAATAACATGGAGTTAATAAAAAATTGATGTTACAACCAAGTTAACACTGATAATAAAAGTTTGATTTAAGAGAATTCCCTAAATTGTACATATAGATATATCAATAAATTGCCACTGGTACAAAACTTTCTATGTAACTCAAAGGAAAAACCTCGATTATACAATCTCTCTTTCATATCTAATGAGCCCTCAAGGATATGGTCTATATAATCTCACGATTATATTCAGTCTACAACAAATTATAACAACTAGAATTAACAACAAAAATCAATGCAATTACAAATTCCATAAAATACCATAACCGACGACGAAGATGGATTGGAGATGATCTTCGACAATTGAAGTTCCTTCCAACCTCTCGCTTTCTAACCACTGAGACGTCACCGGTACCTCCCATCCAATTCTAGGAGTACTCTTCTTCCCCCTGAGCCCCTCGATCCTCAAAGGGGCCATGCACACAAACCAGAGAAAGCTAGCTCCCAACTCGCCTCATAAGGTCGAGATACGAATCGTTATGTGAGTTGGTTGTCCCAACTCCTACAAGGAAAATCTGTCAAGGGTAAAATCACGCAGCATAATCTTACGCATACCAAACGTGATCCATTCCCCTCCTCCTCCATTTCTTTTATAGATTTTTCTTAGTGACTTGTTTCCAAATGCACATTAAATTCATTTTTATTAATTTATTATTAGGAAAATTCTCCCCCGTACACTTGTCCCATGATCCCTTAGTTGCACCAGAAATTCATTTAATTAATTAATTTAAAATGTCAATTTTCCTCATCCACCTAAAAGTGTTCCTAAAAATGCTACTCGATGTCCCTTTATTCCCTTACATTTCCTTTAATGACAGACGCCTTTGTTAAATCTTAGTTGAGTTTGAAATTAGAAAGTTCTCTAGACTAGATTCTCTTTTATGTTCCACATTCCTTTTGTATTTAAGTTTCCCCTTTTTGGTCCAAGTTTTGAATTATCAGGTTTTGTACTTAGCCAACAATTAATCTTTTAAATAATTTAATCCTTCATTAATTTTTTTATTTTATTTAATTTTCACCCCGATTTTCTTCATCCCCCCTTCATTACTTGCTTAATTAAATTTTAGTTCGCAATACCTACTTAGACCTAGGATTTAAATTCTTTAGGATCAACAAGAATTGTTTTTAAGGGAAATTTTAGAATTATTAATATTTACTCATGCAACATTCATTTTGAGGATGACCAAGTCCTAAGGAGACATAGATTTCTAGGTACTAGGTTAATTAACTCACCATTGTTAAAAATCGCGATGTTCCCTTCAAAACGCACTATGTGCTCTAAGGGTGCCACTCGCCTGCATTAATGTTTTATTTACGTGACGTGCCCTTCAAGACGCACTATGTGCTCCAAGGGTGTCACTCGCCTTTTGAATGATTTTGGTAGACGTCAAACCCTTGGAGTCAATACTTCGTCAGGTGACCTTGTGGGAGACTAAGGGCCTCTAAGGAATAAGGACCCTGCCTTATTGCACGACCCCTAGAATCATCGTGAGAGTCTGTCATATTTTTCTCTCACAACATCATGGATCTCTTGAACTAGGTAATCATTAACCTACAGTTCGAGCCACGACGTGAGTCCTAGTAGGTTGTGGTAGGGTTGCTGCCACACCTCTCCCTCAATATCTTTGGTTTTCGTTCGTGGACCGTTTAATCCAAATGTGATTCTGGTTAGCAAGTTATCATCAACCTGCATCCATCAACGAAACATGTTGGTGATCCAAAATCAACATCATAATATACTAGTCATATGTCACATATGCAATATAAAAACACTCAAACTGCAACAGTCCACTCCCTGAATCGATCCAGAGTCCAAGGAAGTCCATCGATGCTAGAGTCTAGAGTCCTGAAAACTTAGAAAAAACCAGTCAATAGCACCTGTCGATATAAATATAATAAAATAACATATCATCAGATCCACAACATCATTAGAATCCATAATCGAAACAGTCAATCATATAACGAACCAGATCACTTGCACACAAGTGTCCTCAAAGAATAATTCCAATTAGGTGTGCTCAAGAGTGGGATGTTACATACACCCCTTCTTGTTTGAAACTTTGTCATGAAGTTTCACAGTATATAAGTGCATAAATAAAGTATCTCACAATATCTATATGTCAAGCTATCAATCAAAAATGGAAATTGCTGACGCATATGATATGCGTCTTCCAAGGTAGTTGAGTGCCGACTATATTTGTCCCACTGGAACTTGACCTGATCGACTCTTCAACGTCGTAGATTTTGAATGTGATGGTCTAGAATGTGGATTGGCTTTGGTGTGAGCGCACCCTTGTCCGATACCTGCAAGGAACTCATGTCAATCACATGTGTAGGATCACTAACATAATATATTAGAATAGATACGTGAAAAACATCATGAATATGCCTCAAAGAATCAGGAAAGGCTAGTCGATAGGCCACAGTCCCCTTCCTTTCCACAACCTCGAAAGGTCCCACGAACCTAGGAGAGAGTTTAACACCCTTTCCAAACTTGATCAAACTCTTGGGTGGCTTCACCCGCAAGATGACTTGATCGCCAAATTCATAACTACGGTCAACACGATGCACATCCACATAACTCTTATGTCGATCTTGCACTTCCTTGATCCTTTGTCTTATTGTTTTAATTTAATCGTCCATTTTTTGGATCTCTTCTGGTTCTACTAGAACCCCATCCTCCAACCGATCCTAACTCAAAGGCGTCTTACACGGTCTCCCATAAAGAAACTCGAATGGTGCAATCTTAATGGTGCTTTGGTAACTCTTATTGTACGCAAACTCTATTAGTGGAAATAACTCTTGCCAACACTTATGTTGTTTTTTCATGTACATACACAATATATCCTCAAAGATTTTATTCATTCATTTGGTTTTCCTATCCGTCTCTGGGTGATACGCGGTACTAAAGTTAAGTTGGGTTCCCAATGCCTGTTGGAAACTAGTCCAAAATTCTCCTATAAATATTGATCCTCGATTGGATATGATCCTCTTAGGCATGCCATGCACCCTTACAATCTCGCTGATGAAAAATATATCTATGTTAGGTGCCTGATACGTCGTATGCACAGGAATAAAATGAGCACTCTTTATCAGGGTTTCAACTACTACAAAAATTGAGTTGTGTGGCCTTGTCGTTAGTGGAAATCTAACAATCAAATTCATTGAAATAACCTCCCATTTCAATTATGAAATAACATGTGGTTGTAATAATCCTGTGGGATGTTTATATTCAGCCTTCACTTGTTGACACTCTAGACATCTCACCACGTAGTTGACTATGTCCGCCTTCATTCCTTTCCATAAGAATAAGGGTTTAAGGTGTGCCCTCATCTTCGTGACTTGTGTATGAGCCATGTACACTTCTTTATGTGATTCGTTTAAGATCAAAATCCTCAACTCGTCATTGGGCGGTATGTATATCTAGTTATTATATCTCAATGATATTTTTCATTTTCCACAGTAAATCCCTCAATTTTTGGTACCATCATGGTGTTTTGTCTGATAAATTCCTTAACCTCTTTATACCAGTCATCATTGCGCTGTAAATTTAGAATATTTTCACGTAGATTCATATGAAGAGGCATTACCAAAAGTATGCGTTGTCTCCGACTCAATGCATCAACCACTCTGCTCATTGTTCCTTTTATGTAGGTAATCTCGAAATCGTACTCGCTAAGCAGTTACGACCAACTCCATTGTCACGCGTTCAATTCGCTTTGGGTAAAAATGTGTTGTAAACCACAGTGGTCCATTTTTAGTTTGAATTTCCATCCAATCAGGTAGTGTCTCCAAACTCTCAAGGCATATACAATGGCTAACATGTAATGCTCCCCAAATTTACCGAATAATTTGTTTTTCTTCTTAGAGACATTAAATATTTTTCTCTTCGAACAACTTATCTTGAAAGAGTTACAGTTATTAGAAGTAGGTAATTCTCACCACTATTAACTTTCGCAAGGTTTATGTTTTCCAGTTATCAATACAACTAACCGCCATTATAACAGACTCTATCTTTGAGTTATTTCACACTACACAGTAATCCTATACATAAAGGTCAAGGGTAACTTTGCTATACCCTAGCCTCTCGGATTACTAACATATATAATATAAGTATAAAGGTTAGTAAAACCCCACTAGTGTTATATTATCTCTAAACATTGACATTTATATACATTAAATCTCACTTGTATTATAATCCTTTCCATATATGTATTAATGTTTATAATATATATAAGACCCTTAGTATTATACCCATTTCTATGCATAAACGTCCACGTTAGAGTACAATATAAAACCCCAATCAAATTACAATAATCCCTATGCATAGACATTGCTCGTATCATATATGGTCTATATGAATTTGAGTTAAAGCATGTACCTTTAACGGTAATGTTACAGGCCTTAACATATTGGTGATTTTACATTATTTTTAACTGGCCAAACAATACATCTTGTGACCCTTGGTCGTGATTAAACTCCTGATCATTATTAACACAGTTTGCCTTCCTAAATTGTTTAACAATAACGAACTATTAGTCACATCTTAACTGAATGAGAAACTAGACTTGATAATCATGTATGTCATCCCCTAAAGGAGTTGTCCTCCCTCGTAATAACTTGGTATGAATTTGAAAGGGTTGTGTCAGACTTGGATTGAATCCTCTGTCCAATCCATTAATGGAGACTTGCGAAGGGTACTTCACAAGATCTGTCGTTCAGCCACCGTGTCCAAGGAAACGCATGCCACCTCCCTGTTGTCACATGGTAGAGTACAAGATTCATAACCCTCGCTATTACTCTGTTTTGAGATGGTCTCTAGGACATTGTTTCATTTCCTTCGGCTCTGTCCCTCTATGAAACTGCTCTAGTGCTACCTGTGAAACTTCGCTTGGTATACATGTCTTGAATCGTGGATTTGGGTTCATCATGTGCAAGGTCAAGGTGCTCGAAGGGTGGCTTCATCCTATGGTTGGGTGACTATCAGATGAATGTTACCCTGAACCAAGTAAAGAAACTCTCGATCATGTTACTTTAAACTCTCTGCGATTTTGGTTTACGTAGCGCTTTACCGTCACCGTTTTTTACTTCTTGTTTTTCCAACTTACTCGGTCCTACATTAGAGTTCTGTAAGGATTGTTAAGTGTATTTCAACTTTTGGTTTGTCTTCATCCCATGTTGTTCCTTAATTATCTTACACGGTGTGGCATGGCTTTGAGTGTTTAAAATCTCCACTCCAATTTGATGACAATCCTTACCCTAGCTTGAAATTCTTCAGTGACCTTGAGGATTTGATACCCTTCCATAAACTCATTAACTGTCTCAAAATTCGTGGGTATTTTCTTAGTCTGTATTTTAGAATCTCTTATTGTATGTTTGGAATTCTCGTTTTGTTCGATAGGAGTCCTAACCCTAGTTGGTTCCTCTGTGACTTTGAAGCTTCGATTCCTTCATGTACTTTCAATAACTTTTTGAAAGGTCGTGGGACTCTATTAATCTGTATTTCGAAGGGTAAATCTAGATTTCTCCAGAAGTGGTTGCATTCTGTTCGAGACTGGGTATTATCTTGCATTAGGGTGTTACGATTCTTCGTTCATGTTGGATGTTTACAATAATGATTTTCATAGAAAGATATAGTTCTGTAATTTCTTTCAAAACTTTGAATCATTGGTTCTTGATTCTGGGATAAGTAATCCAAACCTAGTGATAGATCAAGTCAATTCATTCGACATTAATATTTCTGAATTTATTAAGGGACGTGATTCTTTCTGGTTCATAAGGACCCACCGTAATAGTCATATGATGCCACTGTGTGTAAAAAAAATATGGGCTTGATTCAAGAAAATTATTAAAGGCTTTTGGTTCATCTGCTTGTGTTTGAAACTTGGTTAATGCATTTCCCTTCAGCATATATGGAATATTGAAGTATGTGTTTTGAAACTTGGTTAATGTAATTCCCTTCAGCATATATATATAATTGAAATGGCAACCAGAGAGTAATAAAATGTCTATGTTCGTCATGTGTATAGTGTGTGGAATTTTTAGCACTTTGATTGTTAAGTTCTTAAAGGGTTATTATTGTTTATTTATTTTTTTGAAAGATTTGGTTAAAGAATTTTCGATTATCAATCTAATGATGGGACCCCTATTGCTGCAAGGGTACCCATCAAGCAATATTTTCTCCACTCCTACCCTTCGGGACTGTGGATGAATTTCCTCATTAACGCAAATGGAAGGAAATGCATCTGTTTCCCCAAATCGCAAGCTAAGTAAAGTCCATGTTTTAGATCTGCAATAATTTTATTTCGTAAATTCATTTTAGTAATTGTTCTATATTTAATATTTAACTTTTGTTGAACTCTATCTTATCACTAATTATAAATTCTCGATTTCCTTGCAGGACTTTCAACATTCAAAGTCTCTGGATCCAAGACAATGCCTTGCGCGAAAACGGTATTCGGGTTCCAACTTGCAGTGTTTAATATATAACCCTAAGTTCTAATGAAATGATACGGTTCCACCCTAGAACACTTTTATCATGGAAAATCTATACCAAAATCCTATAAACAACTAGTTATTTGTATCTTCAATCCTTAAAGAAAAGGACAGAGGGGAAACCCCATATTGAATACGATTTCACTATTTAATAGTTATGATCGTAGGTGTTATGTAGAGTTTGAATACTCGTTTAAGTATTGGGATGAATCTGTAATAGGTAGTATGTTTTATGTATTTGATTCACTGAACCTTTGCTTCTGCGTTATTGTAATGAAGAGGACTGTAACTTTCTGCTCCATTAATGTACAATTTAATGGAAAGGCTCAAATTCTGAAGTTATGCAACAATCAATAAATACTTTGTATTGGATATTTATGTAACTCTAAAACTCTGTATAGGCAACAATATGTATACATATAAATATCTATTATAGTAATCACTCAAAAACTTTGTTGGGTAGTGGTACAGTTAAATAGTCCTTGAGCGAATATCTATATATACATATATATATCTACAGCTATGGTACAATTTACATTTATTATGGTAATACTTTTGTTTTGTGTAGATTTATTGCAACCTATAAAAGTATACATAGACTTCATGTAATCTATACTTAGTATTATTTAACCTGTAAAAATATGTAATAAGTCTTTAAAGATATCCATAGTTGAATCTACATTCCTATTGTGGTTCATAGAGCATGTCACTTGAATAAGAAACTTTCACATAATCACCAACAATTATCATACACAATAGCTATCTTATCTCTACTTATTGAATAAATTCAACTGTACAAGATTTTCCATAATTCATTTCATTCTACCAACACAAGTAGATGTATTCTATCAACCATTAATCAATAGTATATTTATCCAGAATTAAGTAAATGTATTCTACCAACTATTAATCAACAGACCATTCAACCAGGGAAGAGTAGGTGAACATATCTGAGCAAAGTGTTGAAACAACAAATGGAACAACCAAGTTCCCCCCAACCATAGAACAAAAAAAACAATCTAATTACTTCGTTCACCCCCTAGCCTGACCATGAATCCATGAGGGAGAAATCCAAAAATTCCTCCTTAGCTATAATCCTATTTTCAGATCAGAAAATTCGCCTTGCCTCACAGTCAGAAGCCAGTGCTCATAACAATAAGTGATAGTCTTTTTCCTAGCATACTAGGCATCGTCTTGCCTCCTCCCATATGCTATTTATGCAAAAGAATCTTGTGCGTGGGTCTTTTCCCCTTGGGAATTTTCGCAGATTTACAAATCCATGATTTTCAGGGGATGCCAATGGCCATATTCCTTATTTCCCACTTGTAAAATTCAGCCCTGAGGTAGTTGAATCCTATTCCCCACTCATGGAGTCATGGTGAGTTGAATTCAACCTGGTTGTTCCATTTTTCCCTCAACAATAAATATAAAAATTATTTGTCTCTTACAAGTGTCATAGTCAAAGAATTGGTTGGGAAAATCAAATCTTTTCCCAACAGACAAAATAATTAATGACAATTAACCAAATTCAAAATTCGAAATTGTCATAAATGGCAATAATTTTCCAAATTCGAATTTGCCAAAAACGGAAAAAAATTCCGAAGTCTATACAGAATTTTAATAATAATTTATTTTTTGGGGGATATTACATCATTTCCCACTTCAGTACAACACTGTCCTTAGTGTTCGTTCCTTTCTCGGAACAGGTTTGGATAAGATTTATGCAAATCTTCCTCCAATTCCCAAGTCGCCTCCTCAGGACTAAAGTTCTTCCATTGCACTTTTACCTGGGCGAGGAATCTGTTCCGTAATGCTATTTCTCTCCTGTCCAGAATGCGCAAAGGTTTTTCTGGGAAATCACCTTCTAGTTCCACCTGCACCATGTTCCAATCGATCATGTGAGTAGAATCATGAACATAAATTTTTAACAAAGAAACATGAAATACGTTATGAATCTTCAGATTTGCACGAAGTGCAAGTTAATATTCCACGGGTCCAATTCAAGCTAAGATATCGAAAGGGACACAAAAATGAGGCGTGAACTTGGAATAGTTTCCTAGATTTAATGAACTTCTTCTTTCTTTGCCTTTTAAATACATGTGGTCTCCAACGTAAAATTCTTGTTGTCTTCTTTTCAGGTCTGCGTAACTTTTCTGTCTGTCGTGTGCCTCTTTTAAATTATGTTGTACTTTTCTTACCGTATTCTCCATTTCCTGGAGAATTTTTGGTCCCACTATGAGTTTTTCGACTGGGTTATCCCAGCTAATGAGAGTTATACACTTTTTGTCATACAGTACTTCGAAGGGGCTCATCTTAGGTGATGTCTGGTAACCATTATTGTATGAAAATTCCACCAAGTGCAGGTAGTCTTCCCACTTACTTGGCTTCATCCTTACATATATTCGTAGAATATATTCCACTATTTGATTCGTTCATTCAGTCTTCCCATCCGTTTGTGGATGGTAGATTGTGCTGAAATTCAAGTTAGTATTCAACCCTGCAAACAATTCTTTCCAAAACGTAGATGTAAATTTTATGTCTCTATCTGAAATCGCCATTTTAGGAATACCACACAGTCTAAGAATTTCCTTCATGAATATTTCAACGATGTTAATATCTTTATAAGTAGATTTTATAGGAATGAAATGTGTAGACTTGCTAAGCTTATCAATTACTACCATAATTGAAACATTCTCTTTTTGAGTTCTAGGCAAACCTGTGATAAAATCCAGTGATATAATCTCCCATTTCCATTCTGGTACAGGTAGAGGCTACAATAGGTCAGCTGGATGCTAGTGTTCAACCTTCACTTGTTGAAAATATTGGCACTTAGACAATTATTCTGTTTCTTTTTCTTTCATATTAGGCCAATAAAATAATTTCCTTAGTGTTGTTACCATTTTATGGTATCTCGGATGGCCATAATATGGTTTCTTGTGTAATTCATCCAAAACTGTTAAATTTAATTCGATAGAATCTGGTATGTATAACCTCTTTTTGAATCTTAGTAGACCATTTCTATCGAGACTCAGATCTGTTATGTCTAACGTTTATGCGCTATTTTGTAAATCTGCAACTGTTTTAATGTATTTTTCAGCATTATTACTTGCAACCTTTATCCTTTGCTCAATGTCTCTTTCTTCCCTGCTAATTTTTATCTCAAACAACCCATGAATTCTTCTACTTAAGACATCTGCAACTTTGTTTTCCTTACCCTTGATGTGTCTTACCTTGAAATCAAATTCGCTCAAGAAGGCCAACCATCTTGCTTGCCTTGCGTTAAGGTCTGGTTGACTAAACAAGAATTTCACACCATTGTTATCAATTAGCAACAAATTTTTTATGCCCAATATATAGTGTCACCACATTTTTAATGCAAGGATAACAACTGCTAATTCCAAGTCATGGGTGACGTAGTTTCATTCGTTCTCTTTTAGTTTTCAGGACTCGTAAGAAATAACATGTCCTTCTTAAGTTATGACACATTCCAAACCTTATTTGCTTGCATCCACGCAGACTGTGAAGTCTTTATCTGGGTCTGGTACCCTTAAAATTGGTGCGGTTGTTAACAGTTATTTTAACTTGTCAAAATTGTCTTGACATTTTTGTAACCAATTAAACTTGGTTCCCTTCTTCTGTAGGGATGTGATAGGGTATGCAATATTAGAGAATCCCTCTATAAATCTGTGGTAGTACTTGGTGATTCACATGAATGACCAGATGTATGCTACATCCTTAGGGATAGACCATTCCATGATGGCTCTTATCTTCTCTAGGTTGACTGCAATACCTTCTTCAGATATTACATGTCCTAGGTATTGTATTTTCTTTTGATAAATGTCACACTTGTAAAATTTAGCATACAATTTGTGTTTTCTTAAAGTTTGCAATACTATCCTTAGATGTTCTTCGTTTTCCTCTTCTGTTTTCAAATACACTAGGATATCGTCAATAAATACCAAAACAAAATTTTCCAATTACTGACTGAAAATGTTATTCATTAAACACATAAAAGTTGATGATGCGTTAGTGAGACCAAACGGTTTAACAACAAATTCATAATGTCCATATCTCGTTCTGAACATTGTTTTATTCATGTCTTCATCCTTTATTCTAACCTGGGGATAACCAGATCTTAAATCCAATTTATAAAAAATCTTTGCCCCTCCCACTTGATTAAACAGATCATTGATTCTACATAGAGGGTATTTGTTCTTAACAGTCATTTCGTTTAACTGTCTGTAATGAATGCATAATCTTAGAGTTCCGTCTTTATTTTTAACAAAAAGGACTGGTGCTCCCCATGGCGAGACACTTGTCCTGATGTATTCCTTGTCCAATGTTTCTTGTAGTTGAATCTTTAACTCTATTAATTCGGGTAATCTCATTCAGTAGGGTGCCTTAGATATAGGGGCTAAACCTGGCAGCATATCAATAGAGAAGTCTATCTCTCGTCTTAGGGGCAGTTCAAGTATTTCATTAAGAAACACATCTCTAAAATCATGCAAGACAACAAAATAGTCTAGGATAGGTTTATTTTATTTTTCCAGTAGATTTTTCACTTGGATAGCATAAATCTGACAACCTTTTCTCATGCGCTTCTTAAATTACATTGCTTAAATCTGCCTAATTGAGACTAGTTTTTGTATGCCTTGTACTGTCCTAACAATGTTGTTTTTGTCTTTGTAAGTGAGTGTTTTTTCATAAGAATCCAAAACTGCTTTATGCCTTTATAACTAGTCCATTCCAATAATTATATGATAAGACCCTCACGATAGAATATTCAGATTTATCTTTGTGTTTTGACCACTTTAAATGAACTCACAGTTAGAAATGATATCGGTTACTTTTCTTTTTGTTTCTATTGCTAGTTTTACTAGCCAAGATTTTGCATGTCTTATTTTCTTAAGTTTATTTGAATCCAGTACACCACGAGAAAGATAACTCAAAGTAGCTCCTGGATCAATTAAAAATAAACACGATTATTTTTAACTTTACCTTCAACTTCCACTACATTGGAGTGGTGGTTAGCTTGTCGACCATCCACGACTGTGTTAATCATGTGTACACTTCTTCCCACTTCTCCCACTGTAGAGGCCTCTTGCAGGTTGTGAACTGTGGTCATTGCTGCAGAAGTTAGACAGTGACAGTTCCTCCTTAAATGAGGCTCTCCACATTCCCATCATTTTAACGGTTCACTAGGGCGGTCCCCAAACTTCTTGGTTCCCAGATTAACTGGTTTACCTCCTCCTTGGGTGTTCTGGTTATTGAAGTGAAAATATTTGCTTGGAAATATTTTTTCCGCATTGCGGAAATGGGATGGTTGATATCCCTTCTTCTGCTGGTTCATTCTATCTTGTTTCTTGTCTTTCCAAGCCTTGGGAAATTTAGGTTGTTGTTTGTATTGGTTGTAACACATTCGAGGCTTCCTGAAAACTTCACTTAAGGTCTTGGGGTTGTCGAATTCGATCATGTCCTTATAGGACCGTGGTAAGCAGCTTAGGAGCCACTGGATTTTTACTTTGTCTTTTTGGATATAAGACACGAACCATAATAATTCCAAGAATTTGTTTATCAGGTCATCCATAGTCATTTAACTGAGCCATAGCTCATACAACTCTTTGGTCTTTCTTTTGTAGTAACTTTCAGACAAATATTGTTTCTTAAAGTATTTCTTGAAATCCAACCACTCCATCTATTTTTCCTTTAGGCCCTTGGCCAACTTTAGGTCTTTCCACCATATATCTTCTTTTCCTTTCAAGTTATAGATGGACGTTCTGACATTCATGTTGTTGGAATAATTGTAGATCTGGAAATACTTTTTTATGTCTAGTAACCATGCTTCAGCCTCCACCCTTGTCCCAGACTCCCTGTCAAAGGTGGATGGTTTGATTTTCTTAAACTCTCCCTCCATATGGTCCACCTGTTTCCTCTTTCTTCCGGTGGTTGTTTTAAGTTCTGTTGATGGTGTACCTTCAGAAGAGCTATCTCCTTTTTCCGCTTCAGGACCAGAATTCTTGGAGGCCCTTTTATTAACATATTCTTCCTGGTTATTTTCTTTTGGGCTCTTCTTTGTTACTATGCTTCACATAAGTACTTCATTTATTTCCTGTTGATCTTGTTGTGCATTTTTCAGTTTCTCATTGTTTTCCTTGAAAACTTCCAGTTCCACAATGAGGTTTTTCATGGTTTCCAGAACCTAGGTGGTGGAATTTCCTTCGTTGTTTTGTCCAGGTTCTCTAGTAGTTCCTTTCTCAGGATTCTCCTCAAGCCTGACCTCCTCTTCATTCTATGCTTCCATTATCACAACATAAATAACGTTTTTCTGTTTGTAACAATAAATGTTTTGTTAGTTTTTCATTAAACAAAAATCATGTACTAAAAAAACATTTTTGGCCTTGTTTAAGGTCCAAGTGTTGTAACCTTTGATCTGATACCATATGTAATGTTCCCCAAATTTACCAAATAATTTTTTTTTTCTTAGGGACATTAAATATTTTTCTCTTCGAACAACTTATCTCGAAAGACTTACAATTATTATAAATAGGTAATTGTCGCCACTATTAACTTTCGCAAGGTTTATGTTTTCCAATTATCAATACAACTAACTGCCATTATAACAGATTATATCTTTGAGTTATTTCACACTGCACAATAATCCTATACATAAAGGTCAAGGGTAACCTCGTTATACCCTAGCCTCTTGGATTACTAACATATGTAATATGAGTATAAAGGTTAGTAAAACCCCACTAGTGTTATATTATCTCCACACTCTAAACATTGACATTTATATACATTAAATCCAACTAGTATTATAATCCTTTCCATATATGTATTAACATTTATAATATATATAGGACCCTTAGTATTATATCCATTTATATGAATAAATTTCCACGTTAGAGTATAAAAGAAAACCCCATTCGAATTACAATAATCCCTATGCATACCCATTGCTCGTATCATATCGGGTCTATACAAATTTGAGTTTAAAGCATATACCTTTAATGATAATGTTACATGCCTTAACATAATGATGATTTTACGTTACTTTTAACTAGCTGAACAATAGGCCTTGTGAACATTGGTCGTGATTAAACTCTCACTCGTTATTAACACAGTTTGCCTTCCAAATTTGTTTAACTATAATGAATTGTTAATCACATCTTAAGTGAATGAAAAAATAGACTTGATAATCATGTATATCATTCCCTAAAGGAGTTTTCCTTCTTGGTAATAACTTGGTATGAATTTCAAAGGGTTGTGTCAGACTTGGATTGAATCCTCTCTTCAGTCCATTAATGGAGACCTGTGAAGGGTACTTCCTGAGACCTGTCGTCCAACCACCGTGTCAAAGGAAATGCAAGCCACGTCCCTACTGTCACATGGTAGAGTACATGATTCATAACCCTCATTATTCCTCCTTTTCGAGATGGTATCTAGGACATTTTTTCATTTCCTTCAGCTCTGTCCCTCTGCGAAACCGCTCGAGTGCTACCCTTGAAACTCGGCTTGGTATCCATGTCCTGAATCATGGAGTTGGGTTCGTCATGTGCAGGAGAAAAAGGATGGGGTGACTATTAGATGAATGTTACCCTCAACCAGGTAAAGTAACTCTCGTTCTTGTTACTCTGAACACTTTGCGATTTTGGTTTATGTAGCACACCACAATCATCGTATTTTACTTCTTGTTTTTCTGACTTCCTCGGTCGTGCATTAGATTTCTGTAAGGATTGTTAAGTGTATTTTAAGTTAATGTTTGTTGTCATCCCCTGTTGTTCCTTTGTTTTTCCTTCATTATCTACACACTGTGGCACAAATTTGAGTGTTTAAAATCTCCACTCCACTTCAATGATGGTCCTTACCCTAGCTTGAAATCCTTTAACGACATTGAG
Organism: Picea engelmannii; assembly: GCA_009831015.1. Taxonomy (NCBI): domain Eukaryota; kingdom Viridiplantae; phylum Streptophyta; class Pinopsida; order Pinales; family Pinaceae; genus Picea; species Picea engelmannii. The sequence goes on along the minus strand of ML783885.1, from coordinate 359,615 downwards.
GATTTCATACCCTTACATAAACTCGTTAATTTTGTAGAAAGTCGTGGGTATTTTCTTATTCTATATATCAGAGTCTCATACTATATGTTTGGAATTCCCATTCTGTTTGGTAGGAGTCCTAACCCTAGATTGTTCCTCCGTGACTTTGAATATTTTATTCCTTCTTGTACTTTCGATAATTGTTTGAAAGGTCATGGGACTCTATTAATCTTTATTCCCAAGGGTAAATATCGATTTCTCCAGAAGTGGTTTCATTCTTTTCGGGAATGGGTATTCTCTTGGAATAGGGTGTTATGATTTTTCATTCTTGTTGGATGTTTACAATAATGATTTTCATAGAAATCTATAATTCTGTAATTTCTTTCAAAAATCTGAATCATTGGTTCTTGATTCTGGGATAATTACTCAAAACCTAGTGATAGATCAAGTCAATGGAGTCGACATTAATATTTATGACTTTATTAAGGGACGAGATTCTTTTTGGTTCATAAGGACCCACCGTAATAGTCATATGATGCCATTGTGTGTAAACAAACTCTGGGCTTGATTCAAGAAAATTATTAAAGGTGTTTGGTTCCCGTGTCTGTGTTTGAAACTTGGTTAATGCATTTCCCTTCAACATATATGGAATATTGAAGTTTGTGTTTTGAAAATTGGTTAATGTAATTCCCATCAGCATATATATAGAATTGAAGTGGCAACTAGAGAGTAATAGAATGTCTCTATTTGTTATGCGTATACTGTGCACATGTTTTAGCACTCTGATTTCTAAGTTCTTAAAGGGTTATTATTGTTTATTTATTTTTCTGAAAAGTTTGGTTAAGATTTTTCGGTTATCAATCTAATGATGGGACCCCTGCTGCTGCGAGGGTACCCATCAGGAAATATTTGGTCCGCTCCTCCCCTTCGGGCCTGTGGATGACTTTCCTCATTGATGCAAATGGAAGGAAAGGCATTTGTTTCCCCAAATCGCAAGCTAAGTAAAGTCCATGTTTTAGATTTGCAATAATTTCATTTCGTAAATTCATTCTAGTAATTGTTCTATATTCAAGATTTAACTTTTGTTGAACTCTATCTTATCACTAATTATAAATTCTCGATTTCCTTGCAGAACTTTCAACATTTGAAGTCTCTGGATCCAGGACAACGCCTTGCACGAAAATGATATTCGGGTTCCAACTTGCATCATTTAATAAATAACCCCAGGTTATAATGAAATGATACAGTTCCACCCTATAATACTTTTATTGTGGAAAATTTATACCAAACTCCTATAAACAACTGGTTATTTGTATCTTCAATCCTTAAAGAAAAGGATACAGGGGAAACCCCATATTGAATACGATTTCACTATTTAATAGTTATGATCATAGGTGTTATGTAGAGTTTGAAGACTCATTTAAGTATTGGACTGACTCTGTAATAGGTTGTATGTTTTATGTATTTGAGTCACTGATCCTTTGCTCCTGCATTATTGTAATGAAGAGGAATGTACCTTTTTCTCCATTAATGTAGTAAGATTTGATGGAAAGGCTCGAATTCTCAAGTTATGAAACAATCAATAAATAACTTTCTATGTACTAGATATTTATTTAACTCTAAAACTCTGTATAGGCAACAATATGTACACATATAAATATCTATTCTAGTAATCACTCGAAAACTTCGTTGGGTAGTGGTATAGTTAAATACTTCTATTTTGTGTAGATTTATTTCAACCTATAAAAGTATACATAGATTTCCTGTGGATATGTACTTACTATTCTTTAACCTATAAAAATCTGTAATAAGTCTTTAAGCATATTTATAATTGAATCTACATTCCTATTTCGGTTCAGAGAGTATGTCACTTGAATAAGAAACTTTCATATAATCATGAACAACTACCATACATAGTAGCTTTGTTAGCTCTACTTACTGAATAAATTCAACTGTAAAATATTTTCCATAATTCATTTCATTCTACCAACAAAAGCAGATTTATTCTATCAGCCATTAATCAATAGGACATTTATCCAGAATTAAGTAAATGTATTCTACCAACTATTAATCAACATAACATTCAACCAGGGAAGAGTAGGTGAACATATCTGAACAAAGTGATGAAACAACAAATGGAACAATCAAGTTCCACCCAACCATAGAACATAAAAGAAAATCTAGTTTCTTTGTTAACCCCCTAGCCTCACCATGAATCCATGAGGGAGAACTCCAAAAACTCCTCCTTATCTATATTCCTCTTTTCAGATCAAAAAATTCTCCTTGCCTCACACTTAGAAACTAGTGCTCATAACAACAAGTGATAGTATTTTTCCTAGCACACTAGGCAATGTCCTGCCTCCTCCCATATGCTATTTATGAAAAATCATCTTGTGCCTAGGTCTTTTTCCCTTGGGAATTTTTGCATCTTTATAAATCCTTGATTTTCAGGGGCTGCCAATGGCCAAATTCCTAATTTTCCACTTGTAAAATTCATCCCTGAGGTAGTTCAAGCCTGTTCCGCACTCATGGAGTCATGGTCAACTGATTTCAACCTGGTTGTTCCATTTGTCCCTCAGTAATAAATATAAAAATTATTTGTCTCTTACACGTGTCATAGTCAAAGAGTTGGTTGGGAAAACCAAATCTTTGTCTAACAGTAAAAACAATTAATTACAATTAACAAAATTCTAAATTTGGAATTGCCATAAATGACAATAATTTTACAAATTCAAATTTGCCAAAAATGGAAATAAATTCCTAAGTGTATACAAAATTTTATTAATAATTTATTTTTTGGGGATATTACATAACACATCCAAATCGTGTGTCTCATAGTTCTCCTAATGCCTTCTCAACTTTCTCGATATGTAAGCGATCACTAGATTGTATTGCATCAAGAATTTGCCTAAGCCTTCCTTGGATGTGTCGATGCATACCAAGAAGTCCTCATCCATGTTAGGGACGTTTAGTATCGACGTTGTCGTCAAAATCGCGTTGAGCCTTTGAAATGATTCTGTACATTTCTCAGTCCAAAAAAACTTCTTTTTCTTCTTTTTAAATTCCGTTATCGGATTTGATATCTTCGAAAAACCCCCAATGAACCTTCGATGTTATCCCTCTAAACCCATGAAGCTATGCACGTCTGGGACATTCGTCGGTGTAGGCAATTCCATAATATCCTCAAAATGTTTTGGAGCCACAACGATACCTTCATCGGAGATGACATGCCCTAAATAATGAATCTTCGATTGATAAAACAAACATTTCGATAGTTTCCCAAACAGTTTTTTCTCTTGTAGACACTGTAGTACCAAGCGCAAGTGTTCTCCATGTTCTTCCATCATTTGAGAATATATCAAAATATCGTCAATGAATACTTGAACAAACTTGTCCAAGTATTCACAAAACACCCCACTCATCAAGTTCATGAATACCTAAGGGGAATTTGTCAGTCCAAATGGAAAAATAGTAAACTCGTAATGTCCAAACCTCATCTTGAATTTGGTATTAGGAATGTCTTCCTCCTTGATCTGTAACTGGTGATACCCTGATCTCAAGTCGATCTTCAAAAACACCGTCTCTCCCTTCATCTAGTCAAAAAGATCATCTATACTGGGAAACATATATTGGTTCTTGATCATTGCCTTATTCAATTGATGGTAGTCAATCCAGAGTCTTCATGAACCATCCTTATTCTATATGAAAATAACAGGCGCACCCCACAGTGACACACTTGGACATATAAGTCCTAGATCCAACAACTCCTTCAGTTGCATTTTCAACTCCTGTAACTCAGGGGTTGACATCCAATAATGCGTTCTCGCTATCGGTTTAGTTCCCAGTTTTAGGTTGATGGTAAATTCTAATTCCCTCTCCGGCGAAAACCCTCGTAACTCCTCTCGGAATACATCCACAAACTCTCGTACTACCAGAAGGTTTTCTAGTCCTTCCACCACGCCATTTTAGTTTAACACAAGGATCAAATATAGCTTGCATCTCTTACGTATGCTCCTTCGCAGATGTAGGGAAGAGATGGATATTAGGGAAACTCCCTAGTTCCTACCTACAATCACTCTTCTTTGTCCCTCATTATCGATCAAACTCAACCGCTTCATCTTACAGTTGAGTATCACCTCATGTGATTCCAACCAGTCCATACTGATCATGACGTCATAGGATCCTAAGATCATGATGTACAGGTTGTCCTTCATGGCAAACTCTCCAAGGTTAATTCTACAACTTGTAACCTTTCGTCCAACCTTCGGTTTGGATCCCAAAGCAATTTCTACATAGCTAAACTTATCCTGTTTGAATTCCTTTACCATAATTTGTTTTAGCGATGAACCATAAATAAATCTCTCTCTAGCACCTGTATCTATCAAAATACTAAGGGTCTCATTAGCGATGGTACCTGATGTCTCGAGCATAGTAGATTGGTGCTCAACCTAGCAGTTATTCACCACTGCATGAATCTGATGGGCCTTGCCCAAATATCCTACTGTATTGGGTCTGAATGATCTGGCTTCTCAAGCCCTCTCAATTGGGTAGTCACATTGGTAATGTGGCTCTCAACATGTCCAACACCTTGTCTTCGGTCTAATATTCCTGGTCTTCGTGGTAGAAGCTGAAGGATCTCTAGCCTAGAACCCTGGTTTGTTCTGTTGAACATGCCTGAATTGTTGTTGTTGTTGAGGTCGACCCTTCTACTGATGTTGTGGTCCTTTGTAGGGAGTCCACTGTTGAGGCATTGGTTGTCATGATGTAGTGAAAGTGGATCCTCTCGAAGTGCCACGATACGCTGGTGGATTTCTAGCTAGTGTCTAATGCTGCTACGCACCAAATGTCGCTTGTCCCCCCGATCTCGCCAGAGTCCTTCTCTAACCCACGCTAATGAGCTCCTCCTCAACAATTAGGGCCTTTTGGAAAACATTGTGCAACGTTTGAGGCATAAAAATCCTCACCTTTGCACGAATGCTGACGTTAAGGCTAAAAACGAACGTGTTGACCATGAGCTTCTGGGTATTCAGGTGCAGAGCATACCGAAGCTGCTCCATGAAACGGGCCTTGTACTGAGGCACCATACGATCGCCTTGTCGTAATTCCTTGAAATCATTAAGATGACGCTCAATGAATTACTCAGACATATACCTCTCCTCGAGCCACTCCTCGAAAATTCCCATGACACGTCTTTGACGACCATGTTCAGTTGCGGAAGGAGTGTCTTCCTCCATAGAAGAGCACTCCCCTTCAGCTGGAAGACCGCCATGCAGACCTCCATGTTGGAGGTATAGTCTCGAAGGCCAAAGCACATCGCCATATTCTCTAAGCATGTCTCGACGGCTGCGTCGTCCGTGGCACCAAAGAAGTGAGGAAACTTGACCTTCTCGAGTTCTCGGTCAACGCTTCCAGTACCGACTGGGGTGCGTGGTGGACCCTCAGGAGGTGGCGACGCCCTAGCGTCATCTCTATCCAAATGATTGATTAGGGCCTATGAAATCCTTTTAAAGGACCTCATCAACCCAACTACATCTCCCACATCTATATGTTCCTTTCCAACTACCTGTTCTTCTCCTTGGGGGTTAGACCCATCGGGCATGGATGCTACTGGAGGAGTCACGCCTCCTCCCCTAACACCTCATCGTCTACCTCTACGATGTCCTTTAACCATGATTACTTTCACGACTACAGATCAGTTTTAATAAGTGACATTTTATAACCAATTGTTTATGTAGTGGAAGACGTAATGATCCCCAGACGCGGTTCGAACCTGCTCTAATACCATATGTAACGGCCCCGATGTTATGACACAACAACGTACAATAGGTAATATATATATATATATATATACATATAACAAGAGGACAATAACATCAAAAATAATTCAAGTGAAACAACCCGACGATATCATGATTGATGAATTTCACGCAGCACATAAACATAAAAACATAGCATAAAATCACATCATGAAGCTTGAAGCAAGTTACAAACATTTACTCTGATAATGAATATAAATGACTACCCACCCATCCTACCCTGTAATGGTTAGGACCTCCACGATACATAAGCAACACTCAAGCCTAGGTTCCCATCGATTTTGACCATTTAATGTGTCAAGGCTGGCGATTGTTCTGAGAAAGAAGGAGGTGTCTACATCCCACCCAACACAAACAAGTCCAAGCTGACTAAGCTAAATAACAACACCAAGATCATCCAAGTGCAACCAACATCTAACAGCCGACACATGTAACATAAACCTCCATTGTGAGCGAGAAATGTGATATCAACAATCTTTCATGGCACAAGAATAAATGATCAACATTAATCCTAATTTTTAATTAACATGGCACATAGGTAAAATTAACATAACTCATCATATATCACATTAAACCAAGACGCAAGAGTGATTATCTATATCAGTTGTTTATTACATTAAGCCTTCATTTGCCCAAGATTTTACTATCTTAAACAATCATTTCTTACATTATGTTTTCATTTCGCAGAGAAATCATCATCTTTCCATCATATCCACATTACTAATTGTTGCTCAGGAGAGTAACCAACTTTAAATAACACATGACAAATGAAATTCAGACGTGCAATTACATTTTATTCCTAATCTAATCTAATCTAATGAGGCGTCATCGTTTTTGCAATGCGTGAGGGTAATTAAAATCATAAATTATGCATCAAGAATATTCTATAAGCCATTCAATCTAATCATAGAGCAATCATCTGTCACCTTAAATTCATTCACGCAAGAAGACTAACAACTATACAATCATCCATTACGACATATCTGCAAGTCAACCATGCATTTAAAAAATATTTAGTAATACATAGAGACATGTTGCGCACAGTCGTTTGCGGTCAAGAAGTCAAAGAAATAAGAAAATAAAAAAATGCACTTTGTAAATAAAAAGCAAGAAATTGGGTTGCTCCTTTATAGATTAGAACCTAAATTCTTTTGGAGACCAAAAATAACAAACATTCCCTATGTTTCATTGTAATTCATATCTTAATTTGTTTTTTATTTGGACGACATTGAATTTGGAATTAAGCACCTAGAAAAATGGAAATGTAAATACATTGAAGGAATTAGGATGAAATTATAAAAAAATTGGAATGTCTATTCTTATCTTATCCCTCACATTTATAGGCTTTGAATTTAGCATTCAAACATGGTACCCATAAACCTTGCACCAAGGCATCATTGTGGCTATTTTAAAAGTGATGACAAAACTAACGCTTCAAATTACAACATCATTATTAGGCCTAGTTTAGCCAAGTTTTATGGAGTTACTATTGAAAATAAGATCAACCTATAGTTATAAACATATGGAAATCTGTGATTAATAAACAATGTATAAATCTGTCATTATAAACAATATCTAAATATTGCATTAATAAACAATATCTAAATCTGTCATTAATAAACAATATATAAATCTCTCATTATAAACCATATCTAAATCTTGCATTAAATAAAGAAATAAGTCTGTCATTAAGGCTGCGCGTGCACATGAAGGCTCTGACTAAAAGCAAGTAAAAAGGTCGGAATTTGAGCGCGAGAATTAAATCTGGATTCAAACAAGGAAGGATTCCAATTCTGAACGCGGGCATTAAACTCTGAAATCAACAAGGGAAAGTCAGAATTTGAATGCGAAGGCAGGTGAGAAGAACTAGCCGTGGACACCTTGGCGAATCCAACGAATCGAAATTTGAGGTGGGCGAACGGAAGGGGTTGAGCTGTGACGGAGTTAGAGTAAACAATATGTCAACTATCTCTACGCATGCACATGGTTTCCACGAGATCCGAGTTGTGTAAGCATATTTGTTAAAAATTAGCAACAACCACATTAAGTAAAAAGTGGTTGATATATGTTGATATATCAATCACTTTTTACTTAATGTGGTTGTTGCTAGTTGACGGCCAACATGTATGGCCACAATCATCAACACATTTATACATTTTAAATATAATAATGAAATATTATTTAGTAATTACTAAATTATTATTTAAAATGAAATTATTAATTTTTTAGTTAGAATTATTATTAAATAAATAATTTATTAAAAAAATAATAATAAATATATGTAATAATTTTATTAATAAATTATTAAAAAAAATTAAATAATAAGAATTTAATAATAATCAATTAATAATTATTTATTTATAATTATTAAATAATAACCAATTATTATTTAATTAATAAAAATTAATTAATTATAAATTAATATTTATTAATTAATAATAATTAAATAATTGATTATCAATAATAAAATAAATATTAAATAACAATTATTTATAAAATAGAAAATAATATAGCATATTAAAAAATATATGTATATATTATTAAAATAATATATCAATAATAGAAAAATTAATTTTGTAGATTATAAATAAATTTAGCAAAAATAAAATAATAAATAACAAAGATATTAATAAAGTTAATAATATTAATAAAGCATTACATGTATTAAATAGAAAATAATAACAAAATAAATACATTCCTAAAATAATACATTAAGAATGCAAAAAATATAAAAATAAAGTAAGAAAACATTAATAATTAATAATGTAAAAATACATTAATGTATTAATTAATTAATACCTTTTTGCAATGCATAAAAAAAATCAATATATTAATGTATAATATAATGTATTAATGTAATGCATAAGATTAACCCCGGATGGGGTGACACGCGGTAGAGTGGAAATGCCACCCGGATTCACACTTAGCGCTGAATTTATAGCTGATGGCCGCCACCCTCCTCCCCGCATTAACGTTGATGGACGGCCATAGCAGAGGGCAGGCGATGGAGGTACTCCTCCCTCGCGCGACAATTAACCCACCATTCGCACATGAATTCATTGTTGATATGGATGGACGGAGGATTCGGCAGTTTGATTACGGTTTT
>ML783885.1:305723-338487 GCA_009831015.1 Picea engelmannii | reverse complement strand
TTAATATTAAATTTTATTACACAACAATTGTATTAACATTATTTAATGTTATGTATTAACATTTTTTAACATTCTTGAGTTAGGGTTATGGTTCTCATAAGGAAATTTGTTGATCAGATGAAGAAAGGAAGCAATATAGTCGACCCATATTATCTTTTCAAATTGTCCCCTTCTACGGATAAAGCCTCAACCATCGTTGTTCTAGGGTGTATTCGTTCTTGCAAGATTGTTATACAAGCTTCTGCGTAGATTTCAGTTCTGGAGGAGGACAAAATTCAAGTTTTGGAATTTAACTTGTGTTTGAATACCATTCTTGGAGAAAACGTATGCAAATATTCTTCCTATGTGTGCCAATTTGGTAGCTTTGCAGCTGGAAATTAAAAGGGCTAAGATGTTTCATGATTGTCTGGACCAAAGAATTTCACATGTTGAATACATCAATGAAGCTGCAGAATTTCCACATAGACAGATTCTCAGGGCCGACCTGACTTCCAAGTCCAAATTCTCTTCGATTTTAATAACAAGGCAGGCAGCCTGATAAATATATTGTTAGGGCCGAACAGTCCAAATTCTCTCCAATTCCAGACTGATAAATATATTGAAGGAACATATAAATATATTGTTAGGGCTGAAACAGTCCAAATTCTCTCCAATTTCAGACTGATAAATATATTGAAGGAACATATACATACATAAATAAACAATAGATGAGATTAATAACATATAGTGCACTAAATGGATGTATCTGTATCCAATTTTGTTTTTCCATCATATAATTTCCGCCATGATGATTTATTTTCGTACAAACACGCATCACAAAAATATGGAGGATGAATCGATCTATTCCTCGGTTTTATCATGAATAAAGGAATTTCAGGTATCCCTACTACAATGGAAAATCTTCCACTCTTACCGCAAAACATACCATATGTGTATCATCTTCCAATCCCTCTCGTAATTACTTCACCACAAATTACAGACCAAAGAATATGCACATCTTTACTCATTACAGACCAAACATCGTCCTGCTTGCTTTATATCTAGTCGGGACGGACCACCTTCAACTCTCCAATAAAAAATGTGCGTTAGCTGAGCCAATGCAAGTTCAATCGCAGTAATAGCCATGGGAGCCCTTGGGCATCCTCTCCTTCCTACCCCGAATGGAATCATATTGAAGTCTGATTGATGCACACTCGCTCCTTTGTTTATGCGCATTCGCAATCATTTCATATTCTCCATGGAAATCATGGCCAACACTTCAAACACGCGCGGAGGGGAGGCTGGAGGTTGAAACGCTTCACTTCACATCCACGCAGCCATAAACATCCACACTGGTAAAAAAATGACTACGAGTAACACTTTTTAATTGGCATCCAATTCCCACGTGGCCATACCTATCCGCCTAGTAACAATACTTTAGTAAATCGTGGCCAGCTTAACAGATTATCTCTTAATCATTGAACGTGGCAATCTGGTGGTCGGCAAGTAATTTTTTAATCTTATTTAGTAAATGTGAAAAAGTAATCACATAAACGTACGTCTTTATAAATGAGCGGAAGTTAATTTATCAAAATCTTGTCCATTGATTAGAGAGGACGACGAAGAATATTCCAACATCTTCAATTGCCAACCCTAAGATTGAAATTTATGATTAAAAAGTTGATTAATCCACCGATTCCAATAGGGGGACACCTATCGGCATAAATATTCCTTTCTTGCTTTCTGAAAAGATAATAGACTAATATAATTACAATAACTTACAGATTTTATATGCTTTTATGTACTTTTCATGAAAATAACTATAAACAATGTTCTTTGTAAAAATGAGAGAATTTCTCCAGATTTAAGTGTATTATAAAACCATGGATTTAATGATAGTAAAACATAATACTAATTAAAATATGTATATGTAGAAACTATGAATTTCTTAAATAAATTATACTATCTCAAACTATGCAGATTATACATTCATTTTCTACTGCAATATAATAACTCAAAGCTTGAATATGGATAAATATTTTTTAAAGAAAATATATATGAATGTTCTTAACCACTGGAAACGAATTCATCCTAACCATAGACATGAACAACCAAGGTTACTTGTTCTTTTCACCCCTTAGCCTAAATCATTATTCCATCAGATTTTGATTCTTTCTTAGAACCATCAAACTCAATTCCTTCTCACAATTACTCAACAATGTATTGTTTCCTCTATGCCTGTCTCTTTTCCTTTTCACAATAAAAAAAAATAGCTTGCCTAAGTTTTTTTTCAACTTAACTTATCCAACTGTAATGTCACTAATTTTTAGACATTTTTTTTTTCCAAATAAGACAATATATGTTGTCATTTAGTGATTCTTTTACTTGAAATAATTAAAGAGTATACTTACTTATATTTTTCTTAATATTACTAATTAGGTCCTTGATAGCCCAACTCATAATGTGTTATTGGTTTAGTTTTGAATGCCATCATCGACAAATTATGTACGTACAGTATTCTTTTATTGATAACTTTCCTGAAATTTCACTTTCACTCAATGTCATTGGCATAAACTAACATATATATGTATATATATGTTTACTACTTGTAGAGTCTACCCGCATCCACCAGAACTTGAGAATCTATGTCTTGCAAAAATGCATTTCCTTCTCTTTTATTACACTCAATTTACAATGCGATTTGGATTCATTTCTAATATTATATTAGAATAGTTCTTTTATATTTCATTCTTAAACAATTTGATATAAATATTTCTATGTTGTTTCCTTACTGGCTTCTGAAGAACCTCATCTAAGGAAACAAATATAATTTTAGATAGAATGACCATAGGTCATTAGTTTCATAAGTATTTTTTTTAATTAATCAGATGCTTGTGTGAACCGTCGAACTTAGGGATATTCATCAGCGCTCAAAAGCATACAACAGTAATCAAATTACCATCTCTTCGTTATTAAAGATACTTGACCTATCACATGTTGATCAAGCATATAACTGAGTGTTGTTAAAATGGGATAGTAGAGTGATATAAACAAATCTTCAATTGCTTACAATATCAATACAATGGGCTCTATTATATAGAGTGTACAGGTTGTTATTAGATCTAACTTATTCTAAAGATAACTGGAGTTGTTGACATAATATCTCAACCACACACCAAACTAGGATCTCATCAATCCAACTCTCTAACAACCTCTTAATAATAGGATCACACAACTTACGTAGAGATGAACTCTACCTCTCAATACATTAGCAAGAACATTAGATAAGTAGGAATTATATATTCCAACACTCTCCCTTAATGACTACTTATCTAAATATCTTTGTGGTCATATCTTCGTGTGCTTCCTCTTGTACCTGCATCTGATTATTGATGTCCATATAAAGAGAAATCCATCTACCGGAATACATGGGTCATCAGCCGCTGTAACCGCCAGTTCTATAGGAGTCCTTTTCAGCTACATGGTTCATTCAACCATTCTTCCTCATAGCTCCCCCTTCATAACATCGTCATCAACCTGGGTTTTATTTCGGCTTACCTATAACCGTGCTCTGGGTTTTCTCGGATTACCCTCAACCATGCACCAGGTTTTCTAAGATTACCTATAACCATGCCATGCTCTGGGTTTTCTCGGATTACCCTCAACCATGCATCAGGTTTTCTCGGATTACCTGTAACCATGCTCTGGGTTTTCTCGGATTACCCTCAACCATGCACCAGGTTTTCTCGGATTACCTTGCTTTGAGCTCTAGGTTTTCTCGGATTACCCTCAACCATGCATCAGGTTTTCTCGGATTACCTGTAACCATGCTTTACATAGTGGTTTCTAGATTACCACGAACTTTTCACATTAGGGGGTATACAATGGCTCAGGTACATAGAATGTTCTAGGACCACTACATCAAAATATCCTAGTCTTGCTTTCAATTACATGTCTCAGAAATAACATAACTATGCACACCTTCAAACCAAAAAATATCAATAAAAATACTTGTAAAATCATAACTCAATCACACTTCTCACAATCAACGCTTTGTGAGTCCGATGGAATGAGCACGCACACCTCACTTCATTTTGCTATAACACCTCCATGTAGTCTGTAGAAGAACTTCTTGAACATTCTCTTCGGCAACACTGTACCAACATCCACATCCACATCCGCCAATATTGCACCTAAATGTACACACGATGCCCCTGCATATCTACGATGACAGATCACATGGATTCTCCACGTCAATAGTTTTGGGAGCGATTCCTCTTCTTCAGAACGACTCAATCTCTGTGCAACATTTCAAACACACGACCTGGAGTTCCAACACCAACATGAACTCCACTCATTTCTCCATTCTCCGTACTGCTTCTGCCCCATCAAATGCCTCCCTGCAGAAGACAGGAGCTGGAGTATAATAGATGCCTACATCTGTTTAAATCTGGGCAAATTCTGTGTCACCCTGCTTGTGTGCCTCCTCAAAACCAACATAAATTTCATCATAACCTGTATTACCATTCTTAACCCAGATAGTGTGCCATCCAAGACCTTCAAAACGAGTAGTAACATCCTCTGTGAATGCAATATCAGTGTCACCATCTATAGAGATGTGGTTGTCATCATATAAAGCAATCAGCTTGCCAAGGCCCCAGTGTCCAGCAAGCGAGCAGGCCTCGTTAGAAATACCCTCCATTTGGCATACATCGCCAACAATACAATATGTGTAATGATCAATAATAGTGGAGTCTGGCTTATTGTATCTAGCCGCTAGATGTTTCTCAGCAAGTGCCAAACCAAATGCATTTGCAATTCCTTGACCAAGTGGTCCAGTTGTGACTTCCACACTAGGAGTCTCAAAATTCTCAGGATGTCCTGGCGTTTTGCTCCCCCAATGATGGAAGCCCTTCAAATATTATTCCTTCACACTGTTGAACCCCTCCAGATGCAAGAGACCGTACTGCAACATGCACCCATGCCCAACGCTCAGCACATACCGATCCCGGTTAAACCAATAGGGATTCTTGGGATTATACCTCATGAACTCATCATACAATATATGACCCATTGGGGCGCAGCCCATGGGCAACCTAGGGTGCCTGGAATTGGCCTTCTCGACAACATCGATGGCCAAAAAATGGATAGCATTGATCGATTTCTCAATCAGGCCAGTGCTGGTGGCCTCCAAGGTCTCAACCGCGGTAGCCCTGACGACCTTGGGGGAAGATTATCTCAGGTGCCTCTGGGATGAGCTTCTCGAAGAGCAGTCCACCTTACCATTTGGCCGAAGCTTCAATCCTGCGAATTTACTGAAGCCGAAGCCCGCTGGCGAGGCAGAGCAGCTCACGCGCTCAGATTGTATGGTGTTATTCAATGTGGTGGCAGTGACAGAGCCTGGAGCCACACCAAAGAAAACAAAATACTGCCACGCAACACTCCAACGAACAACAAACAATGGGTTTACGGTTCGAGCCCTGCCCAAGCCGGCTTGGCAATGCCTACAAAAATACGTGTCCCCTAAAATGACTGCAAAATCAGTCACCGACTGCAAAATCATTTCATGCCCATGCCCAAGTCGGCTTGGCAATGCCTACAAAAATATGTGTCCCCTAAAATGACTACAAAATCAGTCGCCGACTGCAAAATCTTTAGAATAAGTTAGATCTAATAACAACCTGTACACTCTATATAATAGAGCCCATTGTATTGATATTGTAAGCAATTGAAGATTTGTTTATATCACTCTACTCTCCCATTTTATCATGGTATCAGAGCGTCAGGGATGGGCGTGACTCCCTCATGGGAGTGCCCAGGAAAATGCGGAGAGTAGAGGAATTTGCAGCTGAAGTAAGGAGAATTCGTTAAGCATCGATCACTGCAAGGATCGATGAGAGTTTATTGATTGTTTAGTGGATTGCAGTAGTATATATTTTTTTCCAGAGATCTGTTGATGAGCAGCGTTGTCATGTGATGAGAAGTGATTATTGCCACCAGATCCTATGCGTGGAGGAGTCGTAGAAGAGCGTGTGAGGAGTTGTGATTGCCAGCGGAGGAGAACCAAGTTTCCATTTGTATGGATTTATCATGTGCAAAAGGTTATGATACCATGTTAAAATGGGAGAGTAGAGTGATATAAACAAATATTCAATTGCTTACAATATCAATACAATGGGCTCTATTATATAGAGTGTACAGGTTGTTATTAGATCTAACTTATTCTAAAGATAACTGGAGTTGTTGAGAGAATATCTCAACCACACACCAAACTAGGATCTCATCAATCCAACTCTCTAACAACCTCTTAATAATAGGATCACACAACTCACATAGAGATGAACTCTACCTCTCAATACATTAGCAAGAACATTAGATAAATAGGAATTATATATTCCAACAAGTGTAAACTCCATTTTAACCATGACCGAAGGTCTTTCTTATCTGCATTGGCAATATTGGATAAATCCATGTCTTAGAATGAGTAATAAGAATGATAATCGAGTTATTCTTCTAGTCTCATGTTTTAATGGGCGTGCTACCCAAACTTGGTTACGAGGTCAATGATTTTCAAATGAAGCTTTGAGAAGCGGAGATTTTACACACTTTGGTCTAGGGGAAATTGTAGAATCTGAAGCCTTCATTAACCCTAGTAATGACTTTCTTTGCATAATCCAGTTGTCAATTGCTAAACCTTTATTTCAAGTAGAGAAACAATTTATTTCTTTCCTCGATCTGAGATATATAGTTTGTGTAGAGGCTTAATAAATTTTTGGGTGTGGATCTGCACCAAAATAATTTGCTTAACGAACCCTAAAAGTTTAACTCCAACTAAGAAGTTTTGTGTGGTTGGTGGTTACATTGTTAGAGTATCGTTCAAGATTCTGAGCATATGCATTCATATTTAGACTCAATGAGGTTGTGTAAAATTATTTACCCTCCTTCGAACTCATGTACAGTCTCCTTGGGGCTACTCCAAGGTACGAACTTCATTGATACCTTGGGTGCTATCCCGTCGAGTTTATTTTGACCTTGACGACACAACAATTTGGTCATAACTGATATACTTTAATAACTATCTATAACTAGTTTACCAACATGTCCTCATTGGTTTTGAATCCAAGGATAAGATGTGATCCTCATGAGTGGCAGAACAAGTTTAATATATACTTTTTCACTGTCTCATTTATGTTGAGACTATATATATTTTTCTTTCAAGTTTTGATTTATATACAAAACCCTAAGATTATTTTATTAACAATGACTGGTTATAAATATTTTTATTTCACATCTGTATATATATTTTAAACATTTTCCCAATTTGTCTTATAAAGATAGTAATGGTAGTTTTTTTGGTTTTATTTATGTGTTCTTTATAATACTCCTTTAGAACTTTTATACCAGATTCTTTTGAAAAAAACAAATTTTCTATGTAGGCACCCCTGCTATTTGTGAATACTTTAGAAATGAAATCTCTAGACTGTTAATGCATTTTCTTTCTTTCTTTTTGCAATAATTTTTTTTTTCATGACTTGGGGGAATGTGGAGAACTTAGGGGCTCTTCAAAAACCCATTGTAGGAAGGCCTCTGACCTATGTTCTCTAGGGTTATCGGGGATTCTATTTCAATGACCGCATTTTTTCCACCGGAATAGCCTTAGGCCACAATCTGTCACCATGTGCACACCGAAGGAAGAGCAGTTGTATTATTCCCCTGATTCTACGGAGGGAGTCCTTATATGGATGGGGACAGTTGGACGATAGCTGGAATTTTCTGCAACATTTCCCCACAACATTTCGAGAGAAGATTTCAAGTCCTTGTTGATGGGAGGATCGGGTCATGGCGGTTTCCCCAAGCCTTTTTCTGTAAAGACCTTGGGGGTTTCTGGAAGCCCTGTCTCTAAGTGCCTCCATGGATGATATGTTTCTTGGGATTTCAAAGGAATTTGGTCTCAATAATCTCTTACAATTTTTCCATCCCTTAGGTTTTTCATAGACTTCACCCCCTCCTCCTCCCTCTTTTTCCACTGGTTTTCAGTCTTCGCTAAGTTTAAGTGACTCCATTTTGGTTCATTTGGGTTCCCATAACCTTGTAGGCATATGTCTAGGTCATTCCAAATATCCTATAGAAAAGGAATATGGGGGATATGCAATCAAGTCTATGGGATTATCCAATCAAATTTCTCCATCCAGGCCATGCCAGGGAAAAATAAGTGCATTAAAGATCAAGGGAAGCCAACCAAATTGGTGCTCAGAGAAGAAATTTCCATGTCACAAGTTGTGGATATGGCCCATTCAGTAGTGGTAGGGTGTGATGGAGGATGGATGCTTGGAATAAAGACTTTGAAAATGTGGGTCAGGCGCAATGGTTCAAAACCCTAGGACACACACCCACTACTCAGGTGCTGAGCAAAGGATGTTTCTTCATCAAGTTACAGAAAATGGAGGATGCAGATTGGATCTTGAAAAGCACATGGAGAATTGAATCTTCCCCTATTCTCTTCATAAAGTGGAATCTAATGTTTATGCCAACAGAGAAAGGACAAATGTGCTCTCGATTTGGGTATGACTCCCAATATTGTGAGTGGAATTTTGGATAAAGGAGTGTTTTAAGGCGGTCGAAAACACGTTGGGGACCTTTCTTCATGCGGATATATCATTCCATTCCTCCATCGAGTTCACAGTGGCTAGAATTTTGGTTATTCTAAATGTAAGTGTTGAATTTAAAGTAGCTGGAAGATCCATTTTCTAGGAGGATGGAAAATATCCTAGCCGAGATCTAGGGCCCCCAGTGCACTCCTGGGGTACTTGGTCTGGGACAAAATAGTCAGTGCCATGGAAAAAGACCCTTGAAAGGGCCCCCTTTATATGACTGGGGTTCTTGGAATCGGACCAAGCAGTAAAGACCCTTGAGAGGGTCCCCAGTATATGACTCAGGTTCTTGGTCAGGGACCAAGTAGCTAAAGTCCCTAGATATGTCTAGGGCCCCTAGACATGGTCCAAGGTACCCATGCCTAGGGCATGGGTTGATCCTTGGTCTTGTACCTTGGTGGATAAGACCCCAGAAATGTTTTGGGGTAAGTTGATACTTGATCAGGTATTTTGTTGGTGTATGACCATCCTTGAAGGTGGGCATGACCACATGAGGGATGTATCCCATATGCAATGATGATAAAGTTAACAAAGTCACCTTGAAAATGAATGGACACGTATTTTCACAAAGCAACCCCACCTAAAACCCCTTTACCCTTGTTTGTGTTTTTTTGGGGCTTTGTTTTTGTCTTAAGGGTTAATGTAAAATATTAATTAAATATTTTAATTATAACATGTTTGAATTAATATTTATATTAATTAAAACATGTTATTTTTAATTCTTATTTTAATTACTATTACCCTTAATTTGCCCTAGCCTAAAATATAAATAAAGGCCTACCATCCACCCTTCATTCACACACTCTCATTATCATTCAAAGTGAGTGGATCTCCTCTTTTAAGTTGCGGCCCTCCTTCAATAGTTCAACCTTGTTTTTGACAAGTTGATGTGTTCTTGGTGTGGTGAAGACCATCCCTTGTTGATGCCAGGTTTGTATTAAGGGTTGATGAGATGAGGTTTGAAGTTGTCGTCTCCCTTCTAATGCAGACCTATTTGAGTCGTGACTTCTTTAGCTTGGATCCGGCCCCTTCTCCTTGAGTCGTGACTCTTCCAATTCAGATCTAACCCCCTCTCATTAAGTTGTGACTTCCTCAGCACTGATCTGACCATTGTTCAGTGAGCCACACCCTATAACCCCTCTTTTGTGTGAGGGTTTGGGTCCCTCAAATTTCCTATGTGTGTGAAGGTTTGGGTCCATGGAAGTTTCTGTGTGTGTAAGGGTTTAATCACAGATTTTTGGTGTGGTGTTTATGTGGTCCCTTCTCCTTGGTGGCAAGAAAATCTATTCATCTCTTGGCAAGAGATCTAACCTATATGGTAGATCTATGATCTTGAATTTTCTCTGAGCATAATTACAAGTGACCTCCATCCCTTGTGTGTGACATGACTTCCTCCAGTGATCATAGGTAAGGCTTAAAGGTAAGTTACTTGTTCAGGGTTAATTATGGTGAGATAAGTATGTTGTTCCTTATTTATGATGTTCATCATTATTAGATCTATTTATTCTTGATAGATCTGATCCTATATCAGATCTACTGTTTAGATCTGTTCTTTAGTTAGATTTATATCATATCTATAGATCAGATTTGTTTTGTTTAGATCTATTTTGTTTTTTATCCTTCTAGAAATTATTATTGATTAGATCATAACTTACTCAGAACTACTGTTGTCTAATTTAGAAATCCTATAAATCTATTTGTTTAGATATAATCATTGCTTATGATCAGAATCAAAATGATAGTTCAGATATGAGAGTTATGAACACTCAGAATTTGTTTTAAATATAATTTGATTTTCTAAGTCCAATAGCTCTGTATTATTTTGGTTTACTATTCTAAGCTTGATTTAGATGTCTTTATCCTACTGAAAATTGAAAGAAAAAAATTACTCTGCTTTATTTCCCTAATTCTAACATGGAATCAAAGCTAAGGGTGTGAAGAGAGCTCAAAGATATAATCTTGAGCCTACAGAGATCCACTAGTTAGGGTTGTTTTGCAGAGATCAAGCTAATCCAGATCACAGCATGGATTCCTCATCAGTTAAAGTTGAAGAGATACTTGTAGGGGCTGCAAACTTTAATGCTCGGAAATACAAAATAGTAAACATTCTTGAAGAGAATGATTTAGAAGACTTGATCTCTAGGGAGACTGAAGAACCCACCTAAAACACATCCAGAGCAACATACAAAAGGAAATAAACCAAGGCTAAAAGATTCATTTTTTATTCTATCAAAGACAACATGATGCCCATCATTGGTCATCTAAGAACTACCAAAGATTGTTTTGATTCCTTGGAAAACCTCTATGAAAAGAAGGCACCAACTCGGAAAAGAATTTTGAAGAAACAATTACGTACCTTGAAAATTGGAAAGGATGACACAGTTTCTACTTTCTTCTTCAAGATTGCACAAACCAAAGATCATCTTATTACAATTGGTGTTCTTGTAGATGATGATGATCTTGTTCAAACAACTTTTGATGGACTTCCTGATTCTTGGGGAGTTTTTCTTGCATCCGTAAATGGAAGAGAATCCCAACCTAATTTTAAAATATTGTGGCATGACTTCTTAGAAGAAGAAGGAAGACTAAACAACATAAATGATTATTCAATTCTAAAAGATCATGCACTTCAAGAAAATACCAAGAAATGGAAGAAGTTCCCTAAATCAAAAGGCAAAAGTAATAAACCCCAAGGTAAGCTATGTCATCTCAATCCTCATTTATCTAAAGTTAAATTTTTTAACTGCAATAAGCTAGGACATTATGCAAGAGATTGTAGCAGTCCTCCCTCTTAGCAGAAAAGAAGATGAAGATTCCAAGCCTCAGTTTCCACTGAAGAGGCTAAACCCTAAGAGAAGCCTCAAAGAAGACAAACCAGGGTTTCCACCAAAGAGGAAGAACAAAAAAATGAATATTATCTTATCTCATCTCTTTCCGGCACTATCACCAAGTTAGAGGGGATTTGGCTAATAGATAGAGGTGCTTGCAAACACATGATAGGCTTCAAAAAAACCTTGAAAACTATCAAGACAAGAAATTCAAGGAAAAGGTTGAACTAGGTGATGATGGCACCTATGACATAAAAGGTTTTGGATCTACCTCTTTCCAATTTCACTTAGGTAATATCTTTCACATTGATGAAATTCTTTATGTACCTGGTCTAAAGAAAAATTTAATTTATGTTACAGTTTTAGAAAGTAAAGGTTACTCAGTGGCTTTCTCCAAAGGGAAGGCCCTATTGTGGTCCTCAAATGAAGATCTAAGTACTTCTATAACTATTGGAACTCATGAGAGCGGGATTTATAAGATTTCAGGTTGGGTTGTTCAATCTCTAATTCACGAGATGATCAATCCCTGCGAGCTTTGGCACAAAAGACTTGGAAATCTCAACTACAATGCACTTCCAGGTTTGGAAAATATGGTGACAGGTATGCCAGTATTTTCTGTTAAGCATGATAGTGTTTGTAAAGGTTGTTCGCTTCGTAGGAATACAAAGAAACACTATCCTCCTAGTAATAGAAAATCAAATGGAATTTTTGATTTAATTCACTCTGATCTTTGTGGGCCCATGTCTACACCATATATGAATGGTTGTATTTATTATATCATTTTTATTGATGATTGTTCACGTAAAACTTGGATTTATTTCTTAAAAACTAAAGATGAATCTCTTAGTAGATTTCAAGATTTCAAGAATCTTGTTGAAAATCAAATAGGAAGACACATCCGAGTTTTCAGAACAGATAATGGTAAATAATTTGACTCCTTCAAATACAACTAACTCTGTCGGGCTTTTGGAATTAAGAGGGAGCTAACTATGCCATACAACCCTTAGCAGAATGGGGTTGTTGAAAGAAAGAATAGAACTATCTATGAAGCAGCCAGGGCCATGATGCATGACCAAAACTTACCTTTATCGCTTTGGGCCAAGGCTGCCAGTACTGCAGTCTACATTCAAAATAGATGTCCACACAAAGCCCTTGAAGTGAAAACTCCTTAAGAAGTTTTTACTGGATGTAAGCCCTCAGTTGAATCTTTGGAAGTCTAGTCTATATAAACATTCCAAAAGAGAAGAGAACCAATCTAGATCCCTCCAGAAAGAAAGGAACTTTTGTGGGATACAATGAAACCTCAAAAGCTTATAGGATTTGTATCCCTGGTCAAAAGTTCATCGAAGTAAGAAAAAATGTGACTTTTCATGAAGAAACAACTTTTCGTTGGGCTAGAGAACTTCCTTGTGAATCACAGGAGAAGGAAGCTCCACCACTTGATCCTTCATTTTCTCCTCTTCCAGATGAGAAGAGGAAGGAAACCTCAAAACTTCCAGTGGATCCCTCAAGGGACACTATTGAGTTTCCAATGGAAACACCTCCTTTTAAAAGGAAACCAACTTGGTGCTGGGAAATATTGAAAGAAGAAAAAAAACATTCAGCTCCTAAGGGTACCTTCAGAGAAAGCAAGAAACCAGATAAGTACTCTCGTCTCATAGCTAATTTAAATACTGTGATTGATTTAAAACCTTCCACATTTGTTGAAGCCTCCAAGCATCAAGTGTGGAAAGATGTTATGAATGAAGAATATGATTATGTTCTAACGAATGATGTATGGACCATAGTTCCTAGACCTCATGGAAAATCAGTAATAACTTCAAAATGGATTTATAAGATAAATCATGCAACAGATGGCAGTATTGAGAAATACAAGGCGATATTTGTGGCTTGTGGTTTCTCTCAAAAAGAAGGAATTGACTATGACAAGATTTTTTCTTTAGTTGCTAGGTATACTTCAATTAGGACTATTATCTCTCTTGCAATAGTTTTTTGTTGGAAACTTCACCAGATACGTTAAGACTGCTTTTCTTAATGGTGAAGTTGAGCAAGAAGTATATATTGAGCAACCTGAAGGTTTCGTGATACATGATAAAAGATATCATGTGTGAAAATTGAAGAAAGCTCTGTACGGGTTGAAACAAGCTCCGAGAGCTTAGTATGGTAGAATAGACAGTTTTCTATAAAGTCTTGGATTCTCCAAGAGCATAGCAGACCCGAATCTTTATATAAATATTGTTCAAAATCATCCATTTATCCTAGTCCTAGATGTGGATGATCTGTTCCTCACTAGAGACGAAAACTTGATAGCTCAGACAAAGAGGGAGCTTTCTGTAGAGTTTGAAATGAAAGACTTGGGACTCATGCACTATTTCTTAGGCTTGGAGGTTTGGCAGAAATCGGGAGAGCTCCAGGGATGATTTTAAGGATGGAAATTTATTTTAAAATGTAGAAATCTTGGCGAATATTACTTATCCTCCATATGCCAACTATAAACGTTTGGCGATATTTTTGTAAAAATATTCAAATTTCTAAGGATTTTATATAGTTTTTATATTATTTTGGCGATTTTTAAGGTAAAATAATTTTATCCTATAGAATTTGGGCGAATCATTTTTAAAATAGCGAATCTCGTTTTTGGAAAAACCATGGAAAATTAGCCCATTAGCGAAATTTAGCCCCCAAAATCATCCATGGAGAGCTCTTTCTCTCACAGGGTAAATATGTAGTTGATGTACTCCACATATTTGGCATGATGGAATGCATGTCCATGCCAACTCCAATGATCTCTAACCTAAACAAACTACAATATCAAGTTACAGGTTTAGATCCAGAAGACCCCACCTTATATCAGCAAATCATTGGCTCTTTGATGTATCTCGTACATACGAGACTAGACATATGTTATGTGGTAAATTATCTTAGCCAGTTCATGTCTGAACCAAAGCATATGCATATCATTGTTGTGAAGCATATTCTGAAATATGTTCGGGGAACCATAGCTTATGGTCTCAGATACACTTCGAGTGGAGGTGTAATGCTCCATGGTTTTACAGATTCAGATTGGAAGGGCAGTACAGTGGATCAGAAGAGCACTTCCAGATATTTCTTTAGTTTGGGTTCAACAATGATTTCCTGGTCCAGCAGGAAATACGGCTCCATATCCCAAAGCACTGCAGAAGTAGAATACATTGTTGTGAGTGCTGCTAGAAGAGAAGAAGTGTGGCTTAGAAAACTACTTTTAGACTTGTTTAGTTCAGAGCTTGAAGCCATAGTCATTCATTGTGACAATCAGAGATGTATAAAGCTCACCGAGAATCCAGTGTTTCACGACAGATCGAAACACATTGAGATGAGATACCACTATGTTCGGGACATGGTTTAGAAGAACGTTATCAACATTCAGTATGTTCGGACAACAAAATAAACGACATATATTTTTACCAAGCCACTGTCATGAAAAAAGTTTGTATACTTTCGTGACAAGATTGGTGTAGCTGAGAATGCCTCTCTTGCTGAGAGGGAGTGTTGAATTTAAAGCAGTTGCAAGATCCATTCTTCGGTAGGATGGAAAAGACCCTATCCAAGATCTAGGGCCACCAATGTACTCCTAGGGTTCTTGGTCTAGGACCAAACAGTCAGTGCAAATGGAAAAAGACCCTTGAAAGGGCCCCCAGTATATGACTGGGGTTCTTGGTCTGGGACCATGCAGTAAAGACCCTTGAGAGGGCCCCCAGTATATGAATGGGGTTCTTGGTCTGGGACCAAGTAGCTAAAGTCCCTTGATATGTCTAGGGCCCTTGGACATACTCCAGGGTACCCATGCCTGGGGCATGGGTTGATCCTTGGTCTTGTACCTTTGTGGATAAGACCCTAGAAATGTTTTGGGGCAACTTGATCCTTGATCAGGTATTTTTTTGGTGTATGACCCTCCCTGAAGGTGGGCATGACCACATGAGGGATGTATCCCATATACAATGATGATAAAGTTAATAAGGTCACCTTGAAAATGAATAGACAAGTATTGCCACCAAGAAAACCCACCTAAAACCCCTTTACCCTTGTTTGTGTTTGTTTGGGGCTTTGTTTTTGTCTTAAGGGTTAATGTAAAATATTAATTAAATATTTTAATTATAACATGTTTGAATTAATATTTATATTAATTAAAACATGTTATTTTTAATTATTATTTTAATTACTATTACCCTTAATTTTCCCTAGCCTAAAATATAAATAAAGGCCTACCCTCTACCCTTCATTCATACACTCTCATTATCATTCAAAGTGAGTGGATCTCCTCTTTGAAGCCATGGCCATCCTTCAACAGTTCAACCTTGTTTTTGATAGGTCCTTGTGTTCTTGGTGTGGTGAAGACCATCCCTTGCTAATGCCAGGTTTGTATTAAAGGTTGTTGAGCTGAGGTTTGAAGTTGTCGTCTCTCTTCTAATGCAGACCTGTTTGAGCCGTGACTTCTTTAGCTTGGATCCGACCCCTTCTCCTCGAGTCGTGACTCTACTAGTTCATATCCAACCCCCTCTTATTAAGGCGTGACTTCCTCAACACTGATCTGACCACTGTTCAGTGAGCCGCACCCTGTAACCCCTCTTTTGTGTGAGGGTTTGGGTCTCTGAAATTTCCTGTGTGTGTGAAGGTTTGGGTCCCTGTAAGTTTCTGTGTCTGTGAGGGTTTAATCACAGATTTTTGGTGTGTTGTTTATGTGGTCCCTTCTCCTTGGTGGCAATAAATTCTATTCATCTCTTGGCAAGAGATCTAACCTATATGGTAGATCTATGATCCTGAATTTTCTCTGAGCATAATTACAAGTGGCCTCTACCCCTTTTGTGTGACATGACTTCCTACAATGATCAGAGGTAAGGCTTAAAGGTAAGTTACTTATTCAAGGTTAATTTTGGTTAGATCAGTATGTTGTTCCTTATTTCTGATGTTCATCATTATTAGATCTGTTTATTCTTGATAGATCTGATCCTATATCAGATCTATTTTTTAGATCTGTTCTTTAGTTAGATTTATATCAGATCTATAGATCATATTTGTTTTGTTTAGATCTATTATGGTGTTGATCCTTCTAGAAATTATTATTGATTAGATCAGAACTTACTCAGAACTATTGTTGTCTAATTTAGAAATCCTATAAATCTATTTGTTTAGATCTAATCATTGCTTGTGATCGGAATCAAAATGACAATTCGGATTTGAGAGTTATGAACACTTAGATTTTTTTTTAAATATAATTTGATTTCCTTAGTGCAACAACTCTGTATTATTTTGGTTTACTATTCTAAGATTGATTTAGTTGTCTTTATCCTACTAAAAATTGAAAGAAAAAAATTAATCTTCTTTATTTCCCTAATTCTAACAGTAAGGGAGGGATTAGCAAAGGAATCAGAGATAATAGTGGGGAATTCAACTTACATGCAACAATTTGATTATGAAGGGGTTTGGTTTTGGTGTAGGAAGTGTCATCAACATGGCACAGTCGAAAATGATTGCCCACTTCCATTTAAAATATGTTCTGTAAGTTTTGGCACCCATTTGGCTAGGAAGAGGCTAACGTCTCCTGAGGAGAACGTCTCGGTGACCCCCTTGGAGACTCAGGGAAATCTAGTTCCAAGTCATCCTATGAGAAAAAGGATGAGGGATTAGTTAGATGTTAATAGGAATTACAATCACACGAATGGGATGCAACCTCTTGACCATCACCAACAGACCACATTTCATCCCAGGACCAGTGACAAGACTTGTCCACCCCTCACGGTATGTTCTGAAATCCTTCCCTTTCAATTAATATACTGGAAAAATCCTTATATTTTCTTGGAAAATATTGGCTGGGTCCTCTGAGAAATTTTCCCTTTACTCTTGAGGGTCTAAGTCCGCCCTCTTTTGATGGTTCAGGTCCCTTTCTAGTTCATTGTTCCTCAATTCAAGGTTGCATCTCAGGTCCAAAATATTCAATACTAGAGGAGGAGGAACCCTGGCAGGATTCCTCAAGGAATTCTGAGGATGACATGATAGCATACAATTTAAGGAACTAATCTATTCCAGTGCCCTCTGAGATGCCTAGTAGGGTCAAGGGACTTGGACAAGACCATAATCTTATTAAAGGGTGTTTTTGGTGGGGTCACAAATCACATTTATCCATATCTAGAAACAAGGAATTATTCGATATGGTAGTAGGAAAATAAAAGTTGATTAAACAGGTGCTTAGAGAATTGAAGCCCTTGAAAGGGTTTCCCCATGAATATTCTCTCTTTCAATTGTAGGGATGTGGCGAGCCCCTCCAAAATATATACCCTGAAAAGGAATTTGGAATCCACTCATCTTAACATAATCATTCTCCAAGAAAAAATGGGGAATGAGGAGGCAATTGTAAGGTTTTTGGAATCTCCTTTTAAGCAGTGGAGTTTTTTAAGTGTTGATGTCATTTGCCGCTCCATCGAAAGGAATAAAAATTATGTTAAAATTCAAAAGTCTTGGGGGTTTGAGTCATGGATGGGTGTGGAGGCTTTCATGGTGTATTTGGGGGAGTTTTTTCAGATCTTAAATGTATACAGGTTGCATTCCAAGTGATTCCCCTTCTAGGAGGCCATTTTCCACACATCTGGTTGGAGATATAAATTTCTCCTTAGGAATTACTAAAGTTTGGGGACCAACAGAGAGATCTAATCTTCTTACTGATTTCTTCAAACACATCCTGAAAGAAAAGGGTATTTTGTATTTGGATCTCATAAAACGGATATCAACTTGGAGGAATAAAAGGTAAGGAGAAGATAGGGTGGAAAAGAGGATTGACCAATTTTTATTATCAAATAGGATTTTGGAAAATCCTCTCCATTTTAGACAATGGATAGGAGTTTGTAGGGAATCAAATCATTTCCCCATATTATTAGAGGTAGAAGGAGGCTCAAAAAATCATGCAATCCCCTTGAAGCTCAATATGGGTTGGATTAAAGAGGATATTATCATCTTTCGGGTAAAGGAAGAATGGAATCCTTATGATCCTCACTTAAGGGAGAAGGTTGGGGAACACATGGTGAAAATATAAAGTGGGTTAATAAGGCTACACTGACCCACACCAAGAGACTACATGCTGAACATGAATTGGCATCCACATATTCATCCTGTCTTGAAATATATGCCTCTTAGAGGGGGATACCTCAAACATGATTCAAAACACTCCTTAATCTACTTGGGAAAGAAAAGAAGAACCCTTTTGGAAGTACCAGAAGAACTCTGGCACCAAAAAGTTGAGCCACTTGGTTAGGGAGTGAAGATTAAAACACAAAATTGTTCCAAGCATATGCAAAGGGTTGGAAAATTTCCACACCATATGGAGCCTAAAGGAGTCCTCAGAGAGGGAAGTTACATCTTTTGATGTTTTGGAAGATCTTTGGAGGAGGCATTTCCAGGAGCTTTTCGAGGAGGATATTAGGGATAATATAGCAGATGTTGTCGAACTGGCTCAATTCTTCCTAAGTTTCATAAAAGAGGAGAATAATAGGGCCTCAATGGAGGAGGTTTCCAAGGAGGAACTGCAAGAAGTCTTACATAGTTTCCAAAAAAAATTAAATCCTTGGCCCAGATAGGTGGACCATGAAATTGTTCTTGTCCTTTTACGATCTCATCAGAAATGATATTTTTCATTTGGTGGACAAAACATGGAAGGAAGCACACATTTATTCCGCAATTAATTAAACTTTCATTGCTCTCATCCCCAGATTTGATTCTCCTCAATCTATGGATGAATTTAGACCGATTTACGTGTGTAAATGTATATACAAAGTGGTGGAAAAAGTGATCGCAAGAAGAGTAAAAGATATCCTCTTTGCATTGGTATCTAAATAAAAATGTGGGTTTCTCGAAAGAAGACAGATACATGAATCCATAGGGGTAGTGCAGGAAGGGCTTTACTCCTTGAAAACTAGGAAAGTAAAAGGGGTTGTCTTGAGGATTGACATGTCAAAGGATTATGACCAAGTTGAATGGTTATACATCACGATACTCCTTACCCATATGGGATTTGAATTTTGTTTCATAATTTGGGTAATGAGTTGTGTTACTTCAAAATATTTTTCACTTCTTATTAAAGGTTCACATTCTCCTTTCTTTGGTGCAGGGCGTGGAGTGAGACACAAATTCATTCCCTCCTCTCTTGTTTTCCTCCTGTTAGAGAAATGTTTTAGGAGGGCCATGATTGATGCAAAGTTAAAAGGTGAGTTTCAATGAGTTCCAATCTCTCCCACACCCAAACTTTCTCATCTCCTTTTTTTAGATGATGTTTTGTTATTCCATAATGGGATGAGGGGAGATGCAGATAGTTTGATATCTATATTGGAACTCTTTGGAAAGGAAACAAGAATGATCATCAATGTATGTAAATCCACTATGTCGGCCAATAATGTGGAGGAAGAAGAGATGATTTATTATTACAGTCTCTTTCCCTTTTAAGTAAAGGAGATTGAGGTAGGTTTGAAGTATTTGGGATTCCATATGAAACCAAATTTTTACGAGGACTAGAACTTGTTTCTTTCCAAGCTAGACAAACGACTTAAATGTTTTAGATTTAGATGCTTATCCCATGCGGGGAGCTTGAATTTGGTAAAATCGGTTCTGGAAGCAATCCCAGTCTATTGGATGCCTCTTACTTGGATACCAAAGGGTGTTTTGGAGAGGATTGGGAGAATTTATTTTAAATTTATCTAGGCAGGATCCTAGGATCATGTTGTCCTCCCCTAAGTTATTTGGATAGCTTTTCCCCTTCCCAAATATCTAGGGGGATGGGGCCTGAAAAATATCTTCCTTTTTTCAAAAACGTTGGCTACGAAAGCATGTTGGAGATTGGTTACAATGAATATCTTGTGGAAGTTAGTGATATTTCAAGATTACATTCATTATAACTCCCTCAATGGATTCAAAGACCAATGAAAGTGCATTCAATATGATCTATTATATGGCAGGAGATTATGTAGGATTTTAATGGTGTGGGAGATTATCTAGATTCGAGATTTGGAAAGGGAACGAAGGTCCGGTTTGGCACTGATACCCGACTTGGAAGTGGTGCCAAACATTCCCTCCCATTAGATACAATTAATCATTTCAATGACAAGGGTTACTATTTCCTCAATCAAATTATTGATTTGTTTTGCACTTCAATTTTGTCTCAGGAGTGGAAGGGTCATTTCATGGGTATATGTGATCCTTATATTGGTGTTTGGGAAAATTACATCTAGACACTAAAAGAAGCACAAATTCGTATAACGGATATGGAGGATCAGTTGGTCAGGTAGTATGCTCCACATGGGTGTTACATTCCAAAGCTTGGCTACATCCAACTAAACATTGAAGTATACTCGCAAGAATGTAAAATGCCCATTAAGTAAATGAAATGTAAAATTCCCCTGAAAGGCATGCATTTTTATGTGGTGTATTAATATGAATCAAGTTCCTACTTGGGATAGAATGAAGAGGAGACATATTAAAGGGTCGATAAGGTGCACCCTCTACAAAGAAAATGAGGAATCGATGTCTCACCTTTTCTTAGACTATCCCTTCATATTCCAAATATGGCTTGAACTCTCTTGATAGTTGGGATAGATCTTTCCCTAGAATGGAAAATTGACAGAAGAGGCTTGAAAATCATGGGCATCAAATTCTTCACTCCACAACGTTAAGGTCCTTTCTCTTATAATCAATTGGGGTGTTTTATTGGCCCAAAATAACATTATATTCACAGATAAGTCCACCATCACTGAGGTTATAGCCGATCAAGGGTTAAACATGCTGTCTCAATTTTCCCAGGTCAAAGATTATTGTCCTCCTCGAATACTTTAGGATGTTGAAGTAGATCATTCAAAACCTTAGGAATACTTTGCTGGGGAATCTCAACAAAATGTTCATGTGTGTGGAGGGGGATCCATTTGTTTTCTCAAAGAAAATGTTGTTTTCAAAATGAAAATGGTTTTGGGTCCAAGATCCAAAAACCATGATGAGCTCATGTCCTTGAAGTTCTTATTAATGTTTTCTTGGGAAAAAGGAATAAATTCAATATAGATCTTTGGAGACTCTTTGAATGTTATCAATTGGGTGTAAAAATCCCAAATTTTTCACAATCTTCATTTATTTCTCTGCTTGAGGAAATATTCATATTTTTTGATACATTTTACTCCATTTTCTTTCGACATGTATACAAGGAACTTAATATGGATGCAAATACACTATCTAAACAATCTCTTCAATTGGAAATGGGGAAAAGGATGATCACAAAAAAATATGACGAAGAACAATATGCACATTATCACAGGGCTTTCATCGATACTCTGATAAAT
This sequence comes from Picea engelmannii, assembly GCA_009831015.1. Taxonomy (NCBI): domain Eukaryota; kingdom Viridiplantae; phylum Streptophyta; class Pinopsida; order Pinales; family Pinaceae; genus Picea; species Picea engelmannii. Next base: position 316,686 of record ML783885.1, on the reverse strand, counting down.
TTACCAGTTGCTTCATAATGTTTTGTTTTGGTATAGTTAGGAGAGTTTTGTTCCTCATCTCAGAGACATATCAACAAACAACCTTTGTATATTTTCTTATTTTTGTTTAGTGGTTTATATCTGAGCATGTTCAATATCAGATATTATCATGAAAAATACATGGAATCCATGTATTCTATAGAATGTAATTTTCATCTCAAAGAGATGAGATAAAAATTCCACTTTTTTCTGCGGAAAAAAAATAAAAAAGATTGTTGGTTAGATAGATAAATAATATTTCTCATATGTATAAACTTGTTTTCTTGCAGCAACTAATTAAATATATATTGAAATGCATATTTTTTTTACTGCAGTTCAAATCTAGTAACTTAAAAATGCATAAATGCTTATGTTTTGTACTGCGCAAACATAAATGAAAGTTAATAAAACATATTTGAACTTGCTTCAATATTCAAGGGACAAACTGAGTAGAAAATACAGTTCCTCCCAAACATAGACCAGAACAGCCAAATCACTTACTCCTATCACCCTTGAGCCTAAATCATTATTCCATAGGGATTGAAAATTTTCAATAACCATCTTGAGATAATTTAGAGCTTGAATATTTCTCTAAACCATCAAACTCAAATCCTCATCACAAGTACTCAGCAATGTCATTCCTCCTCTATAATTGTCTCCTCTTCTGTTACCAAGAATAATGACAAATTTCCTAGGTCCCTTTCTCTAGGTTAACCTCATCCCTAACCCTAAGGAATCTTCTTCACCTAACTTTGGGATAGATTGTTCCCTCACATTCCACATCTTTGGGAGTAGGTTTACAGTTTTCCTCACGGGTAATATTTACTCTGGTGCTTTTTATCCATTTTCACTCTCGCATGGAATAATGATTTATTCTTTTTATAATTGGATTCTCTAATTAGTTTGTCTCTAGTTAAATAAAATAATTTAAAAATAATATTTACAAAAATGTTCATCATCATCAATGTTTAGGATGACATAATTTTAGCATAAGTATTTTTCCACAAAAACTTTCTCAATATAAAATAATCCAAATTAAAATATTCAAGTATTCATAAATGGAGAGACATTACATCCTTCCCCCTTTGATCTGAACACCATCCTCGATGTTCCCATTTGAGCGACTTGTCTCTGAAATAGGAATGGATAAGCCTTCTTCATGGATTCCTCTATTTCCCAAGTGGCCTCCTCAGAACTGAAGTGATTTCATAACACTTTAACCTGACTGACAACTTGGTTTAACAACGTAGTTTCCTTCCTGTCAAGAATGTGTTGTAGTTCCACCTAGAATTTGTCTTCTAGTTCCACCTAAATAACATTCCAATTTAGAATATGAGTTACATCATATACATTATTTTTTAACAATGAAAAATGAAATACATTGTGTACCTATAAATTGGCGCATAGTTCAAAATTATAGGTGAGTGGCCCCACTTTGGAAAGTACTTCAAATCACCCACAATATCGTGTTGACACCTTGGAACCATTTCCCAATTTGAATGAATTGTTTCTAGGTTTAAATTTTATATAAACATCATATCCTATGATGTACTATGTATGTATCCTTTTTAAATATGAAAAAATCTTTAGTCTGTCATGTGCACTTTGCAAATTTTGTTTTTCTTTATGAACAATTTATTAATTTTAACATTTCGGGACCAAAAATAATTATGTCAACCGAATTTTCCCAACTAATAGGTGTTTGACACTTCCTGTCATACATTACTTCAAAAGGAATCATTTTTAAGGATGTGTATAACCATTATTATGTGAAATTCAACCAGATGAAGGTAATCTTGTCATTTTGTGGGGCAATATATTACATACATCTGCAACATATCTTCTAAAATTTGGTTAGTCATTTCGGTTTGATCGTCATTTTGAGGATGGTATGTGGTACTGAAGCTCAATTGAGTGTCAAAGCCAGTAAACACCGTCTTCCATAAATTTGAAGTGAACTTCATATCTCTGTCTGAAATGATAGTGTTGTGTAAACCATGAATCCTAAGAATTTCCTTCATGACAATGGTTGAAATGTTTATGGCTTTGTGTGTAGATTTTAATGGAATAATGTGTGCATATTTTTGTACGTATTTCGAGAGTTTGTCTACTACTATCATTATAAAGTCATTTTGATTCTTAGTTGTAGGCAATCATGTAATAAAGTCCATACTAATCACTTTCCATTTCTACTCAGGGATGGGTATAGGATGCAGTAATCATGTTGGGTGACGATGCTCAACCTTAACTTGTTTCAAATCAAGACACCCAGCTAGGTATTCTTCTACTTATTTTTTCATCCCTAGAAAAAAATACTCTTTCTTCGTATTTGTTATAGTCTTTTGGTAACCAAGGTGACCTGGATAAAGTTTCTTATGTATTTAATCTAGTATCAAATTCTTTAATTATGTGCCATTTGGAATACAATTCTATTTTTGTACAACACTGAACCTTCGTGATTGCAGTTGAATTTTGATTCTCCCTCAATTCATTTATTATTCTAACATTTTTCATGAATTTTTTTGTAATGTTAATATTTTTCACTCCTGATGTAATTTTATGTTTCAGATTATATGTTACTACCAAAAATTGCATCTAGTTTCCTATTAAGTGCATATTATATCTTATTTCCCTTTCCTTTGATATGTTCTATTTCAAAATCATACTCACTTAGGAAAGACAAGCATCTAGCTTGTCTTGCATTCAAGTTTTTATGGATGAAAAAGATGTTAAGACTAGTATTATCTATTTTCAAAAAAAAAAAATCCTTCCTAATAAGTAGTATCACCACATTTTCAAAGCATGCACAATAGCAGTAAATCATAGATAATGAGGTATGTATTTTTGTTCATGAGATTTTAGTTTATGTGATTCATAGGAAATTACATAATCATACTATAATAACACTCCTCCTGGCCCTTATGTGGATTTTCTATCCTTAGAATGGGTGATGTTATTAAGAATTATTTTAGCTTCTCAAAGCTCTCTTGAAACTTCTCAATCCATTTAAATTTGACTTCTTTTTTCTGCAAAGAGGTTATTGGATAAGAAAGTTTTGAAAACCTCTCTATGAATCTACGATAATACCCTTTAATTCCCTTGAAAGACCAGACATCTGACACATCCTTTGGCACTAGCCAATATAGGATTGTGTTGACGGGCGAAATTGACTGCTCATCAACTAGAAGAGTGAATCCGATTCGAGGTTGTCTAATTAACCCAAGCTGTTTGGATTAATTCACTCCGACGGGTTTAGCAGCTCCGTTGGCTGATCTAAGTCCTAAAGAAAGCGAAAAAATAACTAAAGGAAATACAATAACCTAATAAATAACAATCACTAAAATTTATATGTACATTTAGATATATGTAGGTACAATTTATTTAAATAATATATGTATAATAACTCTATATACAATCTGTACAAATCATGATTTTTAATCTAAACTCATAAAAATCGAATGTAAATTGGTTCCTTTACAACAGTAATAAAGAAAGTGAAAATACTATTTAAATTTGTTTTGGTTTGTTTTCTTGGATGTACACATTCATGAAATCAAATATTAAACTACTTAATCGAGCAGAAAATTATAGATAATGGAAATCATACCATATATATAAATCTTCTAAATTAAACAAGCAAACGAAATAAATAAACAAACTAACCTATTAATGCATCCAATGTCTGTTCAATAGAGAATATCCAACCACCTTATTCAGGAAGTAAACCTGCAACGGATCTTAAGATCGTTCTGAACAAATGTGAAACGAATATGCTAAAGATTGAGTTATGATAACATAACATATAATGGATACAGTCACAGTGATCTTTATGATTTGCAAGTAACTACAATGAGATAAATCTTGTAAGAACTTCCATGTAAACATTATACAGAAATTAGAGATGAATCTCCTAATTTAAATTGGATAGATGATCATTGTGTATTGTATCTGAAACATAAGATATGGACAACATATAAAAATGAATCATATCAACTTGCAATAAATCATGACGACGAAAGAAGTCACCATCTATTATCTTCGCACCTTAAAAGATACTAGACTGAGGTATGGAATTTAATGAACAAGTTTAACATAAATTATATTCCTAGATTGAATAATTCCGAGGTTGATTTGTTAGCTAATGTCGCCTCAAAAATTTTTCCTGTAGAAGGCCTATCTCTGAATGCGTTTTCCGTCGAATTGTTGTTCATACCATCCATCCCAGACAACATCACAAATTGGAGAGTCTTCGATGACGATCAACAAATCATCTGTTTTCTGCACATGGAAGAGACTTTCCAAGGCGAAGTCATCGACGAAGGTACCCACGACGAAAACCTTCACTGCTTTCTCAAAAAATAAAGGAGATCATCTAGCTCATCTAAGATATGTTCTATAGCGATGTCGTAAGTATGGCATTTCTTTAAATCCTAAAAAAATTGTCTTCACAGTAGACCAAGGTAAGCTCCTCGGATTCATTGTATCAAATGATGGGATGTTTATTGACCCTGAAAGGACCCAAGTCATTTCGAAACTGCCCCTTCCCTCTTCAAAAAATTCCATGCAATATTTTTTAGGACAAATAAACTTTGTTACGAGATTCGTCCCCAACTTTTCAGAAATGGTGAGACCATTACAAAATTTAATAAAAAATGATGTACAGTACCATTGGGGACCTTTAGAAAGTCAGGATTTTGATGCAATAAAAAAGGCTATAGTAGACGCTCCTTCTCTAATGAGCCCTAATTTTTCACGAGACTTCACCCTCTACACATTTGCCTCTGATCGGTCTTACGCTGCTGTCCTAACTCAAAAGAATGTTGAAAACAACGAAGTCCCAATTGCCTTTATGAGCTCATCCTTCAAGGGAGCATAACTTAATTACCCAATAGTAGATCAACAAGCTTATGTTGTTTTTAAAGCGGTAAAACACTTTCTATCTTATATGCTCAAACCTAGGACGAAAATCATTGTCCCTTACCCTGCTGTCAGAGATTTGTTAGTACAGAAAGAACTAGGTGAAAAAAGGGGAAACTGGGTCACATCCTTACAAGAATATGACATAGAAATCACCCCAGCACAAATTGTTAGAGGCCAAGGTTTATGTAAGTTGGTTGTTGATTCAACTGTAGGACAAGAAAATGAAACTGATATGTTAATTCCAGATCAGCACTATCAAAATCAATTCTGTTGTGCACAAAACCTTACTAGTCCCTGGTACGATGACATCAAATTTTGTCTTATACACAGATCAGATCCCCGTCACCTTAGTCCCCAAAAAAGGAGAGCAGTAAGATTAAAATCTACTTCTTTTCAACTGATTAACGATATTTTATTTCACCAAAATTTCGATGGAATACTTATGCGTTGTCTTGAAAAAGATGAAGCATAAAAAGTCTTATTGGAGTTACATGATGGGGAAGCTGGTGGGTATTTTGGTGGAGACACCACCGCCCACAAAGTATTAAGAGCAGGTTATTACTGGCCTACCCTTTTCAAAGACGCTCATGCCTTATGCCACAAGTGTGTAATTTGTCAAAAGGCATCGGGACGAATACAAAAACCAACATTCCCACTGCAACCAGTTTCAGTAGACTCCCCTTTTCAGCAGTGGAGCCCAGATATTATAGGTCCAGTCAATTCGACATCCTCGCAGAAACATAAATACATCATAACAGCCACAGATTATTTCACCAGATGGTCCGAGGCTACCCCATTAAAATTTGTAAACACCAGTTAGGTAACATCCTTCCTGAATTCAAATATTATCACTCGTTTCGGTATTCCTGAATGCCTAGTATTTGACAATGCTTCCTATTTTTTGTCTCTTGAAATGAGTGATTTCTCTCTAGAAAAAGGAATAAAATTAAAGTACTCTACCAGCTATTACCCCCAAGGCAATGGTTTGGCAGAATCAACTAATAAAAACCTGATCAAAATCATCAAGAGAACGGTCTCCGAAAAACATAAAACTGGCATAATGCACTATTGAATGCGATCTGGGCTGACATGGTAACTCCTAAAACTATTGTTGGTAATTCCCCCTTTTTGCTCGTTTACGACAGGGAAATGATTCTTCCACCGCATGTCCTTCTTCCATCTCTGAAGTTATAACAGAAGCTGCAAGAAGAAGACTGACCTCCCTTGGAGAGTCGGATTAATTCTTTGCTAAAGTTAGAGGAAGTAAGGGCTCAAGAAAAATGAAAATTGGATCAACATCAACTCATTGTTAAAAACTGGTTTGATTCCAATTCTACCTCTGGCAGAAATTTTGAGGTAGGCGACCTTTTCCTTAAGTGGGACAAACCTCATGAGGGAAAAGGAGAGCATACTAAGTTTCAAAACTTGTGGTTGGGACCATTTTTAATTGCTGAGAAAATGGGTACTAGTTCCTTTCGCCTACAAAATTTAAGGGATAGCCAGACACCTTCCCGGTGAATGGCCAAGCTCTCAAAAAGTACTTCACCTAATGACGCTCCCATACACCCTTTGTAAATATTTTCTATTTTGTTTTACTTGCTGTTTGTTTTTATTTTCTGGTTTGTTTTGGTTTTCATTTCTGCTTATCGGTCTTTCTTTTGAAACACACATACCTACACCACAGGTTAGCTCAGACAAAGAAAACATAAAATTTCCCCTCGAAAATAACTATTGAAAATTGTCAGAACATCAATTGATGTATTTCTCTAAAATTGTAGCCTTGCTAAAGATGACTTTTTTGAAAGTGTTTTCTCGGTTTCAATATGCAATTGAAAGTATTCATGATCATCTATAAGAAAAAAATTTACGTTGTCCCTGTTCTTTAAGAGAGAAACTCAACGATGTCTCCCTGTTCTTGAAATTTGGTTTTATTAATGAACTATTTTTGGATCTTGATGAAGGACATCACAAAAAAAATTTAAGCTCTATGACATAAAGACTAGAATTTTTAGTGTCACCCCACTCTATTGAATATTTTAAACAACTATAATATGAATAAACTCTTAGAGAGCTGTGGGAAGTGTTTGTAAACCCGTCAGAATACTGAACAGGTCTGCTGGCAGTGGGTAAATGCATGCATGACGCCAAGATAACCTCGTCGGGGTATTGAACAGGCCCGTTGGCAGTGAAGCAATGTCAGATGAAAGAAAATTCTCAGATATGGATTTCATTTTGGCCTTAAACATACTTCGATATGATCTGAAATTTATTGATAGGATACAGATGTTAGAGTGGGTTAATTGACATCCCTATCAAGGCTATGGATGCCTACTGGCAACAGTGGCCCTGTCAACAATGTTGGAGATTTTAACTTAACATCGTGACTTTCTTTCGCCAAGTTTGTCACCAGTTTTCATTTCTTTAAAAATAAAAGTTATCTGAAAATAGACTGCGTTATGATTATTTGAGATGTTGAAATGACTTTTCGGTTGTTCTTCGATTTGAATTTTTCATATTTTTCTAACCTAAACTCATTCATGTAATAGAGATAACTGCTTCTCCCAGCATGTTGCCATTGTTGGCAGCAATAATATAATTGTTATTTTTATAAAATGACCTACGTGAGTTGCCTACAGATTGCTTTGACCTTTTCTGTTTCAAATGAATCCCTTCTCCTGAAATTACATGCCCCAAATACTGTACTTTGTCTTGGTAAAATTCACATTTACTAAAATTGGCATACAATTGACATTCTCTAATTCAATTATTCATGTTCTTTACTAGACTTGATTAATTTTTCATTATTTTCCTTGATGCTATATAATATTTCTCTTATGCTATGCATGGTTTCCAACATTCCTAAAGAGTTATCATGTGGTTTTTCACTATTTATCTCCATATACATTTGTGGAGCACTTGGTGTTGATTTTCCAATATCTTCATCCATCACACTTGTTTTTCTTAATTTTGATATGTGCAAAACATAATGGACCTCAATAATTTTTTCCTTAAAAAAGAGTTATTACTGTATGCATATATGTGTTATGAAAACTAAACTACTATTCGATTTTATCCCATAAGTCCCTAGTCTTTGAACCATGCTCTAATGCCATTTGTAATGTCACCAATTTTTTGACCAATGTTTTTTTTAAATAAGAGAACATACTAGAATCCATGTTGTTGTCATTAATTTAAGATTATAATTACTTATATTTTCCTTAATATTACTAATTAATAGTCATGGTTATGCCATCTCATGATAGGGTCCTTGATAGAACATCTTGTAAAATGTTGTTGGGTTTATTTTGAATGCCATAATCGACAAATTATCTTCTCGATAGAACATCCCATAAAATGTTGTTGGGTTCGTTTTGAATGCCATAATTGACAAATTATCTTCTCGTCAGCGGGTACAATATTATCTTATCAATACGTTTCATGGAATTTTACTTTTATTGAATGTTATTTGCACAAACTAATATATATATATATATATATATATATATATATATATGTTTACTACCTATATATTCTACCTGCATCCACCCGAACGACAATCTATGTCTTGAAAAAAGGTATTTCCTTTTATTTTATAACATTAAATTTACAATGTGAGTTGGATTCATTTCTAATATTATATTACTATAGTTCCTTTATATTTCATTCTTAAACAATTCAATATAAACATTTGTATCTCATTTCCTTAATAGGTTTTGAACCCCATCTAAGGAAACAAATAAAATTTCAAATGAAATGACCATGAGTCACTAATTTCATAAGTACTATTGTTAATTAATCCTATGTTTCTGTGAACCCTCAAACTTAGGGTTATTCATCGACGATCAAAAGAACACAATTGTAATCTATCTATGGTACTAGGTTTTTACGTATGAGTTGTATGAGCTTTATGGATTTACAAATGTTAAAACAAATTCTGTATGAAACTTACCATATACATCTACCATTTAATAATTGTTGAAATAATGTAACTGCGAAGAGCATTCTTATTATTATTTTGTTATTGGATTAAATCCCCGTTGCGGATTAATCATGTCATTATTATTATTATTGTTAATGGATTAAACCCCATTGAGGATTAATCATGTCGGTAATTGTATAAGGACCAAATCCCCTTCTGCGGATTGGTCATTGGACAATTACAAAGGACAGAATAAGAAGTCGGCCATAGCAATTATAATGGAAGACCCAAAATTAATTAAAGGTGGGTTTTCCCACCCAAAGTGAGAGGTCGGCCCTGCCAGTTGTGACCTTTCACACGTGCCAGTTTGATATAAATAAGAGGTTAGCACCTCACTTCAAACACACAACTCACTTGTTCATTCTCTTATGAGGCAAGCTGCAATTACCAGTTGGAGAGAGGAGAAGAAGTGTGGTGCATCTCTTGGGGAGGACTTTCTGTATTGGTTTGAGTTATCTCTTGAACATTGTATAAGCTATCTATGATAAATAATTTTTTGCTGGGTTTTCTTCCCCTAGAGGGTTTCCCAGGATAAATGTTGTCTCTTGTGAATGTGTATTTCTCAGTGATCTTGTTCTTATTATGCTCTTATCTTATGAAATGTAAAAAACTATAATAATGGCATAAACATTAACATGGTTTCAGAGCCAACCTGAAGAAAGAATTATTTGCAAGAGGAAAAATGTCACTGTTACCGTACCCAAAAATTAGGGTTTTGCAAAAGTGAATATTTTTAGCTCCCTAACCTCCTAGAAAGTTGTGCCCTCCCCCAAGGATCATTTTGGAACTTAGAGCGCACGTTTTCAGTGGCTAGATCTCCTAGAAAGTGAAACCCTAGTTTCAAAAAGTACCAGAAAACCAGAAAACCAGAGTACCAGAAGTACCAAAAGTACCAGAGTACCAGAAGTACCAGAAAACCAGAAGCACCAGTCCAGAAATCTGCAGATTGGATTTGAAGGGGTAAAAATTGGATTTTCGAAAATCTGACTACACTAGCTAACTCACCTCAACTCAACAAACCTATCCCCTAGATCATAATTTCAAAATTTGAAGTTTGAAAAATTAGGGTTTCCTCATAAAACCCTAAGTTGCAGTTGCAGTTGCAGTCTCATAACCAGTTGCAGTTGCAGTACCTATTGCAGTTGTAGTACCTATTGCAGTTGCAGCTGTAGAACCAGTTGTAATCACTCTTGAAGTTTTTGGTAATGATTACCATTGCTACCAGATGGAGCCACTACCTGCAAATGCTATCTGAGGTATGTACTCAGATATGGTTAATGGTTAAACCGTAAAGATTATTTGCAGGAGAAGGGATCTTTTTCCATAGATCCAGAAGGATCTCAATATCCAACACATTCAGAGGAATGATGCAACCCAGGTGTGATTATTCTAATATGCATCTATTTGTTATTATCTTTATCAGTGTTGCATGTTGAAGCTATGGTCAAATCATTAGAAGGATTAAAAGTTGATCATAGAGCTTATCCTCTAACCTAACCTTTTTTCAAGATAACATATTGTCTTAGTACAACAAACATGTTGAAGAAAGTACTCATCACTTGAGTGAAGGAGACCTAGAAGAAAAGAAAGCACTCACTCTTGAGGACAATGCTCTAGGTTTGATTAATCAAGATTGAAAGGTACACATGACAAGCTGATGAATTTAGTTGAGATAGCAATTGTCGTAAAGTATTATACTTGATAGCATGTGAGAATATAGATGTAAATACTTTGTCGGATATGACTAACACCTCCTCTAGGAGAAACCTCGTGTGTTAGTTTCAGATTGCCATGGAAGAATGCTTGGTCACAACACTAAGAGAGTGTTGACCTCATTTCGTATTGTATTCCTTACCCTTAATCTTTGCTAAATTATAAGTAATAATCTCTAAAGGAGCTACTATGATGATTGTTCGTGTTATTGCTTTATATTATCAAGACGGATATTATTCTTGCTTGTTGTTTTGTTGACCTTGCTCCAGGTCACATGAGGAAGCTATAGCGAAGGTTGCAGAAGGCAACGTGCTAAAGAAGAAATCATAAATG
>ML783885.1:277376-302692 GCA_009831015.1 Picea engelmannii | reverse complement strand
TGCTTCTGACCTCGTTGTTAGACGTAAAGCAAGATGAGTTATGCTTCTGACCTAGTTGTTAGACGTAAAGCATAACGTCGTTGATTCCTTGCTTCTGACCTAGTTGTTAGATGTAAAGCAAGATGATTCCTCGCTTCTGACCTCGTTGTTAGACTCAAAGCGAGATGTTGATGTGTTCCTTTCTTATGACCTCATTGTTAGACGCAAATTAAGATGATTCATGCTTCTGACCTAGTTGTTAGACGTAAATCATGATGTTGTGATTCCTCGCTTCTGACCTATTTGTTAGACGTAAAGAGAGATGATGATATTACTTGTTTCTAACCTATTTGTTAGACGTAAAGAAAGATGTGAATGACACTGAGCTACCAGCTTAACCGCTGTGACATTGAGCTAGTGTAGTACTGTGATGTGCCAGCCTAGTGCTGTGATGAGGTATCATTTTTTACTGATACATATTTGATGCAGATGATGATAGCATTCCTTCAAGAATGATGATGTTGCTGATGAAGAAAACATTTGATGACTCGTAAATGTGCTAGACAATGGTTCAATATGATATTGACGATACTATCCTCCAGATGCCACTGATGATGTAGACCTCTCTCGCCTGATGTTGATGAAGAATACCCTTCTTGTTAAGGGGGAGTGTTGAAATAATGTAACTGCGAAGAGCATTCTTATTATTATTTTGTTATTGGATTAAATCCCCATTGCGGATTAATCATGTCATTATTATTATTATTGTTATTGGATTAATCCCCATTGAGGATTAATCATGTCGGTAATTGTATAAGGACCAAATGCCCTTTTGCGGATTGGTCATCGGACAATTACAAAGGACAAAATAAGAAGTCGGCCCCAGTAGTTATGATGGAAGACCCAGAATTAATTAAATGTGGATTTACCCACCCAGAGTGAGAGGTCGGCCCTGCCAGTTGTGACCTTTCACATGTACCAGTTTGATATAAATAACAGACTAGCGCCTCACTTCAAACACACAACTCACTTGCTCATTCTCTTATGAGGCAAGTTTCAATTACCAGTTGGAGAGAGGAGAAGAAGTGTAGCACATCTCTTGGGGAGGACTTTCTGTATTGGTTTGAGTTATCTCTTGAACATTGTATAAGCTATTTCTGATAAGGAAGCTTTTGTTGGGTTTTCTTCCCCTAGAGGGTTTCCCAGGATAAATTCTGTGTCTCTTGTGAATTTGTATTTCTCAGTGATCTTGTTCTTATTATGCTCTTATCTTATGAAATGAAAAGAACTATAATAATGGCATAAACATTAACAATAATAAGGATTTAAATCCAATAAATCCAATAGTATTATTTATGCTCTATAATCAATAGTTTTGTTCATAGTAGTTGTTATCACTCTAGGAAACTCTCCTAGGCTGTATCTTAGAGATGCCTGGTAACCTAACCTTTTTGTAACTATTTTCTCAATAATGGGTGTGAGGTTGGGTCAAGATGAATAACTATCTTAATGGATTGTCTCACAAGACTGTCTAAGCTTATTCAACAGTGTAAGGTCTTCAAGAGCTATTATCAGATAGGAGTGTATCAAATATATGAGAAATTAATCAATTAACCAGAACATACATATATAAAACAATACATATGATGGGTCAAGAAACTAGTAAGGTTACTTATGATCCTTTGTTCACTAATCAAATGGCGAGATGACAGTCACCTATGGACCATGTAAATGCAGATAAAGAACATAGTTCAACTCATAAGCATAAAACTGAAAAGGAAAAGAAGATCTGACAATATCAATGAAAGAAGCTCGCAGGCTGAATATATTATAGAAAGAGTCTTTTCACAATATACAATAAGTGTAGTACTCAAATTCAAACCTTCAGCCTCAAGGACTGAATTCCCCCCTCCCCCTTTGTTCATCAAATGTTCTTGGCTTTATAGCCTTTATAAATAGTTTCCAGTTCCTGGAAAACTGAATCAAATTTACGCAAAATAGACATCCAAAACAGATTAAAGAAAATAGGAAAAGATCCTATTTACTTGGTCAATATATTATCCTAATAGTCTTACTGGCATTCAAAGTCTTCAACAACTATAGTAGATATCCATAGGCTGATAGCTAATTCAAATTTGTCACTTTGGTCAAAAAAGACAGTTTTTTGCCAAAATAAGGTAGCAAGCTCGATCTTCTCCTCTTGCTGACACCCTTTAGAAGTGGAATAGAAACCCAATAATGATTCCATTAATTATTATATATCATTATAAACCATCCTCATGTAATTTGGATCAAGGAAACTCGGATCTGTGCAAAAATAGTAGCTTCCTGCCTTGTTTTGTGCTTTTGGTGATTGGGAAAAGAAAGAAATATTATGCTTTAATATTGACCTATATATCTCAAATAGAAATAGATGGGTACAAAATGGAAGAGGCTTTTGTATATTGGTTTGTTTTGAGAAAAAACCTCTTTCAGTTTTTTGATATTCGATTTCATTTTCCCGGGATCTGCATTTCAAAAACATGTGTCAAACAGGGAAATTCTGAGATCCAAAAATTAGGGCTTACAGATGAATTCAAATATCCCAATATATGACACCTGTAGGAAAAATGAGAGAGTTTATTGTTATTTTATGTATTATAAACAAAAACCTCCTCCCGTTTCTCAAAACGATTCTTCAGTCACTCAGAATGATCATAATTTCTTCACTTTTAGTGGCTAAGAGAGCCCCGAATTTCACGTTTAAGCCACCGAAAGATAAGTATTTTGGTGGATTAGAAGCCCTTTTGGAAAGGCGCTTAGCCACCGAAACCTGAGTTTTGACTTTTTTGAAGGGAAAACCAAATCAAATGTTTTTCAAACTTTATTACATACTTAAAGCTCTCAAAAATGAACCTTGAAAATTTTTTAAATGTATTTTTCAATGACTTCCTATCACCTAAAATAAACAAATTTGACTGTGTTATTTGAGGAGATAATAGCTATCTCTTTCTGGGGATGAAAGCCTCCCTGTGACATTTCAAGAACCTCAGATCCAATTCCTTTCCTATTGGGCTATTGAGTCATTTGGCATGTGCAACTGATCTTCTGCAAACCTGTAACTTGCATGTAGCCTTTACCATTGGGTTATGGAGTCATTTGGCCTTTAGAACCGATCCCCTACAAACATGTAGCCTTTATCTAGATAGTATTCATGTCTTTGATAGCCACAATAGATCTCCCTAGACTGTGGGATAAGTCAAGAATGCTACCTTGGCAAACAAGTCATTCTTCTATCATTAATATGCAACAAAATTTATCTCTTTTACCTTGTTGGCACCTCCAAAACTAGGACAACACATTGAAACATATCCTCTTAAGAATAACCTTAACTTATAAATCATCCTCGTACCCTTTAGGATGATAAAACTTAGATGTGTGCAAAAAGAGTTCCATTCTTCCCTTCTCTGTGCTTTCGGTGACTAGAGAGATAAAATATGAACCTGTAAGCCATCGAAAAGCCTGTTTAAAAAATAGTTCATGAAATTGCAAAATTGCATTATCTCTTGGCTTCTAAAACTTCAAAAGGCACTGAATTTTTTTATCCAATTGGAACAAACACCTTTGTGGATTCTGACAGTTGGACTGGACCCATAAACTAGAGGACATGTGACATGTATTCTATTGGGTGTAAACCTTGGAGAAGAGGGAATATAATATTATCGAGGTTGCAGATACAAGGAAATTGTTGGAAAGAAGACACCAAGAGGTGGTTTTGCAGATTGAAACTATGTTATTACTTCTAAAAGACTTCTTTGAATCACAATAATCTATTGGGAGTACTCATCCCTTCCGGTGGGTGATGAAAGAAACTTCAACCTTTTGCTTCAGCTGGACCAGATGCATGACTAGCCAATGCAACCAAGGCAGCCTTCCGAGGAGGATTCAAAAAATCTACATAACGAGCAAGAGCAATCTGCAAAGTGCATGGACCAGGGAAAGGTGGTGGCAAGGATATTCAACCAAGAGGCGTACCATCTTCTTTGTTACCATGGACTGAAATTATTGTGTCTAGTGGGTAGCCTAGCAACTTTGCAGTTTTCTCCACAGTTTCATTTAAGTTTTTTGCATACACACCAACATAATCTCTGGTCTCATACATAAGGCCAGTGTCTGAGATATAAAATTCCAAATGGATGCAAGAATGGTCAAAAAATGGTGTATGAAATTCTATTTTCTCGGCAAGGGTGATGAATATCATAAATGGCTTGACCATTCTACTTTGAATAAGTTTCCCCATAAAGAAGAACCGAAGGATCGTGAATTTCTACCCGGTATTGACGTATTGCTGCCGTATAATGTGTAGCATTTTAAGGCTGATCGTCTTCATCTCAAAATAACTGATAATCATCACAAGGGCCCAATGGAACAAGTCATTTCTCAACTTGCTCACTTAATGCTTCATCTATTGTCTGTTTCCTACCCCATACGTAAGGTTGGAAAGCCAAAGCCCTCTCTCTTTTTCCATACACGGCTAGCATAAAAAATGCTAATTTTTCCTCAGGATTGGTCTTCTGAGGCTATAGCAGCCTGAACAGTGTCTGGTTCTTCATCATTCTGGGAAAATGCCTCTGGTACATCAACAAAACTAGTTGCTTCCTTTGCTAGGGTTTCAGAGCAATATGTGGCTTAGGTCTTAGAGGTATCATTTTGATTATTAGTAGCTTGATCTTCCTGTACAACCTAGAATCAACATTTGGTTCCTTTTCTCGAGCTTATCATATTGTTTAGTAAGCCTTTGGTGAGAATCATACAACTCAATATCTCTTTCTATGAAATTTTGATTACTAGTCTTAACTTCTCTGTCAAGGAGTCCAAGACCATATACTTGTCTTAGCATTTGATTGATTTTTGACAATTTGGGCGTGTTGGTTGATGCCTCATCATCTTGCAGCTCCTGCTCTTCCTTAAGTGTAGGTGAAGGAAAATCTTCATACTCTGTCATCTGTTTTCCAGATGGGACTACTCCTTGAAGATCTGGCTCTACTACAGTTTCCTCATGCTCTGCTGCAACCTGCTGCAACCATTTCCAAAAATTTGTACCACCAAGCTTTAGATATCCACTTGTCAAGTCATAGCCATTTATAATTTTCCATATGGATTAGTAAGAGGTCTTGGAGGCAAAATATAGGTTGAAAAATCCATGCATTGGATGAATAGGTGGGGGTGGCACTTGACTAGAACTAGCACTGCTATTATCACTTGTTTGAGATCCACATTGACTAAGCACCTCCAAAATAAAAATAGAACCTTGATAATGGTGACTTTAATTATTATCTATCATTTGGAACTGTCCTCGTGCCATTCGGATCAAGGGAACTCAGATTTGTGCAAAAATAGTAGCATTCTGCCCTATTATGTGCTTTCGGTGGCTAGGAGAGCCAAAATTCTAACCTGTAAGCCACCAAAAGCTCTACTTTTTGTGGCTAAGGACAACTATGCAAACTGAAATAGCCACCAAAAAGGTAGGCATTCAAAATTGCAGAAATGCATTTCTTTCTGCCTCACCATTGTTGGACAACATCGAGCTTATATGTTTTCATATCATCAGACCTCTAATTCAATCAACACATTTATATGCAGTAAGAGAATGCCCTTTTTCTTTGAGTTGATCAGATGTTATGTTTGTTAAGACTCCAATCTTTTTCAGATTCTTTGATTGAACTTTTCATTCCCCAGGAAGCTTTGCTTATTTAAGAAAACTGAAAGCAATCTATCTGCTCATATGAAGATCTTATTCAGCTGCCTACTCCTACTTCTAACTAAATCTGAAATTTGGTTAGGTAAAGAAGAAATTCCATAGTAACCATTCAAGGAATTTCAAAATTGAGATGAGCATGTCTCTATCACTCATCATTAGACAATGTCTAAAACATATTAGTAGTGATAAACAAAATCTTCAAGAAAGAAAACTCACCCAGGAGTGTTGGTGGGATAATGAAGTTTAAAATTGTCAATTGATTTGAAATATATGATTCCATTAAGGCTACAACCGGATCTTTAAACACATACAAATATGGTTTCTCAACAACTGACAGAGAAAAAGGCATCATCAATTTCTGATCTAATCCTTTCTGCTCCCCTTTATCATATTCATCACATATGGGAACATCAAGATAGAATCCAAATGGAAAAGATGAATCTTTCTGCATAGAATTATCAGCAGTATGGATTTGAAACAGATCTGAAACAACATCTCCTCTTTCCTTATCATTATCATCATGTTCATCTAGATTTGAATCAACAGGTTCATCTAAAGCGTCCTTAGTAATGAAATCATCAATATTCTCTAGTATATCTTCTTCATGATAACTAGTAATAAAAAGAACTTGAACTTCATCCATATATGTATCTTCCTTAATATATTCACTTTCATCCTCCCTACTAGAAGAAACAATATGATGAATATCTAAATGAAACTCCTCACAACAATTCTCAAACAAAAGTTCCTGAGAAAAATACCTTTTGCAATGCTCATGGAATACTCTGTGGAACTCTTCCAAAGATGAAATACTAGAAGGAGTTAATGAGAAATACCACTTACGTGCATCACCCTCCAATGAATAGAAAAATATCTTCATGAGCACATCTTCATCATGTATATGTAACTGAGCCATGCATTGATGAAATCTGATAAGGTGATCTGAAGGATTATCCTCTTTCACTTCTCTAAAGCATGGAAGGTAGTCTCCCCAAATTTCTATAAAACTTACTGGATCTGGGAAACCAGGAATTGCAGAAAAATTAAGAGGTTCAAACCTCGTAGCCAAAAGAGCAACAAATGCCTTTGACATTTGAAGATAGTGGAATCGCCACTAAATTTGTCCTTCAAGGAGTTTCCAGATAGAAGATTACAACCAATATGATGTCCAGTCTTTGTCTGTCATCAAAAGATAGAACTATGTCGTCTCCCAGGGAAGCTGAGCTTCAATATCCTCTCCCCAGCAACAATGCCAATTTGTTATCACTCCAGGAAGCTCTCCTAGGATGTATCTCAAAGATGCTTGGTAACTTAACCTTTTTGTAACTATTTTCTCAATAATGGCTATGAGGTTGGATCAATATGAATAACTGTCTTAATGGATTGTCTCACAAGGCTGTCTAAGCTTATTCAACAGTGCAAGGCCTTCAAGATCTATTATCAGATAGGAGTGTATCAAATATATGAGAAACTAATCAATTAACCAGAACATACATATATAAAACAATACATATGATGGGTCAAGAAACTAGTAAGGTTACTTATGATCCTTTGTTCACTAATTAAATGGCGATATGGAAGTCACCTATGGACTATGTAAAATCAGATAAAGAACATAGTTCAACTCATAAGCATAAAACTGAAAAGGAAAAGAAGATCTGACAATATCAATGAAAGAAGCTCGCAGGCTGAATATATTATAGAAAGAGTCTTTACACAATATACAATAAGTGTAGTACTCAAAGTCGAACCTTCAGCCTCCAGGACTGAATCCCCCCACCCTTTGTTCATCAAATGTTCTTGGCTTTATAGCCTTTACAAACAGTTTCCAGTTCCTGGAAAACTGGATCAAATTTACTCAAAATAGACATTCAAAACAAATTCAAGAAAATAGGAAAAGATCATATTTACTTTGTCAATATATTATCCTAATAGTCTTGCTGGAATTCAAAGTCTTCAACAACTGTAGTAGATCTCCATAGGCTGATAGCTAATTCAAATTTGTCACTTTGGTAAAAAATGACAGTTTTTTGCTAAAATAAGGTAGCAAACTCGATCTTCTCCTCTTGCTGGCACCCTTTAAAACTGGAACAGAAACCCAATAATGATGCCATTAATTATTATCTATCATTAGAAACCATCCTCATGTCATTCGGATCAAGGAAACTTGGATCTGTGAAAAAATAGTAGCTTGCTTCCCTGTTCTGTGCTTTTGGTGACTTGGAAAATAAAGAAATATTATGCTTTAATATTGACCTATATCTCTCAAATAGAAATAGTTGGGTACAAACTGGAAGAGGCTTTTGTAGATTGTTTTGTTTTGAGAAAAAACCTTTTTCAGTTTTTTGATATTCGATTTCATTTTCCCGGGATTTGCATTTCAAAAACATGTGTCAAACAGGGAAATTCTGAGATCCGAAAATTAGGGCTTAGAGATAAATTTGAATATCCCAATCTATGACACCTGTAGGAAAAATGAGAGAGGTTATTGTTCTTTGATGTGTTATCAACAAAAACCTCCTCCCATTTCTCTAAAAGATTCTTCAGTTGCTCAGAATGATCATTTGAAAATGATGACTCAGCGTAGTAAAAACGTAGAATTTTTTCACTTTCGGTGGCTAATAGAGCCCCAAATTTCGTGTTTAAGCCATTGAAAACTAAGGCTTTCGATGGATTAGAAGCCCTTTTGGAAAGGCGCTTAGCCACTGAATCCTGAGTTTTGACTTTTTTGAAGGAAAAACCAAATCAAATGTTTTTCAAACTTTATTACATACTTAAAGCTCTCAAAAATGAACCTTGAAAAATGTTTAAATGTATTTTTCAATGACTTCCTATCACCTAAAATAAACAAATTTTATTGTTTTATTTGAGGAGATAACAATAGTGAACAAATAACACAATAACATACAGATAAACATATTCATGACAAAGACAGAAAACTTGGAACTTTGGGGAAACCACACAAGATCATGTTCCTCCCAACCTTAGACTAGAGACGCTGTCACCTCTATCAACCCCAAGCTAAGTTCGGAATCCAAGGTCTCTCTATGTGGCCTCTTGCAGAATTCTTAGTTCTTGTTTGTTGTGTATAAAAAATTTCCCAAAAAATTCATTGTGTCAACTCAATTTTTGTCCATAGCCTACTCGATCTATCAAATTCACATCATAGGAATGGTGTCCCATTCCTCTGTCATGACTTCTTTTATTTTTCCTATGACTTATGACACTTGTCTTGAGCCTCTTCCTCACTAACCACCTGTCAGATTCAACTTTAACCATGTTCACAGATTATCCTATAAATCTGGAATGTGTCTCTTTGAAATTGATTTAATTCCACATCTTATCTTAGTTTGCTACCACTTGGCCAACACCTTTGGATTCTTAACTCTCTCTTTAACAACTACTTCAACATGTACCCATTTTTCCACATGTCTTTATTTTCATAAAAGAATAAATTTTTACAATTCATATTTGGTCAATCAACCAAATTATCTTTTGGAAAATAATAAAAATTCTAACAAAAAATATAAATAATAAATAATAAATAAAAGTTCAATTCATGGGGTATCACAGAGAGATTGGGAGGGATTCAAAGATGGGAAGAGAGAAAGAGAGACAGAGCATGATGCATAGTGAGGGGGAAAGAGGGGTAGATGTGAGAGAGAGAGAGAGAGAGGGTGTGGGGGAGGGAGAGAGATAGAGAGAGAAGGGGGGATAGTAGGGAAGAGAGAGAGAGAGGAGGGGGGAAGAAAGAGAGGGAAAGTGAGATATAGAGGGAAGGCAAGAGAAAGTACTAGAGAGAGAGTGGGGGAGGTAGAGAGAGATTAGGGGGAGAACAATGGGGGAAGAGGGACACAAGGGGAGAGGGGAAGAGGGGGAAGAGTGTGTTCGAAGAGAAGGAGACGAATATAGGAGGGAGAGAGAGAGAGAGAGAGAGAGAGAGAGAGAGAGAGAGAGATTTTGTGTTAAACATGCTCACGTGTTTCTGTTGCTAATAATGTGTTTGTGTTCTAGGAATGTGTGCACGCTTTACAAATGCACATGTGTTCCTAAATAGCGTGAATTATATGAATTTAATTTTTTTTGGGTAGGAGTGGCAACTCTAGCATACATGTTTACTTAGTTGGTTTCCTCGGAATTAGGTTCAGGATGACAAACCTAGTGTTTCGATCTACAAATACAAAAAACCTCATTTTTTTATGAATTCCTCTCCATATCTATGTTTTTGACGTTATTTTTCTATAGGATATATAATTCAGTTATTGATGAAACTACATATACAAATAGAGTTGGCTATGCTTCCAAATATACAATTTAAAAAAACAAAAATTAATAATGTTTACTATTTTTAATCTATTTTTGTCTTGACATATATAAAAATCCTATAATACATACATCTCTTATTTTTCGTATAACATTTTGTAGGCTTAACCATTAGATTGAGTTATATGTGTAAATAGAGGAGTCAATAGAGGAGACTGATATCTATGATCTAAAAAAAATTGTTTTGATCTTGTTAAGGCCCTCTTAGCTTGCACGAACAAAACACTTTGTAATTTCAGGGATATGTTTACTTTGATAATTTTAAAAAATATAAAATTGATATTATAAAGTTCTAAAAATACACCGCACATGAAAAATGAGTTCTCTATAAGTATACAAGTTTTTGGAACAAAATTCCATTGTTAATTTATTCAACACTTGCATGAACACAAACATATACCTTATATTTTGTTGGAATATAAGATACCATTGTTAGAAAAAAACAAATTTGGTATAGTTATTCACAATTTTTATGAATAAAAGTTATATATTGGGAAAACTAATTCAATTTTCTACATTTCATCTTGTTACACCATATTCAAATTCATTGTAAAAGTACCGTGAATAATCCTTCCAAGTTAACACATTTTTGTTTTTCCAAGTTTTCATTACCACTAATGTTTCATGAGAGACCATCATTAGCTTGCACCCACCCAATAGATAACTACATATCTAAAAGTAAGGGACTTGGAAATCAACTTTAATCAATGACCTTAAAACAACTAGTAGATTAAGATCAAAATTGATCATTCTATACAAATTATTGATTCCAAATTACAAAATACTAATTAAACATTTATTACAAAATTATTAATTTAAAATTACAAAACTTTCCTTAATAAACATAACATTTATTACAAAACTTTCCTTAATAAACATAACATTTATTACAAAACTGAAATACTCACACTCAACAAAGTTATACTCCCATATAACCCCACACCTAAACACAACCATATCTAATAACTAGAATTTAAATTTCAATAAAAGAACTTTTAACTGAATATGTCCATGTCCATACCCCTAGCCCAAATACAACTCTATCGAGTAACGCAAAGAAAAAACATTCACTTCAATAAATAAATAAATAAATATATATATATATATATATATATATATATATATATATATATATATATATATATATATATATATATATATATATATATTCGGCATAGCCTTGGATTAAGAATTAATACATTACAATACCACCAAAAACTACAATAAATATAAATCAATTTAAATCTATTTTAAATATTGATATATCCTATGAAATATTCAAGTTTTTCTTTTTACAAATTGATTTAAATCTATTTTAAATATTGATATATCCTATGAAATATTCAAGTTTTTCTTTTTACAAATAGTTTTCATCCCAAAAAATTTACTTACTCGAAGAATTTTTTTAGCTAATTAAAATTATATATATTTTTCCTATATTTATTAACTTTTTTAAACCCATATATATCACAATTACTAGTACTCTTTTATATTACAAAATCTATACCATATAGAAATGTAACACACCTTATATCAATTATTTTTTTAAACCAACATGTGCCTCCATTACCCACTTTGCTTTAAGTTATAACATCTATCACAACACAATAATAAAACTATGTATCTTTGACGCAATAATAACAACATAAGAAAAATTGTAAAAACGTGACTACATTAACTTATTTTGTGAAAACATATTCAAACAACCACTGCACCATTAACTTAAGTTTTTTTTGGCATCATGTTAAAGTTAAATCTATGCAATATACAACCAAACGTACATGTCCACATAAGTAGTGATTTATTATGTACAAGTATAACATTCATTTATGGATAACAAGTACGCTAACTGAATTTTTGGGTACATAGGGCTAATAACAATATTAAAAAAACATTTTTGTGAAAATATTATTGACATCTGAAAACATAATTTAACCAAATCCTACATCTATAGGACACCATTAAAAGCCATTATCGAGTTTTGTATAGTACAATGATTATTAATTATAAAATTAATATATTAAAATATATATGTAAATAATATTTATAATAACATAAAACATAAATGATATTTATAATGACATTAAATCTGAAATATACTTCCATTATCAAGTTTTATATAATACAATGATTGTCAATTATAGAATTAATATATTAAAATATATATGTAAATAATATCAAACATAAATGAAATTTATAATAACATTAAATAAATGATATTTATAATGACATTAAATCTGAAATATACCTCCATTATCAAGTTTTATATAATACAATGATTGTCAATTATAGAATTAATATATTAAAATATATATGTAAATAATATTTATAATAATATCAAACATAAATGATATTTATAATAACATTAAATCTGAAATATACTATTAAAAATTAAAAATCAAAATAATAATTAAAATATATTATATATTAAAATAATAATTAAAATATATTATATATTAAAAATAATTATTAATAATTAATGTACATAAATTATAATCAATAATAACTCTAATTTCCTTTAAACTCCACTTGTATTAAAGTTAAACATTTTTTTTTAAGTACATAATATATTATATTAGAAAGGAGCAATCATGTATTTATGTAATAACGACAAGCATTATCTTCTTAAACAAAATTTTAATATTATTAATATGAAAAAATAAGATATGAATTTCCCTATGTTGATGAACATTGCCATTCACATATTTGTTTACGGTTTTATTTATATTTACAAGTATAATTTAATAACATATTTAATTTAGAAAAAGTTCATGTTTGAAAAACAAGATATAAAAGCTATGTTGTGCTATGAAATGTTATATATTGTGTATAATTATATAATCTTATTTGCATTTGCTATACATTTGTAGGAAAGAGGGTTTACATATATAAAGATTGTGAAAATATTATTCTTATATATCAACTTGGAACAGATTTACATATCCACATCAGATATAGATGCATACATGTTGATATCAAACCTACCGTCTTGAAAATAAAATAATTCATCAAAGTATGGGTAAGTAACTAACACATAAGACTCTACAGGGTCAATCGAACAGAAGCTCACATACCTGCATTATAATGAGAATGTTAATTCTTCTTTATAATACATTATATGTCAAGCACAAAGGTAATACTCTTTTTCTATCATTTATTTGTTGGAGAAGGTTCTGAAATGACTTATGAGTTCTTTCATATTGAGTAAAATCCACTGCTTAACTCAAGGAGAACAACACTTAGTCTTCAAAAACCGTAATCCACAGCCTCGCCGATAACATTGGAAGGGGAAAGGGAATGGGAAGGAAATGCATGCACATAGAGTTGCTCAGTTTCTCTACTTGCAACTCAAAGTGAACACCAATACTATGATACCCACTAAGTGATTCGAGGTCATTTGACTTCGAAAAGGAGTCAAATTCCTCATACTGGAATATCATAGATAGTGAGTGCGTCATTGAATGCTCATTACAACTTTGAATCATTGATGTCACTCACTCACTCTCTCAGACACAAACATAACAACGTTATTGTAGTCCCTTCTAATACCAAGCACCATGTGTTCCCAATAATACTCGAGGAGGAATCCCGCTGATGATGAAAGACGAAGATTGAATTTATCACCCAACCCCAATCTAACTTGCCCTTAAATGAATGAATATAGCACAATACAAGCCTCATATAATTTGTACACATAATTATGAATAAGCCTACCTAATTGGGGAGCACCCAAAGGGACCACCATGAAAAGGAAACAAAGAGTACTTGTCCTAATAAGGGGCATGGGGATGGGGATTCTCAGATTACGTCAGTGGGTCAATGGTGCACAAAGTGTACTTTGCCCGACACGGATTCAAATACTGCACATCAAACAAGCTACATGACATAGTTCTCAAGACCATTGTGTAGTGCATGGACTGTTCATATGGTTTCATGTTATGAGTACACACACTTAATGAAATGATTTATGAATGCAGAATAACACAGTGTTATGTTTAGAACATAAACTCATAAATAAGACAGAAACTTGTCAATGCACAATATGCTTGATATTAATGAACTTCGACGCAGTGCATGAATACAAAATATAATGACATAGATGATCTTTGGCTCCAATGACTCCTTACTATTAGTTCTTGATTGTTCTCTCTACCTCTCATTTTTGCACTGCAAACTACATCATATGAATAACTAAACGAATCAGACTTACATAGACTATGATTGAGACATCCTACATAAGATAAGACTGACTCAGCATTAAACACTACCATTAATACGACCGACTCTTCAACTACTTATCAGAACTCGAGAAGATAGAGATCAACTCCATTTATAACTTCCTTCTTGCTGACTAACTTTTGAGTAAATGTGTGACTTTGCACTTGCAGCCTGTGAGACTGTCTCACTGACAATTCGGCTACTGATATATTGACTGACAGAAAAATCGACAGAGACGTAAATATCTCACTGAATTTTAATTACAATTTCAAACACTCCCCCTTAATTATAAGTAGGGGAGATTACAAACCAAAATAACATCAAATTTTGAGTTTTTCATTTTACTCGCACTCATCTTTTACTGTGTGAACTCTCAGACTATTGCGCAGATGATGAAATGCATGTCTTACTAAAGCCTTTGTAAAAATATTTGTGACTTTTTCTTTTGACTTGCAGAATTATAAACAGATCTCTTTGTTATTCACCAATTCTCTGATAAAATGATACATTGTATCAATATGCTTCGTTTTCTTGTGAAACACATTATTCTTTGATAACATGATGGATGAATTATTTTCACAGAATTTTGTTGCTGGTTCATGTTGTTCCTGCAACAAATATTTTAACAGTCTTCTCATCCAAACTACTTGAAAAGGTTCACTTGTAGCTGTGATGTACTCTACCTCTGTTAAATAAAGAGTCACTATGGGTTGCTTCCTTGATGCCCATGATACCATTACTGTTCCAAAATGAAACATGTACCCATGGGTACTTTTCTTGTCATCTATGTTGCCTCGACAATCACTATCAATGTATCCAATGAGTTTGAAATATTCTGATGTGGAGTACATGATGCCAAAATATTTTGTTCCATTCACATATCTCATGATTCTCTTTCCTCCCTTCCGGTTTGATTCTTTTGGAGTTTCCATGAATCTTGAAATCACGCTCACTCCATACATAATATCAGGTCTTGTCACTATGAGATACATAAGACTGCCTACCAGTCTTTTAAACAGTGTGGGATCCACCGTGGACCCTTTATCTTCCTTTATTAACTTCAATCATGTTATGACAGGTGTTGGTGCTTCTTTTCAATTCATCATATTGAATCTTTTCAATATTTCATCTGCATACTTAGACTATGAGATAAATATACCAGTTTTGAACTCGTGAACTTCTATTCCAAAAAAATATCTCATAAACCCTAAATAAGTCATTTCAAATCCATCCGTCATGACTAACTTGAATTTTTCTATGCCAAAGTTACCTATAAATCTCAAATCATCCACATATAGAAAAACAATTAACATATTACCTTGTTAATTTGATTTGATGTACAGTGTTGGCTCACTCTCACTTCTCTGAAATCCATTCTATGTGAGATAGGAATCTATGGAACTGCACCAATCTCTTAGAACTTACCTTAATCCATACAGTTCTTTCTTCAATATGTACACTTTGTATTCTTTTCCTAGAATGTCATAACCTTATGGTTTTTCCACATATACTTCTTCTTCTAAGTTTCCATTCAAAAATGATAACTTTGCATCCATGTGATAAATTCACCACTTGTATTGTGCGACAATGGATAACACGGTTCTGACTATGTCCATGCATGCAACTGGTGCAAATTTTTCGTTGAAATCAATTCCAGGTTGTTGCGTAAATCCTATTGCAACTAACCTTGCCTTGTGTTTCTGTACATTTCCTTATGCATCTTGCTTGGTTTTATAAATCTACTTGAAACTTATGACATCCTTGTCATCATGTACATCTACCAATTTCCATGTTTGATTGTTCTCTATGCATCTGATTTCTTCATCCATGGATTGTGCCCATACATCATCTTTGACTACTTCTTCAAATGTTAACGGATCATCTATTTGTGAAAACAGATCAAAAACTGAAAATGAATTTGTTGTGTCTTCATTATAGATGTCGCACAAACTTCTTGTATTTCCTGGTAATAGACTTGATAAAGTTGGATCTGGAGATGTAGAACTACTTGGACTGCTTGTTGGTGTTTGTTGCACTCTTGTTGTTCTTACCGGAGTACTTTGCATGGTAATTTGCGTCCCAGTGCCAGGTGTAGAAGGGACTACGCATTGACTTGTTCATGGTGTTTGAACCACTACATATTATGTTTCATCATGCTCCATTACATCAATAATTATTATTGTCTTTGCTATTCTTCCATCCCATGCTTCATTCTCCAAGAACTAAACATTGTGGGTGATTATGAATTTTCTTGTGACAGAGTCATACAACTCGTATCCTTTTTTTTCTTCAGAATAACCAATAAATATACATTTATGTCCTTTGTTGTCCAAATTCCTTCTCAGTTCATCTAGACCATGAGCTTGTGCGACGCAAACAAAAACTTTTAAGTGTGCCACATTGTGCCTCGAACCTGTCTAGGCTTCCTGAGGAACTATCTTCTTCACACTCTTTCTGAGACATCTGTTCAATATGTATACTATAGTTTCTACTTCCTCATCCCAATACTCATTTGAAAAATGTTTGGATGTCAACATACTACACACCATTTCCATGATGGTTCTGTTCTTTCTCTCTACGACACCATTTTGTTGCGGTGTATATCGCACGGTAAATTTCTTGTAGATTCCATGAAATTTACAAAAGTTCTGAAATTCTCTTAACATATATTCTCCTCCTTTATTCGTTCATAGAAACTTGATGTAATAACCACTCTTCTTCTCCACAAGTGATTTAAATTGCGGAAAACAACCCAATGCGCCATATTTATGCTTTAGGAAATAAATCCATGTTTTTCTTGAGAAATCATCAATAAATGTCAGAAAATAAGTATTGCCTCCTATGGATGTTATTTTCATTGGGCCACAAATGTCTGAATGCACAATTTATAGTGGATCTTTTTCTCTGTAAGACTTGCCAACTGTAAATGATTCTCTATATTGCTTTCTAAATATGTAGCCTTCACATATCCTTTCTCGTCTTTCAATCAATGGCAAACATTTTACCATATCCTTTGTGTGTGGCAACTTCAGACCTCCAAAGTTCAAATGTCCAAATTTGAAATTTCATAACCATGAATCATCCTGTATTTCATATTGGAATGTTTCCTTTATCTCTGCAACAATTTTCTTATTTCTTGATATTGTGCACACTATTTTCTTCATTGGAATTGCGCGCACTTTCTGCTGTAAATGTAGTGTCTAACTACACACTTTTTCCTTTATCATCAGCTGGTGCTTTATTCTTCTTCTTGGATGGATTCAAAGTTAATGGGAACATTATGTTACTTGTTATTTGGATTTTTGCAATAAATATATTGCTTGGGCATTTATCCATAATCACACATTGATTATCTTCCATGTAGATTCTCTATCCTTTCTGTAACGGTTGTCCTGTGCTCATCATATTATGCTTCAGACCTGAAACATAATATATATCAAACATAACTTTCTATTCTCCTTGCTTTTTTAGAATGGTTATATTTATTTTTCCTAAGACAGTGACTTGGATTTATGTTCCAAGTGTAACCTTGGTTTGCACTAACTCATCCAAACTAGAAAACAATTATATGTTTCTTGTCATGTGGTTACTGCAACCTGAATATAAATACCATATGTCATAAGGACTTGTTTGAGGAACATTGCATTCAAGTGGTGAGACTATGTTAGGCATTTCTACAGCCTGTACCATAAACATAGGGCGAGTTTTGTTATTTGCATTGTTTGACTGATCTTGACTTTGCTTGCTCTGATTAAACTATCTCTTTCTGCATTCATATGCACAATATCCATACTTTTTACAGTAATGGCACTGAATCTTTGATTTTTCAGTTCTCTGATCACTTGGCTAACTACTACTTGGGTTTTGACCTCTTCCACTAGTATTTTCAGGACTGATATTGCATCCATCTCTGACATAACTTCTTCATTTGCATCTAGAGTTTGCTCTCCCCCTTACTCTTTCATGACTTATAGATGACTACACAAAAAAATTATTCTCTAATGACATACTTGACCTATTGAATCTGTGTTCATGATTAATGAGGGAAGCTTGCAGTTCATCTAGACTTAACTGACTCAACTCTTCACTCTCCTCTAGAGTCACAACATGAGTATTAAATTTAGCAGGAAGACTCCTAAGTAGCTTCTCAACAATTTGTGTGTCTTCTATGGTTTTACCATGAGAATTAATTTGATTTATTAGTCCAATGACATGGGTATAAAATGAATCTACTGTATTTTCATCTTTCATTGACATAGTTTCAAAATCTCTTCTAAGAATATGCAATTTTTTAGTATTTACTGTGTCCATACACTGATAAGAGGTTTGTAATATGTCCCATGCTTCCTTGAATTTCTTTTTTGATGAAACTCTTGGAAGTATGCTTTCATGCATGGCTTTATGTATGTAAAACAATGCCTTTCCATCCTTCTTTCTCTGATCTTTCAAGACATTTTTCTCAGCTTGTGTGAGGGCATTGTATACTTCATCATCTACTCATTTACATATCCATTCTCGATTATTTCCCATACATATTTACCTTGGAACAACACCTTCATGGTCAAGGACCACATCTCATATTTCTTTCCTATAAATGTTAGGGGTTGCAGATTTGAGGTAGAAGCCATTTTCAACTTTTCAACATAGTTTATGCTCTTGAACTTGTTATGATAGAACCTTCTCTTGATCAAATTTTCTTTTGATCAACCTGCTCTGATACCATATCTCATATTACGTTGGTGGGTCGACGGTGCATGCAGTGTACTCTATGCGACGCAATTTCAAATACTGTGCACCCAAAAAGCTACGCGACAGAGTTCTCAAGACCACTGTGCAGTGCACAAATTGCTCAGATTGTTGTGCACTATGAATACACACACTTAATGAAATTATTTATGAATGCAGAATAACACAGTGTTATGCTTAACACATAAAATCATAAATAAGAAAAAAACTTGTCAATACACAATATGCTTCATATTAATGAACGTCGACATAGTGCGTGAATACAAAATACAATGACAGAGATGAGCTTTGGCTCCAATGGATCCTTACACTCCTTCGTTGATGTTGATCTAGATTTTATGAGCAGAATGAAATGAATACAGATTATTAAAATATTCTTAACACAAAATAACATAGATACAGTAAAACTAGTTTTTATTCAATAAGGAAATAAGATGAAATTGTAAAATGGAGTGAAAAACAAGCTTGCTGGAATGGTGGCAGCTTATCTATGAGAAGAGACGTGATGGTTGCGCTCATTCGCAAGAAAATAATTACAATGAGTCTTTGAAGGCCTTTTTACAATAATCAGGAATGTCAAAAACCCTAGACATCCAAAAACATAACCCTAGGAGATGAAGCACCAAAATTCATGTGGGCCCTGTTTGGGTAAGTTAGTACATCAACTCCCCCGTGTCGTAACTTTTTCATATGATCTTCGTTTGAGGCACTTGATAGCCTGTTGGAAAGGTATAATCGAGAAGATCAATTTTTGACCAGTCTAGGTTAATTCCTTTCTTTGACCCCTCAGCCCCATATCCCCAAAAAACGTCGTTTAGCGCCTCAAAACGACCCCAGAACTTTGGAACCCGAAAAATTGCCGAAAAACTGCCAAGGTGGAAAACTGTTTTTCAAGCCAGTAGAAAAGGTGGGTGGCCACCGATATCCACCTGGATCAACTATTCGTTCTTGACTTTTCTCTCTACCTCTCTTTTATTCTCTACAAATTACAACATCTAAATAAATAAATGACTCGGACTTATATAGACTCCGACTAAGACTTCCTACAAAAGCTAAGACAAAATCTACATTAAACACTACCATTAATACGACTGACTCTTCAACTACTTATCAGAAATCAAGAAGTAAGAGATCGGATCCATTTATAGATTCCTTCTTGCCGACTAACTTTTAGGTAAATGTGCGACTTTGCACTTGCAGTTTGTCAGACTGTCTGACTAACAATTCAACTACTGATAGATTGACTAATAGGAAAATCGATGGAGATGTAAAGATCTCATTGACTTGTAATTACAATTTCTAACAGGGATCAGGAGGGCATGGGGATGTTGTGCCCAGGTGTAGACGTCATGAGGCACCTGGACATTGGAGAGAAGATATGGGGTAACATTGTAGATGGTGTTAGATGGATCAGATCTACCACAATGACTATGGATAATTTTGGCCTTGCTCCGAATTGAACATAGCTTGATATTCAAGCATGGTTGTATAAGCACCTCCCACAGGGTTTAACACCTAAACCAATTTATCTCCCAAGTTTTGTATTGCACCATTTTTTCTTAAGCTAGGAGAATGCAAGTAAACTAGTACTAGACAACTGGGTCTCGAACTGAAGGCCATACTGGAAAAACAATCATTGAAAAAGAGAAAGTATAACCCAGTATCGAGAAGTGGTCGTTTAAGCAACATCATTACTTTTCATTTTCCAAATGTTAAGACGATGTTAAATCAATGTAATGAAATAATTTAATTAATCATACATATTAATATGAAAAACATTTTTTTTTAAAGTAAAATGATAATTCTATATACAAAAGCTATAAAAATTGTTTGTTAACTTTTCACGAGTATTAATTATATTTTATAACCAATTTTACATGTTTATATACTTAATTTACTAGACAACTGGGTCTCAAACTGAAGCCCATAGTGGAAAAACAATCATTGAAAAGGAGAAAGTATAACCCGATATCAAGTAGTGGTTGTTTAACCAACATCATTACTTTTTATTTTCCAAATGTTAAGATGATGTTAAATCAATGGGCACATTTAATAGGTTTTTAGTTCTTA
The DNA here is from genome assembly GCA_009831015.1 of Picea engelmannii. Taxonomy (NCBI): domain Eukaryota; kingdom Viridiplantae; phylum Streptophyta; class Pinopsida; order Pinales; family Pinaceae; genus Picea; species Picea engelmannii. The sequence continues at coordinate 281,616 of ML783885.1, read as the reverse complement.
ATACATTTTCTATGGACGAGATTAAATATGCCTAGAATATTCTTAGTCGTGACAATAAATGAATGGCTCTTATTTCATCCATTAACTTTCGAGTTGTTATAAAGACATCCATTTATATGTTTACTTTTTTACATTTACATAATCGTGTTTAAAAATTACTGTGTTCACTAACTTATTGTCATGTCTACCTGATTAAAACATATTAAGGTATTCGCACAGAGTGGTAAGATCTTGGCGTTTCATGTCTCTGCTGGCTGATGTTTGGTAGACACATTTCTGTGCTGGCATCACCAGCGGTCACTAGTCATGGCCACGTTTAACAGCCATAAGCCGCCTTTCGGCGTTCACCAGCAGCGAGTTAGCGGCTATGCTAGTAAAATAATTTAATTAATCATACATCTTAATATGAAAAACATTTTTTTTAAAGTAAAATGATAATTCTATATATAAAAGCTATAAAAATTGTTTGTTAACTTTTCACTAGTATTAATTATATTTTATAATCAATTTTACATGATTATATACTTAATTTATTAATCTAATTATTTAATTTTAAGAATTTGAATGAGAAGATCATAATATTATTTTTTTTTTCAAAATGCATGTATTTTTAAACTTCAAGGAGTGTATCACTAGCACAGCTGCTAATACAACAGCTGGAGAACGCCGAAAGGTATCGGCAGATAAAGAATTTATTAAATTTTATTATTGATTAACAAATAAACCGTTGGGCTTCATTTATCTGGTCTTAATATTTTAATTTATGTTAATCACTTACTTGGCAATTAGTTAGCTATCAAAGTAATTTTTAAATATGATTAGGTAAATGTAAAAAAATAAACACATAAACGGATGTCTTTATAATAGCTAGAAAGTTAATGATTGAAATCACAGCCATTTATTTTGTGTGATGACTAAGAATATTCCAGCCATATTTAAGCTTGTCCATAGAAAACTTATTAAGCACTAAACCCCTATTAAATCTGCCCATTGTCAATAGATGTACGCCTTTTGGCGTAATAACTGGAACGAAAACGTGGCCACAGTAAAGAATTGTAAAACATGGTCACACTGACCCGGAATTGTAATTAGATAAATGATAACATTAAGGAAAACGTGGCTACACTAACCCTATTGTGTGTTTTGATAGATCATAATCAGAAGAAAAATGTGGTTCATATTAACTAGATCGAGAAATTTGATAATGACATTAAAGAAATGTGAAAGTCATTTGGTAACAACAAATTCATTGTACTCTAAATGGTGATCTTTACTTTCTTTTTGGTGATCTTTAATTTTTTTATTAACTTTTTGTGATGTTTTAACAAATTCATCCTTATAAGTAGTGGGTGGGTGGGTAATGGTGATCTTTTACTTCCTTTCTGGTGATCTTTAATTTTTTGTTAACTTCTTGTGATACTTCCCTGCTCCTAGTACAATCTCTTCATCAATTTTGTGCATGTGGCAATGTTTCTAGTAATGCATAACAAATTACAAGAGTTCATATTTCACAAAATGATTAATACCTTACATCATTTAAACCCGTCACCATTAAATTTAGAAGAAGGAATTAGAGATATATATTAAGTGTATGAATACTCCAATTGTTTATGATACTTCCCCTCCTTCATCACTTGCGTCACCTTGGAGAATGCCTTCGGGTTTTAGTTTCATTGTTCCACCTTATTCGAGAATCCAAAAAAAATTAGAAACAACCATATGTATCAAATACAACCATATATATAAATAAAAATGAAAGAAAAATGTTAAGCAAATAATGTGAATGGGGTATTATATGCACGCAAATAAGGTGAATGGGGTATTCTCTACATATATCCTAGTCTCTAGTAAGGAATCTCTACCATAATCTGATCGGCAGTAAAAAAAACTCCAGTAAAACTAAAAATGGCTACAGAATTGCTTAATCGCATCTGCTTCACATCCCAAAAATATTTGGCCAAAATGAAACACCTAAGACAATATGACACTTGTTATTGACAAAATTAATTTATTTTATACACCTTAATCTAATAAGGTATTCTATGTACATATTAGTCCTTCTTAATTTGATAAATGTGGCGATGAGTGGTTAGAGCAGTAAATTATTAATTAAATTAAGTAAATGTGAAAAAGTAAACAAGAAAACAAAAACATTTAAAAATACAAGAAAGTTATGAACTTAAATCTCATTCATTAGAAAAACATGAAAAAATATGTAAACATGTTCAATTATCAACCACAAAATTAGAATTTATAACTAAAAAAATCATTAATTATGCACATTTTTAATAGGTATAGGCCTTTCACAAGTGTAGGCCTTTCACTATAACTAGTAACACACATCACTAGAAAATAGAAATAGGAGAGAGTAGCCAATCCCCTTGTTATTAATTATTACCGTTGCAAGTGGAAACAACTAGTCTTGGAATATGTTCAGCAGTTTGATTTCACCAATGTTTGACCGTCCAAATCCTCTGCCTGTTGTTGCATTCACACAACCCATAAAAGTAGTGGGGTATCGGGTGGCACACAGAGTGCATTAGTGGTGAAAACCAAAATTTTATCGCAACCGATATTTTACCATCGCCACCACGTGGAATAGCATGCATGTAGGTATCCTCCCTTTTTGTATGGCTAGAATAACACCTAGTGAAGATGCGTAATAGCCTTTACATACCTGAAACTCCACTATTTTTGGATGAAACTGTTATTTGGTGATAGTATTTTTCAGTTTAGTGGGATGGTTTTGAGGTCACTGAGCGCACTGTTGAGTTGTACCGAGTTTCTATTATGTGCCCTAATTGGTTCAGCCTCCAGTGTTTGGTACATGTATCATACAAAGGGTTTAAAAATTGAACAATGAAGTGGAGGGAGATATGTTGTACAATGTCTGATTATTCCTTTATGTAATGTAAAAAATCATCGTAAATATGCATATCTATTATTGGACGATGCATGCTTAGCAAATCTATGAGAGATATTGGATGAGAGATGTGGAGGTGAAGTGGTGATCTTGATGAGAGATGTGGAGTCACCACTAAGAAGAAAATCATTCACATAAACCACAAAAATAAGCATATAACATCTACTAGTTGGAGGCAGTAAACCAAATGCACTTAGGAGGACGGGAAATAAGCAATTTTATTCCTTCTCCATCCATATCTGTTCTATTAGCGTTGGTAATCAAACAAGGCACTCTTTCAGCATCTCTACCATTGACACAACATGAGCTTGGATTCACACATCAACTTCCATAGACAACACAACAACTTGATCGTATAATTTAGTGGGCTTATCATTGAACGAGGCCTTGAAACCACTACTCGTGTGAGAGCATACTTAGAAAGAAATTAATAAAATATGTATATTTCCTATACACCTTAAACCTTTCATTAAATATCGAGAAATAGCCAGAGACCATAAAACAATAAGACCGTGAGTTAGTGGATAAATAGAAAATGAAGGTTACAACGATCGAAAAGGAATGATGCATGGGGAATCCTGCTAGTGTACGTATTGTAACCTCTTAGATGTTCTCTTCTGCCCATGCGGAGGGTGAGCCTATTTGAGAGGGATATTTGTGGTTTCTGGTATATAGTTAAAGGTTTGTAGCATTCTTAAAAATTGGTTTAGCTTTAATAATGTTAATGACTGATGTTGTTTGTTTTTAAATGAAAATCATTAATCTGATAAGTATTTTAGCTGTTTGTTTTTACATGAAAATCATTAATCTTATAAGTATTTTAGTAGTTATGCAGAATATATTGAAACATAATTTTGGCTATATTATTTTTACACTTGGTTCAATATGAATTTAAATCTCTTAAAAGTGATGCAGGAGCATTGGCTTCCAAGGTCAAGTGCAAGTGTTTAGTCAGACCTCCAAGTCTTGACATAAGGCCAAGGAGGGGCCATTGTAGTTTCTATGTACAAAACACTTTATTTCCTATTGAAGAGTTGATAGGAAATATAACTATGTTAGTGGTTAATTGGTGAAAAAATTATGAAGGCATCAAACCATATAATTAGTCCCTGAAATGAGATAAAATATGCAAGGCAAACACACACGGTGAGGCTACGCTCACTTCTTGATATTCAACGAAGATGGATTACATCCTTATATAGGAAAAGACTCTCCCGAGTCGGCTACATGCAAACCAAAAGACAACCAGAGAACTGACTCTTAACTAAGCTAACTGGCGCTTACAACACGCGCTTATTACTGAAGCTAATCAACTAG
>ML783885.1:251958-272455 GCA_009831015.1 Picea engelmannii | reverse complement strand
ATAGGAAAAGACTCTCCCGAGTCGGCTACATGCAAACCAAAAGACAACCAGAGAACTGACTCTTAACTAAGCTAACTGGCGCTTACAACACGCGCTTATTACTGAAGTTAATCAACTAGTTAACATCTCCATTATTTCCAAGTGTTTCTATGTACAAAACACTTTATTTCCTATTGAAGAGTTGATAGGAAATATAACTATGTTAGTGGTTAATTGGTGAAAAAATTATGAAGGCATCAAACCATATAATTAGTCCCTGAAATGAGGGGATGTCTCGAAGGAGATAGTTACTTGTTTCAGTTAGTAGTTGAGTGAGTTATAGATGAATTAAATGTATCTTTCTAAGAATAGTTCGTTCCTAAATGTTGGGAGTTCAGTTGTAAGAGCAGATAAGCTCAGATTGGTAAAGATTTAATGAGTGAGTCTCGGGTAGAGAGGCATACAGAGAGCAGGGGTGGATCTCTGGGCAAGGATCAAGAGGTGGGAACTTGATCAAAGTTACTGTTATTGTCTGTAGGGATGAATAATAAGGAAGAATTGATATTTTCTGGAACTTACCTGTCAACTTGTGAATGGTGGGAAATGTGTATGTTGAATGTATTTTCATACAGCTGGTGTGCATGCACTTTATTTACAGGCACATTGTCATTGATCGACAGAATCAATTCTCAGTTTATTGAATTGTAGTTATGGTTGTGTAAGGGTTTAATATTTCATCCCAAATTACGATGAAAACCAGGGTTTATACCTCAGGAAAGTCCCAGACTCTTTAATCAAGCATTCAATACACATATCGAATCCTGAAATTTAAGAGTTGAGTTCTTGTTTGCTCTATAACCCGAGTATTGATCGAATTCTAGAGGTACAAAGCGTTGATCATTTGTTATAGGCGAATAGTTGAATTTTATCTGCCTATACAAAGATTGTTCTGTCAACAGAGTTGAACTCTGTGTATCTTGATTAAAGGACAGAGAACGAGGTTTATAATTAAATGGTAATTTGTAGACTGAGGCACGAGTTGATTATGTCGATGAACGCAGAGAGAGTTTGCGAGGAGTGGTTTATGCATAGAGGTGTTGCAGAAATAGTGGACTAACTGTGTAATGATTGTATTGGTGGTCGAAGAAGAACCCTAAACCTGGTTCTGAGTTTAGTGAGATGGGAAAACGAAGTGCTATTGCTGGGTATGCCAAGTCGTATGAACGTCGGTATGCAAAGAGTAGCAATGACCTGATAGATGACAAGGAAGGTCGAAACCAGTGAGGAAGATGATGGTGACTGGCGAATAATGGAATTAGAAGTTTTCTTAAGTGCGCAGAGAGAGGTCCTCTTTGGTTGGACGAGAATTTGGATTTTGAATCCAGTAAAGATGCCAGGTCGATTGAGTTCCAATCTGTTGCCGAAAGGCGTAGTCAAGGTTTGTGCATGAAGGTTTCCTGTATAGAGAAGTTACAGAAAAAATAGTGAGTTTGGCGTAGAGACAGTCAGAAATTCTTTGGACAGAAAAATCGACGGTTCCTGAGTGTTTCCTAGCTTGATCGAAGGTTTATTTGATTAGTCAAGAGTCAACATGGAGGCCAGGTGGCGAGCGTTGAGTGGCATCGCACTCAAGCTTGAAGGTGCAGTGGTATTTTAGTTTGGCAGTGCGATGTTCTTTGGTTATATCGCAGGGTTCTATGCCTGTGGAACGGTGCTCCATGGTATGGGTTAAGTCACCATTTGAATGAGTCCGGTAAGCCCTTGGTTACTGAAAAGATGGTCATATGTGCGTTGTGTGTGTCAGGTATTAATCATTTCAATGCCTCTGTGCAAACGGTAAATCGGTGGCTTGACCTTTCAAGACTCGAGACACCATCGATGGATTTGTTAGCGGTGGTCGCCTTAACCATTGCAGGGCACGAGCCTTAATCATTTCAATGCCTCTGTGCAAACGGTAAATCGGTGGCTTGACCTTTCAAGACTCGAGACACCATCGATGGATTTGTTAGCGGTGGTCGCCTTAACCATTGCAGGGCACGAGCCTTAACCATTGCAGGCCACAAGACACCATCACCGCCTTGATTAATCTTTTTATAAGATTGAAGAGGCATTTTTGTTTGTATATATACCTTAAACTGATTGTAATCAATTAATCAATTCTGAAAATATTTTTGAATCGAAGTTGCCATTGTGTATTCGGAGGTGTTCTCTCGTTAATACTTTGTTTTTTATTTGAGTTAATGCACGGAGTTTATTTAGTGCACGGATTTTATTTACTGCGGAGTTTATTTACTGCACTGAATTTATTTAGTGCAAGGATTTTATTTACTACGGAGTTTATTTACTGCACTGAATTTATTTACTGCGTGAATTTTATTTACTGCGCGAAGTTTATTTAGTGCGCGGAGTTTATTTTGTTGGTTTGCGTCGAGTGATTGCATGAGCTGAAACTGGAACTCCATTCTGCTCTTCGTTTTTCACATTTGGTATCAGAGTTGCTAGTCTTTCCTGCAGAGCATCTTGTTAGTTGTTCATTTCAGCGCAGATAATTTATGTTGGTGCCCAATTTCACTTTCCTATTTTCCTGCGTGATGGTTTATTTGATTTCTTTCAAACTTTTATTGATGGCTGCGTCTGGTAGCAGTTCTTCCCAGATTCAGGTTCCTGTCCTGAGAGAGAAGTCATATGATTCCTGGTATATTCGGATGAGGGCGATTTTGCATTCTCAGGATTTGTGGTCTTATGTTATTGATGGTTATGCCGAGCCAGTTGATGCTACAGCAGAATTGGCTCTGTCTAATGCTGACCGTGTTTTGTTGAAGGAAAACAGGAAGAAGGATAACAAAGCTCTTGGATTAATCCAACAAGGGTTAAATGAATCCATTTTTATGAAGATTGATAGCGCTACATCTTCGAAGATGGCTTGGGACATTCTTGAACCCTGTTATCAAGGTGTGTCTAAGGTGAAGACAATCAAGTTGCAGAACTTGAGAAGGGACTTCAAAAATCTGAAGATGAAGGATAATGAAAGTGTTGATACTTTCATGACTCAAGTAATGAGTGTTGTGAACCAGCTCAGGCAGTATGGAGATGATGTTGAGAATAAAAGAGTTATTGAGAAAGTGTTGAGAAGTTTTCCCAAGAAGTTTGAACCTGTTGTTGTACCCATAGAAGAATTTAAAGATTTAATTCTAATGCAAATTAATGAATTAAATGGTTCTCTTGTTTCTCATGAATCTAGGATATCTAGATATGAAGAAGGATCAATGGAGCATGCTTTCAAATCTCAACTACATGTTACCAGAGACAGAGGAAAGTTTTATAATCGTGGAAGAGGAGGTCGATTTTTTTGTTGAAGGGACAACAAAACTGAATCAGAGTCTGAGCAGAAGTCCCAGCAAAATCCTCCTAATTTAAGAGGGAGCAGCAACAAACCCTGGCAACAAGAAAATCAGAGGTATGATAAAACTAAAGTACAATGTTATTATTGTAGGAAGTTTGGGCACTTTGCTAATAAATATTGGAAGAAACAAGCATATGATGGAAAGCACTCTGCCCATATCACAAATGAGTTTGAGGATCATCAAAATCCTGTGTTTATGACTTGTAATGTCACTCAGGAAAGTGCAAATGATATTTGGTTTTTGGATAGTGGTTGCAGCAATCACATGACTAGTAATAAGGATTTATTTTCTTCTATTCATACTAGCATTCAGTCTGAAGTAAAACTGGGAAATGACTGTAAGGTTACAGTTAATGGTAAAGGTGTAGTTCCAGTCTACACTAAGAATAATCAAAGAAGAAATATTGACGATGTTTATTTCGTGTCTGGTTTAAAATGAAATCTTATTAGTATTGGACAACTGATGGAGAAAAAGTACAGAGTATTCTTCAAGAACAAGGTATTTACAATCTATGATAAATTACCTAGCAAACAGTTGATTGCAAGAGTTGAGATGACCAAGAATAGAATGTTTCCACTTGTTATGAGAAATTATTTAAGTGGTTCTTTGAATGCTTATAAAGCTAGAAGTCTAGATAAATCTTGGCTATGGCATTTGAGATATGGTCATTTAAATTTTGGTGGCTTAGATCGGTTATAGAAGAAGCAGATGGTAAAGGGGTTTCCATGTATCCAACAACCTGCAAGCTCTTGTGAGAGTTGTATACTTGGGAAGCATCACAAAGAGAAATTTGTTTCAGGTGTTTCCTACAGAGCAAAAGCTCCATTGGAAATTGTCCACACAGATTTATGTGGACCTATGCAAACACCTTCTTTAACTGGTTGTGTTTATTTTATGACTTTCATTGATGATTTCAGTAGGAAGACTTGGTTGTATTTGTTGAAATAGAAATCTGAAGCTTTTGAAATTTTTAAGAGGGTTAAGTTTATGGTTGAAAATGAGAGTGGTCGAACCATTAAGATCCTAAGGTCTGATAGAGGAGGTGAGTATAAGATGAATGACTTCATTGAATTTTGTGATATTAATGGAATTAAAAGGCAGTTTACTGCTCGATATACTCCACAGTAGAATGGAGTGGCTGAAAGGAAGAATCAGACCATCATGGACATGGCTCGAAGCATGTTGAAAGAAAAGAATCTTTCAAATGAATATTGGGGAGATGCGGTTCTTTTCTCTGTTTTTATCTTGAATAAAAGTCAGACCAAGACCGTGAGGGATCCTGTACCTCAGGAAGCCTGAGACGGTAATCCTTGCAATGTTTCTCATTTCAGAATTTTTGGATGTGTTGCATTTGCGCATGTACCTACAAAAATGAGGATGAAGTTGGATGATAGAAATATAAACTCTACAATCCCATAAACTCTACAGAAATATAAACTCTACAAAAATGAGGAGGAAGTTGGATACAGTGAAGAGTCTAGGGCATATCAACTCTACAATCCCATCACCCTTAAATATGTAATCAACAGAGATGTTCAACTTAAAGAAGATGAATCCTAGGGTGGAAGTATTGACAAATCAATTTTAGAGGGAGCTTTGTTACCCCGTGAAGATGATGATGGAGCTAAGCAGACTGAAGGAGATGGACAGTTGGTTCCACATGCACATACGCCTGCAGCAAGAAGTCCTACAATGGAAGCAACAAATTTCAGCCCATATCAATTTAGAATGCCAAGAACTCATGAGCGTGGTGAACCATCTGGACATGGTGGACATCAATCGGATTGACAAGTAAGTAGTGAATCAAATGCCACTTTAGCTTCATTAAGAAACAAATTTAAACGACAGAAGACTGGAATCTTAAGAGAATTGTATGATAAGAATGAAGAAGTAGATCATATTTCAAATTTTGCATTAATGGCATGTGATCCTGTAAGTTTTGATGAAGCTGCTAAAGATGATGTTTGGATAAAAGAAATGGATGAGGAGATTGATTCCATTGAAAGAAATAACACTTGGGATCTTGTATATTTATTTGAAGGTAAGAACAATATTGGTGTTAAGTTGGTTTATAAGACTAAGTTGAATGCAGATGGTGAAGTTGAAAAGTACAAGGCAAGACTTGTAGCTCAGGGGTTTAGTCAACAACCCGGTATTGATTACAATGAAACATTTTCTCCTGTAGAAAGAATTGACACTGTGAGGATTGTCTTAGCTATTGCAACTCAGAATAGATGGATCATGCATCAAATGGACGTCAAGTCTGCATTCTTGAATGGATATTTGGAAGAAAAGGTTTATGTAAGACAACCTTCGAGTTATGAGATAAAGTTTACAAGTTAAAGAAAAATTTATATGGATTGAAATAGGCATCCAAAGTTTGGTATAGTAGGATTGATGAATACTTGATCAGTTTTGGATTCAGTAGAAGTCCAAGTGAACCAACTCTGTATACAAAGGTAAACCATAAAGGTAAATTTTTTATTGTTTGTTTGTATGTTGATGACCTGATTTTTACTGGAGATCTATCTATAGATGATTTTAAAAATGCCATGAAAATAGAGTTTGAGATGACTCATTTAGGATTGATGAAGTATTTTCTTGGAATTGAAATGGATCAATCTGATGATGGCATTTTCATTTGTCAAACTAACTATGCAAATGAAGTATTGAAAAGGTTTAGAATGTTGAATTGTAAATCAGCTGCAACACCTATGGCAACTGGTATAAAACTTAACAAGTATGATGAGGGATCATATGTTGATCCAAATCTGTATACAAGGTTGGTTGGAAGCCTTATCTACTTAACAACAACCAGACTTAATATCATGTTTGCTGTAAGTTTGATTTCGAGATTCATGGAGACTCTGAAGAGTACTCATTGGCAAGCAGGAGAGAGGATCCTGAGATATGTTGCTAGAACCACTGACCTTTCAATCCGATACACATCAAGTTTAAACTTTGAGCTGATTGAATATACTGATAGTGATTTTGTAGGTTCCATTGATGACAGTAAAAGAACATCTGGGTATTTGTTCAATTTTGGATCTGGAGCAATGGCATGGGTATCATAGAAACAACCCATTGTGATTCTATCTTCTACTGAGGCAGAGTATGTTGCAACAGCTACAGCTGCATGTCAAGTTGTATGGATGAGAAGGGTCTTAAATGAATTGTTGCATGACCAGAATGATGCAATCCAAATTGTCTGTGACAATAAATATGCCATTGTACTATCAAAAAATCACGTCTTTCACAAACAGAGTAAGCACATTGATACGAGGTATCATTTCATTCGAGAGCTCATAACTGGTAAAGAGATTTATGTTCATTTCTGTGGATCTGAATAACAATTTGCAGACATGTTTACGAAGCCTTTGGGAAATGAATTGTTTAAAATCCATAGAAGAAATATTGGGGTTTGCAAGATGCAATGCATTGTTTCTAGCAATTTTGTTTTACATATTTTCAGTTTGTTTTTCTCTGAACTGATTAAGAGGGAGTATGTCAGGCATTAATCATTTCACCACCTCTGTGCAAATGGTAAATAGGTGGCTTGACCTTTCAAGACTCGAGACACCGTCGGTGGATTTGTTTGCGGTGGCCGCCTTAACCTTTGCAGGCCACGAGACACCATCACCACCTTGATTAATCTTTTTATAAGATTGAAGAGGCATTTTTGTTTGTATATATACCTGAAATGGATTGTAATCGATTAATCAATTCTGAAAATATTTTTGAATCGAAGTTGCCATTGTGTATTCGGAGGTGTTCTCTCCGTTAATAGTTTGTTTTTTATTTGAGTTTGTAAACTCATTTGGTTCCTTGAATGCATTTGCTATATTGTTTTTAATTTGATTAAACACAATAATTATTTGATTTTACCGATTTCCATATTTACGTGGAGTTTATTTAGTGCACGGATTTTATTTATTGCGCCAAGTTTACTTAATGCGCGGAGTTTATTTAGTGCGCGGATTTTATTTACTGCACGTAGTGTGCACAGATTTTATTTACTGCGCGAATTTTTATTACTGCACGAAGTTTATTTTGTTGGTTTGCGTCGAGTGATTGCATGAGCTGAAACTGGAACTTCGTTCTGCTCTTGATTTTTCACAGTGAGAAGAGTTGTGGTAAGCGCATAAGGTGGAATTCAATAGGCTCTTGAGCCTTAAAAAGATCAATTTTATCGGTTGAAAGTGAGAGTGCTTGAGGTATACTGTGAATGTTTTGGATTTTAGGTTTATAGTTCATAAGGTATCGACTGATTTGGGAAACAACCAAACATTACTAGAGTGAAGTTCTAAGTACAAGTTTTAGGTTTGTAGAGTGTGCATATAATCTAGTACACTAAGTATGATCCTCAAATAGTCAGGGTTAGGCATAGGCCTGTCATCAATTGGTATCAGAGAAGGTATAAAAGAAGAGAAGTAGAGAGCAGGAGAGCAAGAAAGTGATCTTGTGAAGAATAGAGAACAAATAAGAAGTATGTAAGAAGATTTAGGAAGTGAAAAGTTTGCATGCAAGGAAGATGCTTGTAGACTGAGTAGTAAGCTATTGAGATAAGTGACTGCTTTGAGAGGAGTGTATGTAGGCAAGGGGTAGAAAAAGAAGAAAATACATCTTAGTAAGAAGATCACAGTCTTTAAGGACAGTGATGAAGGAAACTAATGAGGGTTTCTAAGAGGGAGTGAAGTGTGGTTAGGGACCTAGTATTTCAACTGAGGATTGAAATACAAGATGACAATTGTGTTCTCTAGTGCAGATGAGTTGTGGGAATAAACCTAGAAAGGGGCATAGAGAATTTCTTAGGAGGGTTCTAGAAAGAGGACCAGGACTTGCCAAAAGACCAAGCACAGAGGAGGTTTCATGAGGTAAGTTGTAGCAGGGAGAACTATTATTGCAGAGGTTAGTGCAGCTCATAGAAGAGTGGAAGAAACTCGGGAAGATGACTATTAAGAGTCATAGAAGAGGTTCAGAAGTCATCCACAAGGTGAAGACAGAAAATGCCAAGGCAAATGGCATATGGAGAATACATATGAGTGATGAAGAGTATGAGAGGGAGAAGGCTGAAATAGAAGTCCATCTGGAAGTTATGATGGATATGTTACAGAAGAATTAGGAATACTAGAAAGGTGGTTTCCTTATGAGAAGACAGTTAAGGTGGCATAAGCTACATAAGAGAAAAGAACAACTGATGAATGCTTAGCGGAAGGATGAGATACTCAAGACAAGTGAGTGTCTGGGAGAAGACCTGAAGACTGAAACTTCAAGTGAGGCCATGAGGTCTCAATGTTTTGGAACTGATATTTTGTGTATGTTTGTAGGTACAATGAATGAATAAGGAAAATTTGTTGATATTGTCATAAAGAATGAAGGAGGAGGACATAATCTGAATTTCGTTTTGAAAGAAGATGAGACAACTGAGTCTCATGTTCATGCACATGCACAACTGAGTGAAATTAATATTTTCCAGCATACTCTGGAAGATGAACACAAGGAGGACTTGGCTTATGATGATGGCCAAGACCAAAAAGAGGCAAAGGAGGATATCAAACATTCAAGTATTTTTCTTGAGGAGGATGAAAAGAAGACTATTGAGGATTTTCTGAGTCTTGTAGAAGACTTAGGACAGCAGGAAGATTTGATGACAAAATCATCAAATAATACAATCAATTCTTGTGGCTTTGAAGCTGACAAGTTGTGTGTGATTGCAGGTATTGCAGAAGACAATCCATCTTATGTAACTGTCTTAAGTGGAATTGAAGGTTGTCTGGCAAGGCATGATGAGAAATATGTAAATCATAAAGATTTAGTTATGGAAGAAGCTGGCAAGGAGATTTTATTGTTGGAGAACTTGTTAGAGAAGTCTGATTCATATTGTGAATTGGAATCTTAGGTAAATAAGCTATGTTTTAATACTTTTGATGAAGATTTGAAGTACCTTGAGGACATAGGCAAAGATGAAATTGTGAAGGATTCAGTCAGTTTAGATAGAAAAATTGGAGTGTTTTCAAGCAATGACAAAGGCAAAGATGAGTTATTGCAGTAGAAGGAGTCTACATACACCTTAATTAATGAAGGAAACACCTTTATTGGGGAAGAGACAATAATTTCTTATATGAGGGAATTTGTTCTTGATGAGGACGGACAGGAATTGGTTTGTTTAAATGGTCAAAGAAAGAAAGATGGAAAGACATTTGGGACTGTCATAGGGGGAGGGAGTCAAAATTTTATCCCCACAGAGAGAGGTGAAGCAGTGTCACAAAGAACTTTGTTTAGTGACAAGAAAGAAGAAAATTATAAGGAAGAAAGTGAGGCAACTGTGTCTCAAGTTGAAGAAGAATTAGTCTTAGATGGGAAGAAGACTGAATTGATTGTTAGGAATAGTCAAAGAATTGAAGGGCAATCACTAAAGGTTGTCAAGATAGAGGAAGAGAGGATTTATGCTGACACTCAGATGTAACATACTGATGAATTGTTTGAAGGGAATCAAGTACTAAATGAATGGTTGAATTACTTACTGAAATTATTTGAGAAAGAGAAAGAAATTATAGACAATGATGTGGAAATGTCTCATGTTATAAGAGAGACAAGAGAAGATACAGGTTCACTGTTCTATGATGTGTTTACTAGTATACAAAGAAGAGTGAATGAGTATATTACTATAATCAGAAAATTGGAAAACAAATTACTTTTTGAAAGTAAATTTGCAGGCAGAGAGCATGAGAAGGATATTGCGGAGGGATATGCTTACAAAAGCATAAAGGAAGTAAGGGTGACAGAAATATCTGGAGTAGTATTTGAAGCAATTTTGAAAGTAAAAACAGAAATTGAATCAAGAGAGGCTGAAGAAGATGATCAAGAGATTGCAGAAGAATGGGCAGAGTGTAATAGAGTGTTGTGGGTAGAGTGTAATAGAGTGTTGTGGCAAAGCAATGAAAACAAGTTATGTTTTGAGCAACATATTGAATTGGAGAAAGCCATAGTTGAACTATGGAATCTAATGCAAATATCTAAGAATATCTACAGCAATATGAGGGAAGCAGTTCATTGTGGATATGATTTGGAAGTGAAAAACAGTAAAGGTAAAGTCAGTGGAGCTTTACAGCATAAAGTCTAGGATCCAGGGAAGATGAAGACTGACGACACATGATCATGTGATCATGTCTTCTTTCTACATTGGGAGTCTGATGCAGGAGCATTGGCTTCCAAGGTCAAGTGCAAGTGTTTAGTCATACCTCTAGGTCTTGACATCAGGCCAAGGAGGGGCCATTGTAATTTCTATGTACAAAACACTTTATTTGCTATTGAAGAGTTGATAGGAAATATACATATGTCAATGGTTATTTGTGTTGGACAACTTAGAGGGGGGGGGGTGAATCAGTTGCTACCGTTCTTAAACAATTATGCTTCTTTTAAACTCTTTGCAGAAACACTGAATGATGATCACATTAATGCAGGGAAATAAACAATGGCACATTCAGCATCAGTCACACATATATGAGAAACACAGAGACAGATATTTCCCGAGGAAATCCATACAGGGTAAAAACATATTTTTCTTTATATGATAAGTAATGGTTACATTATTTACATTATCATACATATGAGCACCAACTCATAATGAGGCTACAACCTCAGTTTTGCAAGCTACAACTTGTTGAGAGTACCAACTCTCTATTTTCTCTAGCACCCACTAGAAGGAAGCACCAACTCCCTGGTTTCTCTAGCACCAACTAGAAGGAAGCACCGACTCCCTGGTTTCTCTAGCACCAACTAGAAGGAAGCACCAACTCCCTGAGTGTTTCCAGCACCAACTGGATGGAAGCACCAACTTCCAATCATACAGGCACCAACCTGTATAACAGAGAATAAGTGTTCTCCCTTGCACCACCCTGCCACCCTGGTTTCTATGGCTGCAACCAGATGGAAGCTACAACTCCCTGTGTTCAAGCACCCACTTGAACTTCTGAGGACAATAATCCTCCCTAGCAC
Organism: Picea engelmannii; assembly: GCA_009831015.1. Lineage (NCBI taxonomy): Eukaryota > Viridiplantae > Streptophyta > Pinopsida > Pinales > Pinaceae > Picea > Picea engelmannii. The sequence goes on along the minus strand of ML783885.1, from coordinate 261,074 downwards.
CCCCCAACCACCCTGAAATGTAAATCTTTGCTACTGAAACTTATTACAGTGATATGATGTTCAACAATGGCTTACCAGATTCATCACTGTTCTGTTGCGTTTTGTTGCTCTGTCTGCCTCATTGCCTTTCTGCACACATGACTTGCGTTGTCTATTCTTCTGCTTTTTATGCTCTGTGCGCCATGTCCATTCACTGCACAGTTCCTCTTCTGTGCAATTCAGCTGCTGCACTCTCCTCCTTCTTCACACATGAATCACTTTCACCACCAACAACCACAACAAACTCCAACAACAAAAACAACCCTTCTCTTCTCTGTACCGTGTATATATTTCTTCTGTGCATCTTGTGCATGCAATATTCGCCATCCCTTTGCATGCTCATACCGCGCCAATCTCCTCCACCTCTCGAGTGCTCTGCATGATCATCATCGTAACTCTTCAGCTTCTCTAGCCGTTTTCCCACGCGTTCAACATCACTGGATGTTATGTTGAGATTCCTCAGCCTCTCTGGCAGTTGAGACTCTTCGTCTTCTCTGTGAAAGTTGAGCTCACCTTCTCTGTTTCAGTTACAGGCTTCCACGCTCATCCATCTGTCAATCCCTTCTAAGAATAGTCTTCCTTCACTTGGACGAAGCTTGGAGACTCTTCATCTCCTCTGGCGATCACACAAGGGTCTCTTCGAATTCTCTAGCATACGCCATCAATGGTTTCTGGCAGTTTCACTGTGTCGTGCATCAGTAGCCCTCCAATCAACACTTGATCTGACGGTTCATATTACATCGCGATTTCACATATCGCGATATCGGGATTCCTGATGTCAATAATCTTTGACATGTCCAACTCTCGATCCCCGAAACTTCGACAAGGAGTGGAATCAACGGTCCAGATTCAACCTTAATCTGACGGCTTAAATTACATCGCAATTTCACATATCGGGATATCGGGATTCCTGATGTCAATAATCTTTGACATGTCCAACTTTTGATACCTGAAACTCCGACAAGGACTGGAATCAACGGTCCAGATTCAACCTTAATCTGACGACTCAGATTACATCGCGATTTCACATATCGCAATATTGGGATTCCTGATGTCAAAAATGTTTGATATGTCCAACTCTCGATCCCCGAAACTCCGACAAGGACTGGAATTGACGGTCCAGATTTGATCTTGATTCAACGGCTGCGATTTAAGTCGCGATTTTGCATATCGCGAAATCGGGATTCCTGTTTTATTGTTTCTTTGACATTTCCAACACGCGATCCTCGAAACTCTGACATGGTGTAAGTTTGCTGACGTCACACGTGCATTGACACGTGTTGAATATTGCCACATGTCACTCTGATTCGTTACTTACATGTGCCTAAAATGTTGAATCAGTCTGACACTTGTCATTACCTGGTTGTGCCACGTGTTCCTAGATGACGTGGTCTGCTGACGTGAGTCGGGTCGACGGTCTAGATCACATCTTGATCTGACGGTTCAGATTCAGTCAGGATTTCATACATCACGGTTTCAGGATTCTTGATGTCAATATTCTTTGACATCTCCAACACTCGATCCTCGAAACCCCGAAATGGTCTTGGATCAATGGTCCACATAACCTCCTGAGATGGGCGGTCCTCCTGCTTTCGGGATTTGTGAGCCCTCTAGTCCTTGCACTTTTAAAGATCGTGCAGGTTTTCCTCGATCCAACGGTGGTCGGACCCTGCGCTCGAATCTAACGCCCGAGATCTATCCTCCATATCTGCGTGCTCCTCTTGTCTACATTGAGATCTGACGGTCATCGGGAATTCGGGATGGGATCCAACGATCACCGACGCTTCTCCTCCAAGCTTACACATCCTTCTTACTTGGAAGAATTTCTAAGTGTCAAAGGCCTCGACCTTTGATCCGCCTGTAATCCTAAGTATGCTATCTCCCTTGAGATTTAGTCATGAGTTAACCTCATCCCTGGTGCACACCTACGCACAACATTCGACTATGTGCTAATTCTTCCTGAGCTTACGTTGTTCCTGTTTTTCCATCAATGCACACTCTGATCCTGCCATCTTCACTGTTGTACTTGCTAGCGTTGTCTTCGATCATTCGATCTTCCTAGACTTATCTTCTATTTGCCTATTGATCATCGGTGTTGTACTCAAGCCATCATTACTACTGTACTTGCCATCAATGACAAGCTTACGCTGCTTGTAAAACATACCACACATCCTCTGCACTATCTCTTCTGATCTTATCGAGGTTTCTCTGCAGCTTCTTCCCAAAATACTTCTGATGCCCGTCTGTTACATTCTTCCTGTATTCATGCCATCTTCATTGCTGTACTTGCCATCAATGACAAGCATATGCTACATGTTAAACATTTTCAACAAATTGGTGAACAATTATGAAGGCATCAAACCATGTAATCAATCCCTGAAATGAAGGCCAAGGAGGGGCCATTGTAATTTCTATGTACAAAACACTTTATTTCCTATCGAAGAGTTGATAGGAAATATACCTAGGTCAATGGTTAATTGGTGAACAATTATGAAGGCATCAAACCATGTAATCAGTCCCTAAAATGAAGCGATGAATCGAAGGAGATAGTTACTTGTTTCAGTTAGTAGTTGAGTGAGTCATAGATGAATTAAATGTATCTTTCTAAGAGTAGAGTTAGTTGCTAAATGTTGGGAGTTCAGTTGTAAGAGTAGATAAGTTCAGATTGGTAAAGATTTAATGAGTGAGTCTCGGTTAAAGAAGCATACAGATAGCAGGGGTAGATCTCTGGGCGAGGATAAGAGCTGGGAACTTCATCAAAGTTAATGTTATTGTCTGTAGGGATGAATAATAAAGAAGAATTGATAGTTTCTGGAACTTACCTGTCAACTTGTGAATGGTGGGAAATGTGTATGTTGAATGTATTTTCATATAGCTGGTGTGCATGCACTTTATTTACAGGCATATTGTCATTGATCGACAGAATCAATTCTGAGTTTATTGAATTGTAGTTATGGTTGTGTAAGGGTTTAGTATTTCATCCCAAATAACAATAAGAACCAGGGTTTATATCTCAGGAAAGTCCCAGACTCTTTAATCAAGCATTGAATACACATATCGGATTCTGAAATTTAAGAGTTGAGTTCTTTTTTGCGCTATAACCTGAGTATTAATCGAATTCTAGAGGTACAGAGCATTGATCATTTGTTATAGGCGAATAGTTGAATTTTATCTGCATGTACAAACTGATTCGAAGATTGTTCTGTGAACAGAGTTGAACTCTGTGTACGTTGATTAAAGCAAAAAGCACGAGGTTTATAATTAAATGGTAATGTGTATACTGAGAAACGAGTTGATGATGTCGAAGAATGCAGAGAGATTTTGTGAGGAGTGGTTTCTGCATAGAGGTGTTGCAAAACTAGTGGACTGACTGTGTAATGATGGTATTGGTGGTCGAAGAAGAACCCTAAACCTGGTTCTGAGTTTAGTGAGGTGGCAAAATAGAGTGCTATTGCTGGGTATGCCAAGTCGTATGAACTTCGGTATGAAAAGAGTAGCAATGACCTGATAGACGAGAAGGAAGGTCGAAACCAGTGAGGGAAATGATGGTGACTAGCAAATAATGAAATTAGAAGTTTGCTTAAGTGCTCAGAGAGAGGTCGTCTTTCGTTGGACGAGAAGTTGGATTTTGAATCCAGTAAATATGCCAGGTCGATTGAGTTCAAATCTGTTGTCGAAAGGCGTAGTGAAGGTTTGTGCATGAGGGTTTCTTGTATAGAGAAGTTACAGAAAAAAATTGTTAGTTTGGGGTAGAGATAGTCAGAAATTCTTTGGACAGAAAAGCGGGCGGTTCCTGAGTGTTTCCAAGCTTGATCGAAGGTTGATTTGATTAGTCAAGATTCAACATGGAGGCCATGTGGCGAGCGTTGAGTGTCATACACTCAAGCTTGAAGGTGCAGTGGTATTTTATTTTGGCAGTGCGATGGTCTTTGGTTATATAGCAGGGTTCTATGCCTGTGGAACGGTGCTCCATGGTATGGGTTAAGTCACTATTTGAATGAGTCTGTTAAGCCCTTGGTTAGTGAAAAGATGGACATATGTGCGCTGTGTGAAGAGTTGTGGTAAGCACATAAGGTGGAATTCAATAGGCTCTCGAGCCTTAAAAAGATCAAGTTTATGGGTTGAAAGTGAGAGTGCTTGAGGCATAGTGTGAATTTTTTGGAGTTTAGGTTTATAGTTCATAATGTATCGACTGATTTGGGAAAGAGCCAAACTTGACTAGAGTGAAGTTCTAAGTACAAGTTTTAGGTTTGTAGAGTGTGCATATAATCTAGTACACTAAGTATGATCCTCAAAGGGAACTGATTACTACCTTACATATATCCTAGAAGATCGCCTCCTCTGGGGTCTTTATTATAGCATCGCCCTGCCCCACACCCCCCTTTCAATTGTGCTATCTCAAGACTAGTGAGACCCGTACTGCAGTAGTAACTTAGACAAAGGCATATGGAGCAGAAACAAAGGCATCCAAGATACGAATACTGCAGTAGTAACTTAGACAAAGGCATGTGGAGCAGAAACAAAGGCATTGAAGACACGAATAGGAACAGGTGGAGCTATGCGCTTTAGCATAGTGCTTCACCCTTCCATCCTAATGTAAATTAGGATATCAAAATGACTAATTCTTCTAAGTGCACTACTAAATAGAGAAATGAGGAGAAACCATTACATAGTCTTAAACGAAATAATAAATTGTATTATTCACTATTACACAGAGATAGATACATATATATATAGTCGGGGTGGGATCTAACTAACTCCAAACATAAATGGAGAGGTTGATAGAATATCTCAACAATCTCTTACAAAACCTCTATCCAATCCAAAACTTAGTACATAGCACTAATGTGAGCATTATCTTTAACACCCCCCTTTAATGCTTACATTAAAAAAACTTACAATATTGAAATCATAATTACAAAATTTGTCGTTTGTCTTTGTCTAACTGGTCTTCATACACACTTACACCCATCTATGAACTTCATAGACACACTCTTTCTCTCCCGTCATCTTCGAGCTACCACTTCATCTAACACTGATAGAACTGCTTCCGACCATCTTTGACGTTCTTGTAGAACTGACGCTTCTTGACCCCCCGAAGGACAATCTTGATATTGAACCATCGTACTGAATGTCTTCAGCAATCAGCTTCCCAACTTGAACTTACATAAAAGTAACTTGTAACTAGTCACATCGACTTGACCTTATTAAGAACAACCTAAAATTAACATAAAATTTAACCTAAAGAACACGACGGGTCAGATTAACATAAAATTTAATTGATCTATTATTTGGGGTTATGTATCATTAGATTTTTGCACACTATACACACTACAATACAGAATAGAAAACCCACACAAATCTATATTTGAAATCAGAAAAGAACATATCACACCACTCTTCTGGTATGCTTGCTTGAATTTTATACACAAACGTTATTTTAGCGATCTCAACAGAACACTCACAATGCAACTTTCTCAGGATTAACGACTACTATAATTCTTTGGTGGCTCCTTCTATAGCGCATGACCCTATTCTTCGCACTAGCAATATCCTTCTTGTGTCTAATTCGTCGTCGATTCCTTAACAAGAAGATCGGGTTCATCAATGCAGTGATTTGTGTGCAACATTGGTGGAAAAATTGTGAGAATCAAACAAAAAACTGTATAGCCTGAACATTCACAACAACAACAATCCTTTAAATTAATTATTTACTCGTGCAACAACAAAACAAATCTCCTAAAATAGTGATTTGATCGGAATATGGTGCAGTGTTTTCCTTTGACGCTCTTAAAAGGTCTCCTCTTTACGACCCTTCTTCCTCTGCGGATCCTGGGTGACACTGAGTCTGGAAATCACATCTGCCAAAGATCTAGATTGTATTACATGGGGATCAAACCTCATTTCCAGATTGCTTGGTGGTTGCCTCTGATTTGCTTCGTGCTTGGTGCTAAAGCGTTGGTTCTCTTGATAGTGGCCACTAGCAATCAAATCCGGTTGCACAACCACGGATCTGATCTTCCTCTCCTCAACAACGATGGATTTCTTAACCTGATGGCACCTCCTCCCTTCTCTCTCAGCGCGACAACCAATGTATTGGTGGTTACAACAGATTTATTTGTACACACAAAATCTTCACTCGAAAATAAACACAGAACACTCTACACTCTCGTACACTACATATATACAAATTATCATCTTGCAATCCATCTCATTTCTGAGCCCCTCTCATGAGAGAGTTAGGGTTGTCTTAGCTTTGATACCAAAATAAAGAAATGAGGAACAACCATTGCATAGTCTTAAATGAAATAATAAATTGTATTATCTACTATTACCCACACACACACACACACACATATATATATATATAGTTGGAGTGAGATCCTACTATCTCCAAATATAGATGGAGAGGTTTAGAGAATATCTCAACAATCTCCTACAAAATCTCAAACCAATCCCAAACTTAATACATAGCACTAATGTGAGCATTATCTCTAGCACTACTATCAGTGATTTTAAACACTACTATCCCTTATTTTAAGTGCAGTTGTTGGATTACACTTAGTCACATAAGATTTATGTTATTATCATTAAGTGTAGGTAAAAGGGAATCTAAAGAAGCATTCCTATTCCTATTCCTATTCCCCCGGGTCATTTTTCAACCTCCACCAGTCGGTTGGTCTCATGCGAGTTGTTCTTCCATCCTTGGAACATACCTCATTCCTATGGCCAATCCATGCTTTCCAAATTTTAAGATGTAAGTTATATTCGATAGTTTTATATGTTTCGAAAAAAAGGTTATAATATTTGTTGAAGCTGTTGTAAAATAATTGTATAGAAGAATTGGAAAAAATATTTGAAACTTTTTTTTTTTTTTTTTTTCGGGTATAAAAGAGATATTTGTAAATAGTTGGTTAAGCTTTGGCTCATTTATAAAAATTTAACAATTTTCCATCATTGAAAGTCATCCAAAAATATAGAAGATAATTTTTTTAATTTATACCTTGAATTTTTTGGAATTAAAAAGTAATTTAAAATTATATAATATTTTTGTGATTATATAAAAAAAATACATTTCTTAAAATTTGAACTTGATTCATTCATAAACTTTTTAAATTTTGAATTTGAATTATTATCATAACCACGTGCATATCATTGGATTCAACTCAAGTGGTACTACTATTGACTCTCCTTTTTATTAACGGAGAAAGTAAGTAGACATGAACAACTTGCCATTCCTATCTTTGCGAATTGGGGCCAATCAAGTCTAGTCCACTTCTTAGTATGCAATTCAAGTGAATGTCCAAACTAAATTAGAAAATAATATTGAAAATAGCTTTGAGAATGCATGTTTGTAGGACATATATACATATATTTTTCTTATGGTGTCAAAGTGTCCTAAATTAGAAAATGATATTGAAAATAGCTTTGAGAATGCATGTTTGTAGGACATGCATACATATAATTTTTTTTATGGTGTCAAAGTGTCCACAATATATAAAAAAAATCAAGAGATTACAAAAGTTAATTAGTGAATCTTTGATACATTATTATATAAATATATGATTATTATATTTCAACACACTGCATATGAACGAAAATCTTATTCATCTTGAACTCAAGTGCAAGAACTCAACTGCAAGTCGAGGATTTAACAAACCAACTTGCAAAGAGGAAGAACTTTAGCAAACCAGTTTGCAAAGTTCGCATTGTAGATGATGAGTGATCGTAAAATGTGATTGGAAAGCAATATTAAAAATAATTTAATAGAAAAACAATATTAAAAATAATTTTGAGAATGCATTTTACTAGACTACATGCATATGTTAAGATTATAAAAATAAATAAATAAAATTATAACATTTAGTAGTGAATCTTTAATACATTACTATAAATATTTGACAATATTGCATTTGAACACAGTACATATGAACGGAATGATGCTGACAATATTGCATTTGAACATAGTACATATGCATTTGAACACAGTACATATGAACCGAATGATGCTGACAATATTGTGTTTGAACACAGTACATATGAACGAAATGATGTTGAACTCAATTGCAGGTTTAGGAGTTGCAAAGTCCCAACAAGAGTTTTAGCCAACGAGTTTGGAAAGTAAGCATTGGAGGTGATGAGTGATCATAAATTTTGATTTGGTAACCAAGGCCACAAATATAGATGAAGCATTTTTTGTGAAGAGAGTGAGGACGATGGCTTTCAAAAATAATGGTTCAAAATAATGAAACTGTGATTGCAAAATTGTCAGAAATCAAGAATATGAAGTAAAATATCTGATATATAAAACATATAATATATAATGTATGTATATATAAAACATATGTTATATATATATATATATAAAACATCTAATATATTATATATATTAAACATATAAATTATATGTTTAATATATATAAAATATATTCTAAAATTTTATAAATTATTTTAAAAAATTAGAATATAATAGATAATTTTTTACAATGAAAATGACAAATCATATTAAAAATTAAAAATAAAAAGATTGAAAAAGATTTTATTTAAAAATCTTAAAATCACTTTCTGGATTGGCAAAAAGAGTTAGGTAAAAATTGCAACTTATTATTTAAAAATCTTTAAAACAGGGTCTGGATTGGCAAAAGGAGAACCGTAACAGTTGCAACTTATTAGCTAATTGTTTTTTAAATAAACTTAATTAAAATATTACAAAATAATATCTATTTTAATTTTCTTATGTAAAATTTTGAAAAATATGTAATATGTAAGATTTTGAAAAGTAGAAAAATATTTTTAAAATTTTGAAGAGAATTTTTTTTTTAATCCAATGAAGGTCAACCAGAAATCATGGCTAGAGCCAGACAAGACTAATAAGTACATTCGGAACAGGACGACCAATCTTAACTAGAAAATAAAAATTAATAAGTCACGTACTAAGAATCAAATTACTCTGTAAAATAATCAACCAAAACGGAAGATGATAGGTACAATGAAATAACTGGTGTTTACCAAAGAAATATATTATAGCGATCATGCAGACATGTTAGGTATAGACTGCTTTAACATCAAAATATGAA
>ML783885.1:233103-246109 GCA_009831015.1 Picea engelmannii | reverse complement strand
AGAAAAATAATAAAACAAGACCTAGCCAAGAGGATGGGGGGTGTCATCATGAGTCGACCCATTATGTTCATAGGTGTATAGCAGTATGACATTGCCATTATCTGGTTACCATGCCAGGGCAGTGACCCTTTGTTGCATGGCCAAGGGAAAGGGGGTCTCATCACGAGCCAGCCTTATCATTTCTATGAAAATACTCGTGGGTAACACTGTCAGCTCTGGTCACCACGCCAAGGCAGTGTCCTCTGGTTAGACCTTAAAGCAAAAAAGAAAGAAAAAGAAATAAAGAAAAGAAAGAGTAAAGGCAATAAAGGGCTTGGAAAGAACTGCATCCATGACAGGTATAACTCGCCTCCTACAAAGGCACCCACGAATAATACCCACCCCTGGTTTTCACTCTGTCTGGACATCCTTAGACCACATGACCTCATATAACATGTCTTGGATGATATCCTTTGGGAACTTTCCTTTTCTTATGGATGCTGACCCAACATGGCACTTTGTCTTTTCTTCGGCTTTGTATAGTAGGTCAATGTAATATCTTTGAGCTATTAGATGATATGCTAGGGATCTTATGCATGCATTTGATAAAATTAATGATGAAATATGATTGACATTGCTATGATCCCGAGGACTAATGAGCCCATGGAGGGAGACGTTTTTGATGTGCAGGACCATACCCGATGGACATGTACCAGGTGGACCAGTACACATGGGGAGATGATCAGTTCAGATCTCCATGGGGTTGAAGAGCCCATTAGATGGTTGCTGGGACCTCATCATGAGCAGAGACAGGATGATGATTGATTGAGTCTTTGCATACAAGAGGGAGGAGGACGTTTTCATCTAGGACGTCTTGGCTGAGCCCAACCCAAGGGGATTGACCCACTATAGGTGGAATGTGTGCTTTCAGATGCCCTAGGACGCCATTCAGGAGCCATGACGTCAGCTCCAGTGAGTGGTACCTTGAAAGAGCATTTTGGCATGTGTGGCAGAGCTTGGAGGCCCAATGAGGGCCAACGTTTGTCTTCTAGTGTTGAGATTTTCCCTAAAAAGGGCCAATGTCTCCCTCAGAGGGGCTAGACATCCTGCTTATTGCTCATTTAGGCTTTTGTTTAGCAGTTAAATGTAACAAACAGTATGATTTTAGTAGTTATCCTTGTTAGTTGTTTTAATGACCTAATTTTTAAATTAAAGGTCATTGGATGATATAAATTGAGGATGTTTTCCCTCATTTTGAACAGAACACAACTCACTCTCTTGTGAGATCTAATTTTTAGTGCTCTATTGGGGTTTTTGGCTGAAATAGTGAGGCGAAACTTTTGAAGGGGGAGTTTTCTTGGCATTTATGGTGTTTCTTTGAAAGGAAGGTGTTACAACTAGGGTTTGCTTGGATATTTCTTCATGAATTGTAAGTGTTTTTCCTGCAAAACTTCTCTTTGAATGGTTGTAGTTTAAATCTCTTGCATTTTACTTATATATTGTTGAATCAAAACCCTAGGGGACAACCACACAAGTAGGTTGTTGTCTCATGTCCCCTAACAAAGAAATCTTAAACTATTGAATAAGAAAATAGAGCCTAGCCTTAGCTACACTTGTTTTCTTCATTCCTCATGCTAGCCGTACCTTTTTGAAGCCAAGAAGAGTGAGATGTCCTTAGCCTAGGCTTACTACACTAGGGCCATACCAATCTAGGGTTTGTTGATAGACCTTGTTTTAGCAATGTCTCCCTCATCAAAATTTCTTGTCTTGGTCAAATTTTCCTTATTGTGCTAGCCGTTTGCGGGGAAAGAAGAGAGAGCACAAGGCCTTGCCTTTGCAACACGAAGTGAATTTCTCTCTCTTAGGGTTTCTACTTTCAAGGCCCTGCTTTAGCAGCACCTCGAAAACCTACCCTCTATTCCTTAGAAAACTCTTGCCCTTCAACTATTGTGTCCATCACTTGTTGACTCCATTAACCCTTAGGCACTGATCCTTAGACTCTAGCGTTGAAGTGATAGTGACTAAACAAGATTTCAAAACCTCATTAATTTGAAACCCTAACTAAAAACTAACCCTAAAAGCTGACGTCACCCCTAGGATATTTCATCTTGACGCAACAAATCTATTATATGTGAGCAACTGAATGATATTTAATGCATTGATTTGATTCAAGGATTGATTATATTCATTGGATGCTATATTATTCTAGTATTTATTGACAAATAACATTATATTTCCATGGTCATTATTGCAAACATTGTCTTCGTCAATATTTACTGCTTCATTTGCTCATATATTGAACTTAGATAGTCACTGATTTATGAAGTATTTACCATTATTGCATGTACTAGTTTTATTGTTGTCTTGTCTCGCAAGCAGGTGCCTTCTCCGTGGTTATACTTTATTTGACTATCTCTTTGGGCGGTAATCTGTGAAAGGGGAAAATAGCCTTAATCCTTTGAGCCTTCCCCTTTCAAACCCCAGATTGCCAGGGACCTCTCCCTTGGGCCTAGCCTCCCTAAATAGAAAGGACCTCCCCATTGTGGTGACATTGGGTGGGGTAGGTCCCTGTTACGCCAGTTTGGCCTTCTACTTTATAGCCTTTTCCCGTAGCTACAAACTGTGCGATAACATTTTGGCGTCGTTGCCAGGGAACACTGAGTCAATCTTCCTCAACGACAAATATTTTGGTAAGACTTGCCTCAAAGACCTTTTCTCTTACAAGCTTACCTGGTGACTCCACTAAACTTTATTCCCTTATTCTTTGATAGTTTCAGGAAAACTATCTAGTGACTCCATGACGACCCGTAGCAGACGACAATATTCAAATCCTGCTACTGTGGCAACCATCACTCTAACAAACCCTATGCCTCCAATCAATCCAAATCCTCACAAATGGTCTCACCCAAAGAGTTTCAACTGTTTTGACTTTAACAACATCCAAGGTGGACTGCATGATTTACCCACAGATGCAAACTCTTGGCTACCTTTCTTTTCAGGAAAGGGCACCCCTAGAAACTCACATTGGACCCATTTTTGTGATAGTGTTGACTTTCATTTGACTGGTCAAGATCACCTTGATGTCTTCATGAGGCTCTTTGCAAGTTCCCTTACAGGAGATGCTAAATTTTGGATTGATGGACGTCCCAAGGGAAGCATAAAAAACCTCAAAGAGATACAAAAATCCTTTAAAATAAGGTGGTGTAATAGTGAACATTCACAAGACTCCTTTTCTCAATACTTCAACATTTGCAAGGGACCCTATGAAAGTATCAGAGATTCCAGTGATAGGTTCAGCCTTCTCCTTAAAAAGATCCGGTCAAAGGTGGGCTCAGAACAAGCCATCATCGATCACTTCTTGTCTTCCTTAGAAGGAACCTTGCAATTCAACATTAAGAACCGGTCACCGACAACTTTAGAAGAAGCACAAGACCTGGCCTTTCAAATTGAAAGAAATCTTGATTTTGATGACTAAATTCAACAAAGAAACCTAACAAAAAATTGCAAACTATGGGATCCAGGTAATGAACCTATGGAGAAACCTGAACCTCCAAGCATCCTCCAGATCGAACTAGCTCCCGCTAAAAGGAAATGGAGCCTTTCTCATGAGAGTGTTATCTCTTCTCAAGAACCCCCGTTAAAAAGGGCCCATTCAGAGGGTGAAGTTGGGGATGTATCACACAATAATGTTGAGTCAAATCTTCCTGAAGACTTCTCTCTTTTTATTCATTAGGTGGGACACCCTGTTTCTAAAGTCTGTGAATTCATACCTTTTTATGTCTCCCTCCGGGTCAAAGATTTTCTCCTTCACAACTGTCTCCTGCACCCAAGAGATAAAACCAATATAATGACAGAAGAAGTTATGCATCAATTGGGTCTGAAGGTCTCACAAGAAAACACCAGAGATAATTTCGCAAAAGGAATCATTAACAACCTCGAGGTGGCTTTTGACTCCTTCCCTAGTTCCCCTTTCTTGATAAATGTGGTCATCGTAATTGATATAAATAATTTTGGGATTATCCTTCGCAATGACCTCATTGAAAACTTAAATGGAAGCATTCACAAGGAGCAGTCCAGAGCCACTATCCCTCATCCTAAAGGAGGATTTTTCACCGTCTATAATGAGCCTTTTGTTGGATCACTAGTCGAGACCCCCGATGAGGTAAATGATCAACTTTTATGCATCAATAGTGGTCTAAATGATTGGTTCATTCAGGAAGGGAAGTTGGATATGGACAGTATTGACGAAATAGAAGGAATCTGGACCTTGGAATTCGATGGGTCACACTCGAGCTTTGGATCAGGTGCTGGAGTAGTTTTAACAACCCTGTCAGGTGAAATCTTCTACCATTCATATAGGCTGGAATTTCGTTGCACCAACAATGTGGCTGAATATGAGGCTTTGATTATGGGAATTAATCTAGCAATCGACAAAGGTGTTACAATCTTGGAAAAAAAAGGGGACTCAGACCTCATTGTGTCGCAAGTTTTGATGAGATTTTCCACTAAGAATGAGAAGTTGAAAAAGTATCGAGATGTGGCTCAGACCCTTTCAAAATCCTTCAAAAAGATATCAATTAAAGTTGTTCCTCGAGAAGAAAACCACGTGGCTGATGCTCTGGCTGTCTCAACCTCCACTTTACATCCATGCGAAGGACCTCTTCACGACTTATGAAAAAGGGAGGTTCTTTTTAGACCTTCTGTCCCCGACAATCTGGATCATTGGCAGGTGTTCGAGGATGACGATCAAATTATCATATTCATGGAAAATAGCAAAGAATTTACAGATTCACAAGTTGCTTTCCTGGCTGATTCTATGGACTTGGAAATCATCAACCTACAAAACAATACCTTACCAAAGGGTTTTATTCCTCTAGAAAACCTTTTTGACAGGCATGATGTTTTCAAAGGAAAAAGAACCAATAAGCAAGCTAAGGAATCCCTGGAATTCAATATCGATACAGAGATGGATCCAAGAATGGTCAAGATAGGAAAGGGGACCACCGAGAAGGAGAGGAAGGAAATACTAGAGCTCATTAGAGAGTTTAGAGACACCTTTGCTTGGAACTATGATGATTTAAAGGCATATAGGGGAGATGTCATCCAACATGCTATACCCTTGGTAGAAGGAGCCAAACCATTCCAACAAAAGCTAAGGCATATCAACCCGAAGTTGGCAAGCCAGATACAGAAGGAACTCCAAAAGATGGTTGACGCCGGTATCATATCCCCTATCAGGTATTCTTCTTGGATGTCAAACTTGGTAGTTGTTCGGAAGAAAAATGGTGATATGCGCCTATGTGTCAATTTCCGCAACCTCAACCAGTTGTCTTTAAAGGACAACTATCCCCTCCCAAACATGGAACATTTGCTCCAGTGGGTCACAGGGGCAGGGATGATGTCTATGCTAGATGGTTTCTTAGGATACAACCAAGTTTTACTCAAAATGGAGGATCAACTCAAGACTGCATTCACTACGCCTTGGGGAAATTTTATGTACTTGAGAATGTCGTTTGGGCTCATGAATTCTGGTGCCACTTTTCAGAGAGCAATGGATTTTTCCTTCAGGGACCTTATACAAAAAATCATAGAAATTTACCAAGACGACCTCACAGTGGTGTCCAAGGATAGGAAAGACCATCTCTCCCACCTCAGGATTGTTTTTGAATGATGCAGGAAGTATGGTATCTCACTGAATCCTAAGAAGTTTGTTTTATGGATTGACAAAGGAAAACTGTTGGGACATGTGGCCTCACTAGGGGGATTCTCCATTGATCCTGAGAGAGTCCAATCAATAAAGGATGTCCACCCTCCAGTCAACAAGAAATCCCTACAATCGTTTCTTGGAAAAATCAACTTCATCTGCAGATTTGTGCCAAATTTTGCTGAAAGGATAAAACCATTAATTGCTCTGCTGAAAAAGGATGTTGCTTTCAGGTGGGGAGATGAGACCAACAATTATTTTGAATATATCAAAAACGCCATCTCCCAAGCCCCCATCCTGATTAGTCCTGATTTTTCGCAAGATTTCATAATTTTCTCGTTTGCATCTTAGGATACTATTGCAGGTGTCTTGATGCAGAAGGAGGTTGATAACTATGAACATCCCATAGCCTTTATGAGCAAAGTCCTAAGAGATTCAGAATTGAACTACTCTATCACAGAGAAGCAAGCCTATGCCTTGGTCAAATCCCTCAAACATTTCAAGAACTACATCAGTTACAATAAGATCAAGGCTTATGTCCCATACCTGGCCGTGAAGGATGTTTTATCACAACAAGACTGTATGGGTACTTGAGGAAAGTGGGTTTCCAAAATACAGGAGTATGACTTAGAAATAAAACCCACCAAGATAATAAAGGGACAAGGTCTGGCCCAAATGTTGACTGAAAGCAATCAGGAAGCCATACATATGGGTGAGAATGAGCAAGTGAATGTAATGATCAGTGAACTAGAACATGATGACTGGTATTCCAATATAGTTTATTATATAAAGAACTTGTCTTGCCCTGATCATCTGGTGGATTACAAGAGAAGGGCTTTGAGATTGAAGGCTATGAAGTACCGCTTGACCGAGGATGGACTTGGGTGGAAGAATCCTGATGGCATCATACTTCGATGTGTAAACAAGGACGAAGAAAAGAAGATACAGGTGGAACATGTCCTTTCTAATTCCCTAGGACGCCATTCAATAGCCATGACGTCACCTCCAGTAAGTGGTACCTTGACAGAGCATTTTGGCACGTGTGGCAGAGCTTGGAGGCCCAATGAGGGCCAACATTTGTCTTCTAGTGCTGAGATTTGCCCTAAAAAGGGCCAACGTCTCCCTCAGAGGGGCTAGACGTCCTGCTTATTGCTCATTTAGGATTTTGTTTAGTAGTTAAATGTAAAAAACAGTATGATTTTAGTAGTCATCCTTGTCGGTTGTTTTAATGACCTAATTTTTAAATTAAAGGTCATTGGATTATATAAATTGAGGATGTTTTCCCTCATTTTTAACAGAACACAACTCACTCTCTTGTGAGATCTGATTTTTAGCACCCTATTGGGGTTTTTGGCTAAAATAGTGAGGCACAACTTTTGAAGGAGAAGTTTTCTTGGCATTTATGGTGTTTCTTTGAAAGGAAGGTGTTACAAATAGGGTTTGCTTGGATATTTCTTCATGAATTGTAAGTGTTTTTCCTGCAAAACTTCTCTTTGAATGGTTTTAGTTTAAATCTCTTGCATTTTACTTATATATTGCTGAATCAAAACCCTAGGGGACAACCACACAAGTAGGTTGTTGTCTCATGTCCCCTAACAAAGAAATCTTAAACCATTGAATAAGAAAATAGAGCCTAGCCTTAGTTACACTTGTTTTCTCCATTCCTCATGCTAGCCGTACCTTTTTGAAGCCAATAAGAGTGAGACGTCCTTAGCCTAGGCTTACTACACTAGGGACGTACCAATCTAGGGTTTGTAGATAGACCTTGTTTTAGCAACGTCTCCCTCATCAAAACCTCTTGTCTTGGTCAAATTTTCCTTATTGTGCTAGTCATTTGCCAGGAAAGAAGAGAGAGCACAAGGACTTTCCTTTGCAACACAAAGTGAATCTCTCACTCTTAGGGTTTCTACTTTCAAGGCCCTGCTTTATTAGCACCTTGAAAACCTACCCTCTAGTCCTCAGAAAACTCTTGCCCTTCAACTATTGCGTCCATCACTTGTTGACTCCATTAACCCTTAGGCACTGATCCTTAGACTCTATCATTGAAGTGATAGTGACTAAACAAGCTTTCAAAACCTCATTAATTTGAAACCCTAACTAACAACTAACCCTAAAAGTTGACTTCACCCCTAGGATATTTCATCTTGATGCAACAAATCTATTATATGTGAGCAACTGAATGATATTTAATGCATTGATTTGATTCAAGGATTGATTATATTCATTGGATGCTATATTATTCTAGTATTTATTGACAAGTAACATTATATTTCCATTGGCATTATTGCAAACATTGACTTCGTCAATATTTACTGTTGCATTTGTTCATATATTGAACATAGATAGTCACTGATTTATGAAGTATTAACCATTATTGCATGTACTAGTTTTATTGTTGTCTTGTCTCGCAAGTAGGTGCCTTCTCCGTGGTTATACTTTATTTGACTATCTCTTTGGGCGGTAATCTGTGAAAGGGGAAAATAGCCTTAATCCTTTGATCCTTCCCCCTTCAAACCCCAGATTTCCAGGGACATCTCCCTTGGGCCTAGCCTCCCTAAATAGAAAGGACCTCCCCATTGTGGTGACATTGGCTGGAGTAGGTCCCTGTTATGCCAGTTTGGCCTTATACTTTATAGTCTTTGCCCCTAGCTACAAACTGTGCGATAACAGTCACCAAGCCAAGAAAATGACCCTCAAGTATTTTCTTGTAGCACAACAGGAAAGATAGAAAGAAGGAAAGCTAAGAATAAATAGCAATGAATGGGCTAGGAAACAATTGCATCCATGACAACATGCAACTCATGCTCCACAAAGGAGCCCACATGTAAGACTCTACATTTCCATGTTATTACATGTACCCCAGGCCCAAAGGTTTACCCCGTGCCACCTCATACACTTGCATGACTTGAATCAGACTCCAGCTGGGAAACACCATAGACTTAAGGGGGATTAGCCCAATAGGACACTTTGAGACCCTCTCCAAATCTAAACTTTTCATATTTCATAACTTCTTTGAGGATTTGTTTGGGTTTAGGGGGTTTGATGCACATGTTCAAGTGATTTAATTATTAGATGTGATTGACAGGCTATGATCCTTGTGACTTATGAACCCCTGGAGGGAGTACTTGTTGTCTCTGCAGAACATTTCCCGGTGGGAAGGTGTGCATGAGGGAATGACTAGCTTGGACCTTCATAGGGCTCAAATCCCACCAATGGATGATGAGACCGTAGCCAAGGGGCATGATAGAGATTGAATATTTGCACTGGGAAAAATAAGGGAGTTTCCTTTGGAGGCACTTTGGAAAACCTAGATCCAAGGTTTTCGTGTGCCTCCCACTTGGACGTTATCCCTTGGGGGCCCTAGACACCATCCAAAGCTAGGGTTTCATATTTGGAGGGAATTTATGAGGAAATTGACATGTATGGGAAATATTTTAGGCCTTTGGAGGCCCAATGTTTCATCTTCCCTGCCCAAGGTTCCACAGTTGAGGCCCAACGTCATCCTAGAGGAGAATGACATAACCCTTGGAGGGGTTTTTAGATTCAAAATCATTTAATTGTGGAAAATTTTGTTTTTTGTAATAGATTGGGTAGGTTGGCCCAACATTTATACCTAAAGGTTAATTAAGGTCTTAATTTTGTATAAATAAACAAAAAGTGACATTCATTTTCATCATAACTTGTTAAGGAGACAAGGAGGACTGAAATTTGCGCCCTATTAGGGTTATTTGGTTTTTTTGAGAAAGGCACACCTCTCTTTGAAGGTTTATTTTAGCACGTGGATCAATTTTGTGAAGTTTTGTGGCAATCTTGCATGGTTTTACATGATTAATCTTGGTGCAACTAAGTAGATTATTTTTTACTTTGTCATTGTTAATAGTTTTCTTACTCATACAAAATTATGAAATTTCATGTTTTAATTAATGCTTGAAGTAAGGAACTTAAGTGCTACTTTCTTACTTTTCATTTTCCAACCTTTATTGAATTGATCTAGTAACTAGTGAAACCCTAGGTCCCTAAAGTTCTAGCTCTCTAGAGGTCTTCATCTAGTTATTGTGCATGGAAATTTTCATTCACCAAAAATCCAAGGAGAAGGAGGAGCTAGGGCCTAGAAGTTCTTACACCCTAGCCTCCTCCTTTCTTGAGGTCAAACCTAGGAGGACTTAAAGTACTACTCCTCCTAGGTCTTTTTCCCTCTTGGATTACATGCAAAATCATCTACTATCAACCTTATAAGAAGCCACCTACTTAGAATCCATAACCCAAGAAAGGCACTAGTCATCCTCCTTTGACCTTTGACAAAGATCATCAACTTTTCAACTCAATATTCTACTTGATACCCTACTAATTCTAAATAACTTTATAACTTAGTTTAGGAACATTAAAACTGATTTGTCGCTACCTAAATTCATTGTTTACAACCATCATTTGCAGCTTTTATCAACCTACTAACCATCTTATAACAAGCCCAAAATTTGTACAAGGAAAGTTTCCATCAATAAATACCAAAGTGTGTGTTCAATTGCCTCTTAAAGTGCACTTGTGAAGGTTGTTACAACTGTTATAACTTGTTTTGTTTTTGTTACTATCGTCTTCTATAGTCATCTTTCGTAGCCCATTCAAGTTCATTTGTTATTGACTTATCTCTAGAACTTGTAAGTGACAAAGCATTATCTTTTGAAGATTAAAATATTTGTTGTATTGTCCAAACAAGTTACATTTTATGAATATATTATATATGTCATTTATGTGGCTACACATTTGTCTTACATGCATATACTTATCTAGTAGAATAATTTTTATCATAAAGTCACTGATTTTCCAAAGCATTGATATCACTGATTATTGCGATAACTTTTGTTGTTTCATTGGTAAAGGGAAGGTGCAATCCACTTTGTTTTTCCCTTGACCCTTAACACAATACATACTAGTGACTTTACTAAAATTAAGTGACCTAGAGAGAGGGATGGTATACTTTTCCTTTCCCCCTTCATCAACCCACTAGGTCCTGGGACGTCTCCCTTGGAGTGAGTCTTTCCTCCTCCTAAATAGAAAGAGGTACCTTATTGGGGTGATAGTGACATGGATACCTCCTTCTTACGCCAATATAGGCCTACTTTCCTTTATGATTTTGGCAAGTACAAATTGTGTGATAACATTTTTGGTGTTGTTGTTGGGGAACATCGAGTCAATTTTCTTCAAACGACACATTTTTGGTAAGATTTCTCCTCAGAGCCTTCTTACTTTACAAGTTTCCCTGGAAAATCCACTGAGGGTGATTCCCTCACTCCCTTTGGTGATATTGAAAAATATTATCAGGCGACTCCACAAAGTTTAGGTAGGTACACCAATCCTCCCAAATATTATAGAAGAAGGCCTTCCCAAAAATATCCCATAGTAAAATCATTGTTTGGAGGTAATATTCCTTTAAACACAATGTCTAACGCCCAAAATCAGACCAAGAATCAAAGTCAAGATAATAAACAAAATAAATGGGTGTCCAAACTCTTTAATCCATTAGACATGACAGGCATTCCAGGATACCCTCGGAAAATTCCTCTAGGTATAAAAAATGGTTGTATAAATTCACTGGTAATGATATAGTTAGCGTTGAAGACCACATGAGTAATTTGTGGGCCTCTTTCAAACTTCTTCCCATTAGTGACGACGTTTAATATTTGGCAATGAAGTTTCTCTCTTCCACTCTTTATGATGGTCCCATAAGATGGTATAACGATCCCCCTGATGCTAGTGTCACATCTATGGATCAATTAGAAGAAGTCTTCCCCAAAAGATGGAGTGTTAAGGAAGTCCCCAACATGTTACTAACAATACTAAATAATATCACAAAATATGAGAATGAACCTATCAGATAATTCCATGATAAATTTGAGAGGCTAGTGTAACAAATCTTGAAAATCCACCACCCTTCAAATAGATTTCTTCTTTTTCTTTACACAAAGGCCTTTTGAGGACATATGGGTTTCCTTATCAAGGAAAAATCCCATAAAACAATTCAAGAATCCCATGAGATGGCTTTGAATAATGAAAATAGCCTATCATCATTCAAGATAGAACCCTTTTCCACCCCAAGAGTTAAGATGGATGATAAACCAAAAGTAGTTCACAACAATGAGGCTACCTCAAATATTGGAGCTATCTTGGCAAAGATTCAATTAACTGTAGATGGCATGTTAAAAACCAAATAATTGATGATGAATAGGATTGCCAACTTAGAAAGATCCCATCAACAAGCTCCTATACATGCTTACAAAGGGAAATTCCAAAGGACTACTCAAGGTTTCAAGCCTAAGAATGATCAATGGGTACCTAACAACATAGCTCCCACAAACATGATAGAAGAGAACCCATGGTGTTTCCAATGAAAATAATCACATTGGGAGCATGAATTCCCTTTGAACAAAGGGGATCATGATCAATTCAACATTATGAACCATACCTTTGAAGAGCCATAATATTTCCTTAATATCACACCTAAATAACATGAAGAAGAAATGAAGGAGGTAGCTAGGAAGGATAGGATAGAGGTTATCAATAGCCTCGATCAAGATTCAAGAGAGAAGTTGAAAAGAAAAGAATTGCAAGTGTATACTAAGAAAAAACAAATGAACCAACCTCCCTCTATTGACCCTACAACCTCACAACTGTAACCTCCACCTATGAACAAACTCATCCCTAATACCTCTTCTAAGACTAACAAGGTTGAATTGAATGTTGACTTGGAATTCGCATTGGTCAAAATGCATGTAACCATCATGTTAAAGGAAATTATTAAGGTTCCATCAATGAAAGAAAGGTTTGAGAAGTTATTCAATGTGTTGTATGAACCAATAGACCCTCCTATTATGCTACAATCATATCATTTCGGGGTACAATACGATGTGCACCAACCTTTATTTATGTCATTGCTAATAAATAACAAATGTCTCAACGACCATATGCTTGACCGAGGAGCATGTGCCAACATGATGTCTTTAAAGGTTATGGAGAAACTAGGCCTAAAGACCACATGGCCTTGTAGAAAGGTGTGTGGTTTTGAGTCTAGGGACATAGCTACCCATGGCGTAATTGAGAATGTTAAGGTACACGTTGGTAAGTATCCCGAGAAGGTGATCCATATTGATGTCATGGTGGTATATGTGTTGGAAAATACTGAGAGGGGGGGGGTGAATCAGTATTTTAGCTATCAAGCAATTTTTAACTTTTCTTTTACTGAAACATCTTAGTCTACTTTATAGAGATCAGTTGTTGTATATTCTTATGAAAACAGTAGAGCATCCAGAGATCTTATTATGGATTTCT
>ML783885.1:207958-225645 GCA_009831015.1 Picea engelmannii | reverse complement strand
GACGTGGTCTTCTTTCTTGAGTTGAATCAATGGTTCAGATGCAATCTTGGCCCAACGGCTGCGATTACATCGCGAAATCGCATATCGCGAGTTCGGGGTTTTCGTTGTCATTGTTCACGAGACTCGTGAAACTCCGATTCCCGATTCTCCAATGGAGCCTCCTGACTACACGTGGATGATCACGATCTCTGCTTGGTTTAACGGCTGTGATCAGTTCGTGAAATCGCATATCGCGATTTCGGAGTTTTCAATGTCGAATGAATTGGACACTGCAAAGTCCCGATCCCCGATTCTCCGATGACTTATCTCCCTCGCACCTTTTGTAGATCTGACGGTTGTCGGGTTTTCCGAGTGAGATCCGATGTCTCTCGGTCTCTTTCCTATACTCCTTGCCTTTATAAGAGCGCTATGCCTCCTGAGTTTATTCTCCTCGAATCCTTAAAGGGTTTTATCCTTCTTATCTCCGTTGTTGCCATCAATGACAACAACCATCAATACATTCGTTGCTTGTTCAATATTTGCCAACAATATGTCCCTGATGTATGGGACATGCTTTTATCTAGGAAGTTTGTTGCAATGTTGGGTAGCACACTAGAAATGTATTTAACTTATATCAACTTACCTATAAAGGATGGGATGATTACATGTTTACCTAACATGCCAATGACCAAGGCTCATGTACAAGAAATTGACAATGAAACTAAGATTAGTGAAATGCATGAGCCAACTAAGGAAATTCCTCCTACGTTTTCTCCAGAAGATTTGCATTTTACCATAGAGGAGGATTTTGATGAGATACAATGGCCAAAGAAACAATATTATCAACAACTCCTAGGTAAACATAAGGATAAAGAAGTTGGCTCTGTCAAACTACTAAAAAATGGAGATTATGACATATTAATTAAACTGAGCCAACAAGAAATCCTTACAATTGAGTCCCGCCCTCCTCCCTCAAGAAAATACACCAAAGTGATACAATACCCAATGAAGTTTGAAGAAAAATAATACCAAGAGGGAGACGCAGTATGGATGTGGGACCCTAAAAAGAGTGAGCCTAACAATATTAAGGGGAGTGTGAAATTTTGCTTGGACCCTTCAAAATCATAATGAAGTTAGACAATGACACCTACTATTTATCTATGATTGAAGGGAGGAAACACCCATTTCCAATTAGTGGGCACCTCCTCAAGCCCCATCATGGGGTGGAGACTTGATTTGGTAGGTAAGTGCAGGTAAGTTAGAGTAGGTAGAAATTTCCATCCATTGTATAATTTGTACACATAATTATGAATGATCTTACCTCCTTGGGGAGCACCCAAAGGGACTGCCATGGAAAGGAAACAAAGGGTACTTTTCCTAATAAGGGGGATGGGGATTTTGTTCCCACATCATGAGGCACTTAGTCATTGGAGAGAAGACATGGGGGGACACTGTATATGGTGCTAGATGGATTATATCTACAACAATGACTATGGATAATTTTGTCCTTGCTCCAAATTGAACATATTTTGATATCCAAGCTTGGTTGTATAATCACCTCCCACAGTTTAATGCCTAAACCAATTTATTTCCCAAGTTTTGTACTGCACCTGTATTTCTTAAGCTAGGATAATGAATGTAAATTGGTACTATACTACTGGGTCTCAAACTGAAGCCCATATTGGACCAACATTCATTAAGAAGGAGAAGGTATAACCTGGTATCCAATAGTGGTCATTTAACCAACACACATAGATAATATTACGACAACAAATCATTCCATCGTAAAAATCAACTAACACACACCAGCTAATATTACTAGCATAACCACATAAATAAAAGTGGCTGATATACACCGAAAAACATCATTAATTTTCATTTTCCAAATATTAAGATGATGTTAAATCAATATAATAAAAGAATTTAATTAATCATATATCTTATTACCAAAAACAATTTTTTTTTTTATGTAAAATGATAATTCTATATATATAAGATATCAAAATTGTTTGTTAAATTTTCACTCGTATTAATTATATTTTATAATCTATTTCATATGATTATATACTTAATTTATTAATCTAATTATTTAATTTAAAAAACTTAATGAGGGGATCACAATATTTTTTTCTTTCAAAATGCATGTATTTTTAAACTTCCAAGTGTGGATCATAACTAAAAACATGGCTAAGGTAACCCAAAATTGTAAAACGTGGCCACAATGACCTGGAATTGTAATTGGATAGATCATAACAATAAGGAAAACGTGGCTAGACTAAAGCTAATGTGTATTTTGATAGATCGTAACCGGAATAAAAATGTGGCTCACATTAACTCGATGCAGAAATTTGATAATGACATTAAAGAAATGTGAAATTCATTTGATAATAGTAAAATTCATCATTACTGGAAGTGGTGATATTTTACTTCCTTTCTGGTATTATTTAATTTTTTTGTTAGCTTCTTGTGATGCTCTAACAAATTCATCCTTACTGGCAGTGGGTGGAAACTAGTGATATTTTACTTCCTTTCTGGTGATCTTTAATTTTTCGTTAGCTTCCTGTGATGCTCCTCGAAAACACAACTCCTTGTTCCCACTACAATCTCTTCATCAATATTGTGCATGCAAATATGTTTCTCGTACTACATATTTAATTTTTTTCTATCTTCCTGTGATTCTCCTCGAAGACACAACTCCCTACTCCTTGTATAATCTCCTTGTCAATCTTGTGCATGCAACGATGTTTCTCGTACTGCGTAACAAATTACAAGAGTTTAGATTTCGAAAAACTATTAATACCTTACATCATTTAAAAGAGATCGATCTCGTCACCATTAAATTTAGAAAAAAGGAATTAGATTTCACAAAATGATTAATACCTTGCATCATTTAAAAGAGATTGATCTCATCACAATTAAATTTAGAAAAAAGGAATAAGAGATATATATTACCCATATGAATGCTCCAATTGATTATGATGATTCTCCTCCTTCATTGCTTGCCTCACCTTGGGGGTTTCCTTCGGATTTTAGTTTCATCGTTCCACTTGAGATACTTCAACACTCCTCTCAGCGCAGAATCCAAAAAGAAGTCGAAAGAACCATATGTATCAAACAAAATTGAAAGAAAATGTTAATAAAAATCATTCTTGTACACATAAATATTTCATTACGGAGAATACACAATATAGTTCTTGACATACTTCGGTGTCAAAAAAACACATTACTTGTTTGATTATGTCTACGGTCTTTCATAAGATGTTGGTTCTTGTTGTATTTTGGTGCTCCAAGAACAAAGGTTACTGGTTATCTTTATATGCTTTGAGCTTGTGTATGTGAAAAAGGTTAGGTTGTATGATTGGCTGCTAGATACATTCGGTATCTAGATTTCTTTCCTATATAATTGGTGATGATAGTGAGGCATGAAATGTTGGCTGGTTCAATGTCGAATAAAGGTCATCCCTTCTCATTATTTGGTGCTTATATTGTTGCAAGGTGGTGGTCATTTTGAAGTAGAGGATAAGGAAGAAATGTTGGTGGATTGCGCCTCCTCAGAGACACACTTCTAATAGTATGAGCTATGTATTTTGATAGATGGAAGTATGTCAATAGGATGATTCAATATCTAGACTATTTTTTGAAGTATGTCAATAGGATGATTCAATATATAAACTATTTTTCGAAGAATGTCAAGAATCGTCAGTCATTACAAACTATTATTGATGGTCATAAGAAATTTTATCTTCAATAGATGAAGTGACAACTTAGAATGAATGGTTGAGAAGGAGTGTAGTCTATGAGAGTTTAGAAGTGGATGGAAATGTTGATGAAGATGAGACCATATAGAGATCAGAGTCCAAAAATACTTTTATCTAATTTCAATATTGTTATTTGTGATTTAAGCACTAAGGGAGGGTGTTAGAATTAATGCTTACTTTAGTGTTGGTTTGAGTTTGTTAGATCTAGTTGGTTGTGACAGATCTTCTCCAACTACTAAATCCTATTTATGTGTGTAGTTGAGATATTCCTTCATGAGTTTGTTTTGTAGTTGAGGGAAAAATTCATGTATAAATATGTGCTTGATTGAATAATAAAAATACTTAGAATAGTTTTTGGTGTGTATACAATATGTCTACTTTCCACAACCTTATTGGTTTTCCGTCGAGGTCGACTATGTGACACCTCATCAGTTGCTCGTCTTACTAAACAAGATCTCATTGGATCTCTTATGTTAACCACTAGTACCTCATCCTAACCGATCAGTATTCCTACTCAATGATGTGTCCCCATTCCTCCTATCATATGCACTAGTACACTGTCCTAACCGATTTACTTTCCTACTCGACAAAACATCTCACAACATCCACGAATTAGCCACCAATGATACCAAAGTTTATGGACTTTCCTTGTAACTTACCAAGTATTCCTCACGTTCCTTCTATAGTGCCACTACCACTAGAAACTCAAGTCAAGGTTATGACATTCTCCCCTACTTAAAATGTTAGTTCAAGTCAACACAACACCATCAACTCATATGATGAAAGGGATATTGGTGGTGAAGAGAGACTTCCACAATTCCCATTCGAAATTTTCTCTCATACAATTTGTAACATAATTTGTAACATGGCTAGACATTATGTTCTACTTGAGTGTTCCATACCATTCGATAATTCTAGCCATTCCCTGACACCTGCCTAACCTCGCAAATTGGGCATGACCAATAACTTGTTCATATCTCACTTGGACTACAACTCATTTTCATAAGATATTCGAAACCAAGTTAGACATATTTAATCGTGCAGAATTTAAAATGCATGATTCACCATAGGCGGCTTTGAACCATTTCCACCCAACCATAGGCGAATCATTGGCACCTCCCCCAAGCCAAACAACAATACATATTATATATTTTTGAAGCGTCAATGCATATTTTATATATTTTTAAAGCACCAATATTATTCTATTTATATTATGCATTGGTGCACCAATATTTAATATGCATCGAATTCTAAAAATATATAATATGCACTAGTGTGTACTATATAGTTTTGAAGTCCCAACTGTTAGTAACAATTCTTGTCCTGGGCACAAGAGTATTTAGGTCTGCAAGTTGCACGAGAAGCGCCCAAGCGTAGCACGAAAAAATCTCGTTTCAGGCTTCCAAGCAAGTAAGCGGGTGAAATTATATTATCGACGGTCCAGATTCATCCATAGGAGTAGATCGACGGTCGGCGGGAAATCACGGTTAGCGGAGTTGCGTCGAGATTAGCACGATGGATAGCGCCCATATTACATACAGAAGAGGATAGCAGCCTTCCATCCAAAGGATGTGTGGCGCGATATCTAGTCACGTCGGCATTTCGGCATTCGGGAGTTCAAAGGGGGAGGGTTCCATGTCGTGCTACATCTCGAAACCCCAAACCTCGAAGTGTCGAAAGCACACAAAGTCGGGCCCGCAGTATCCCGGAGAAGTCTTAGTCGTTCATCCAAAGGGGACACCTGGTGCGCGATTAGGATCCTCTCCTTTTCGCCCGTCGTGACTTCAAAGAACAAGGAGCAACTCCTTCATATCCCTGAGAAGAGAAGTGCCAAAAGCATCCAGGACCTGGGCCCATAGTATCACCAAGTGATTTCAGGACCGGCAGGTCTGAGAGGGACGCGTGGTGCCCAATTAAGCCATCTTGGTGTTTCACTCATCGCGAATGTGATAAGCAAGGATCAACTCCTTCCTATTCATGAACGCCAAAAGTTCCTTTGAGAATAAATGCAGGGTCACGGCCCGTGGTCACTTGGGAAATAAAAGAGTTGTGCAAGAGGGGCCAAAGGCGTCAGGTTTAGTCACAGAAGGGATCATCCCGATCTCCAGGTGACATTTGATTCAATCTCAATCCTGGTTCTCGATTGGAGTAAATGAAGGTGAGAGGGGGTGGTTGAAACCTCTCCTCACTCATTAAGTGTAAAGTATGGAGGATCTGGCAAGCTGTCTGCCCGAGAAGGTCTTGTGTACCGATTTTTTCCAAAGATGCCATGCCGAGTCCTCGACTAGCTAGAGAGGTCTACACACGCTAACTCGACACTTAATGGCTCAGCTACTCCCCTTGCAGGAGCCATGCATAGTTAAGGTGGAGTCTGATGAAGAATATCCATCCGAGTTTGACTGAAGGGACACCATGCCTTGGATGACTGAGCATGCCTCTATTAGGCGACTTTTTCTGAGTATATAGACTCAGTCTTTGTATTTTGTAATCCATCGATGGTTGAGCGAGGCTCTTAGTTGTAAAACTTTAATGAAGCATTGTTATTCTGGTTACGCATGGACTCTTGAGACTTATTTCCTTATGAATGTTAGTTTCTTTCACATATTTGTTTACGCCGCGTTAGAGAAACTCGGAATTGGAGGATCCAGTCGAGTTGTAACTGTTATAGGATGATGTAGGTTGGATCACTGTAAAAGTTGCATTGTTTCTAATCGGTCCCTGTGATTTTCTTAGCACTGGATGACTTGGAATTGGAGGATCCAGTCAAGTCCCCCTTTCAGTTTCTTGAAGCCCTGAACCAATTGGATCTTCCATTCAGAGTTTCTCTTCTACAAACTACTAAAAGGCCTATTGCCTGAGGTAGTTTGCTCACTCCTCTCACCAAGTCTTCAACCTTCTCATATTTAAATCAACTCACTGACTGAAGTTAGATTAAGACCTCCTTTGTTCCTTACATATCAGACTTAGTTCTCGAGTTAGAGCGATACCTTCTCGAGTCTCTACCCATTTGATCACCCTTTAAAAATATCATGACATAAAATTGATGGGCGTTGGGCTCTTCTCCTTTAAGAAATCCAGGAGTGACCTCTGATGCTAACATTTTTGGCGCCGTTGCCGGGGATTAAAGTTGAAAATTTTCCCCAGGATTGAATGACATTGAGCCTCTGATTCTGAAGGTGCATTAGGTATCAGAGACTTTGAAGATTGCTACTGTGTACCTGGCGACTCCATTGTGACGACTCCACTCTGGCGAACCTACTGTGATAATTGTGGCTTTCAGAGGCAGGCACACACGGTCCCATCCATAGTTGCCTCTAGCTACACCTAAAACTGAGCCGGAGGTGGTTCTCAGAAAAGGAAAGGCCTCTGAAGGAGAAGCTTCCACCACCGAACCAGGTAATCCGCCATCTCCTTTTGTAGGAACTCCATTTTCTCCTCCTTAGTTTCTTAACAGACCTTTTTCTGAAGTTTCCCGTTTCCTAAATTTTGGGAGTGTTCTTGCTGAGTTTTCCCCTCCTGGTCTAGGATCGGAGGGACAAATCCTAGACAAATCCCGAAATAAGACAAATCCCGAAGCTTACATCTTCTTTTAATTCGAGCATGAAATTCAAAAGATCAAAATCCCTGTGCCCCTGACCGAATTGATTAAACATGAAGGGTTCAAGAAATGATTCTCTGAGATTTTACAGTCTGAGGTCTCATGCCTTCCCACAGAATCCATCAATTTGCAAGATGAAAAGCCTTCAGTTATTCTAGGTCCTATGGTAGAAGACAGGAATGAATCATCCCCTCCCTTCTACACTTCCTTGAATATACATGACAAGGTACTACATAACTTCTTGATGGATTCAGGGGCTTCTCACAACCTCATGCCCAAAATTGTCATGGAAGATTTAGGGCTAGAAGTCACCCAAGCCTATCATGACCTCTATTCCTTTAACTCTAGGAAAGTTCAATGTCTAGGAGTTATCAAAGACTAGGTCGTGACCTTGTTTCAATTGCCCATGAAAAGTGTGGTCATGGATGTTGTAGTGGCTGATGTCCCCCCCAAGTTTGGTATGCTGTTATCAAGATCTTGGATAAAAATATTCAGGGGAACTTTGCAGATGGACCTCAGATATGCTACTATCCCAGTGTTTGGAGGAGAACATAGGAGGCTATACATGGAAGCCCAACTGGCCTATATAATCAGTGATGAAAACAACCCTACCAACCATCCCATTTTTTCCTTGGACAATGATTTAGGTTCTAGTGTACTACAACTCACTAATGCTCCCGATCCTCCTCTGAAACTTAGAAAGCCACCCGCCATCACCTCCCTCCATCAACCCCATCTGGAAAATGTTCTTTGATTGAGCCTTTTCTAGGGAGGGCGCTGGTACTGGGGTGTTTTTTGTGTCACCTTCTCAGGAAACCATATCTCTGTCATACAAATTAGAATTTGAAGCTACCAACAATGTGGCAGAGTATGAAGATCTTGTCCTAGGATTAAGAGATTCAAGGGAAATGGGAATTTAGGAGGTAGCAGTGTTCGAAGATGCATAGTTGGTGGTCCAGCAGATCAGAAACACTTATCAGGCTAAGAATCCTCGACTCAGAAGCTACAGAAATGAGGTATGGGACTTAATTGACAGTTTCTTCTCAGCATTCAACATTTCTTTCGTCCCAAGAGAGAAGAACACAATGGCCGATTACTTGGCTACATCAACGAGCAGTTTCAAAGTTCCCTTGCCGCCCAAATTCAGATACGATGTAGAAGTAAAATGTAGGCCCTCCATACTTGACAACGTCAAACATTGGAAGGTATTCGAGGATGATCTTGAGATCAAGAGATTCTTGGAGGCTATCGAAGAATTTTTAGAGATGCATATCGACCAAGACTCTGTCTCTGAAGAAGAGCTTGATGGGGGTAAGTTTCTGAGTAAAATTGTAGAGCGTAACATTGTGCAGCTCCCCAGCAACCATATTCCAAGGGGATTGGTTCCTTTGGAAAGGCTTTTTGATAGAAATGATGTGTCATTAAAAGGGGAAATCTCGGAGGATGAAGCTGATACTATTCAGTGCAACATTGGCACTGAGAGTGAACCCAAGTTTGTCAAATTGTCAAGAACTCTGACAAAGGAGCAGAGGTCTGAATACGATGGAATTTTGAGGGAAATTGCTGATGTTTTTGCCTGGACCTATGAAGATCTCAAAACATATAACACTTCTATCATTGAGCATAAAATCTCGTTGAAAAGGGAGGCGAAGCCATTTAGGCAGAAGCTAAGGAAGATCAATCATATGTTGTTGCCTATCATGGAGAGGGAAGTAAAGAAGCTGCTACAGGCCTAGATCATTGTACCACTGAGATACTCAGAGTGGGTGACCAACTTGGTCCCAGTAAGGAAGAAGAATGGAGAAATCAGACTCTGTGTAGACTTCAGAAACCTAAACAGGATCTCACGGAAGGATAACTACCCCTTACCAAAGATGGAACATATATTGCAGAGGGTAACAGGAGCATCCAGGATGTCCATGATCGATGGCTTCTCTGGCTACAACCAAATCTCTGTTTTGGCTGAGGACAGGGAAAGGATGACATTTACCACTCCATGGGGCACTTTCATGTATGCCAAAATGCCTTTTGGATTGATGAACGCAGGGGCAACGTTCCAATGTGCCATGGATATAAATTTCATTGGGGAAAAGGATAAATTTGTGGTCATCTATCTGGATGACATAACAATATTTTTGAAATTTGATAAAGAACACTGTTGTCATCTCAGAAAGGTTTTCCTAAAATGCAGGAGTTTTGGCATTTCATTAAACCCCAAGAAATCTTTGTTCGCCATGCAAGAGGGAAAGTTACTAGGCCACATAGTATCAGCGGAAGGAGTCAAGATTGATCCTAGTAGAGTCGAGGCAATACTAGCCTTATCAATCCTAAGATCCAGGAAGGAAGTCTAATCTTTCCTTGGCAAGATTAATTTTCTGAGGAGGTTTGTTCCTAGCTTTGTTGAGGAGGTAAAACTTATAACAACCATGTTAAGGAAGGGAAATGGAGTAAGGTGGACGTCCGAATCGTGAAAGTATTTTGAGAAAATAAAGAAGGACTTGACTGAAGCCCCTGTGCTTCTCAGTCCCGATTACTCAAAGGATTTCCTTATTTTCTCCTTTGCCTCACCTGACACGGTGACTGTTGTTTTATTACAGACAAATGAGGTTGGGCTAGAGCAGCCTTTTGCCTATTTCAGCTGAGAATTGAGGGATGCCGAAGTCAGGTATGACACTATGGAGAAGCAGGCCTATTCCCTTGTAAAGGCTCTCAAGGCCTTTAGAACCTATGTCCTGCAGTAAAAAATCATTGCCTATGTTCCCTCAGCTGCTATCAAAGACATTCTTTTTCAGCCTGACATAGCTGGGAGGAGGAGTAAGTGGATAGCCAAGATTTTGGAATTTGACCTGGAAATAAAGCCTACCAAATTGATCAAAGGTCAAGCTTTAGCCAAGCTGTTGGCTGAAGAAAATTTCCAAGCTTTGGGGGTAAGTTTCATCAACGAATGCTCCAGAATTCAGCAGGATCGACTGTCTGAAATAGACCCTCAAAGGGAGCCCCCATTGGCTCGATGTCCCTGGTATAAGGATGTCATATATTTCCTGCAAGAGTTTCGGCCTCTAGACGGCTTGCAAAGAAAAAAGGAAAAGGCTCTGAAGCTCAAAGTAGTCAGATAGTGCCTTATCGATCAATTTTTATATTGGAAAGACCCCCTAGGGTTTCTTTTGAAACGTGTAGATCTGCAAGAGGCTGACAGGATCATGGATGAATTTCACGACAGCCTATGTGGAGGGCATCATTTCTGGAAAACCATGGCCTACAAAATCCTCAGGGTTGGATACTACTGGCCCACCATATTTACTGACGTCTGCAGAAGGGTCAGAGCCTCCATCAAATGTCAAAGATTTGTAGGAAAACAACAACTCAAGTATTTTTTGTTAAATCCTGTGGTTGTTTCAGGACCTTTCCAACAATGGGGCCTAGATTTCATTGGAGAAATTCACCCTGCTTCTGTTTCAGGATAAATCCGTAAGTGCGGACACGAACCGATCTCCCTAGATCCACCTGGATCTAGAACAAAACAGGACAGAATAATACACTTTCCCTAGATCTATCCTATTGAATGAACTAAGAGATAAGGATTATGGACATACCTTATGAACTCTTTCCTTATGTCTCTGTTGTTCCAATCTTTGCTCCAATGCTCTTGCGTCGTTCAAATCACAACAACACAAACCAATCAGGGTAAAGGCAGATTAATATATTCAATAGCTAGTCTATACATATGATCAAGGAATTATGTAATAAAGTGACATCATCTTTATGGGAAAGGGACATATTACTGTATTGAATTAATTGAAAGTGAAACTTACAACCCGAGCCTTGATGTCGTAGGTCTTCTTTCGATGGCTCCTAGATCTGACACACACACTTGCTCATGCATGAAGAAAATCAACTACTTTTGATGACCTTGTTGTTGTCTCTAGCTGCTGTAGTATCAGTCCTTCACACAGGCTTACAATAAATCTCCAATCAATCTCTTGCTAGCTTGCTTCCAACCTTTTCCATAAGCATTCCCCTCAATATATAGGAGAATATAGATTAGTTACTTGGATAGGAATGATCCCAAGATATCTGGAATGCCAACTATTAGATAACCATTCGTTAGCTAACTCATCCTTCTCGAAGATTCCCTTCTAGAAGGATCGAGAACTTCATCTTTTTCCTCTTTAAGAAGATGTTCGCATCCTGGTAATTAGGTACAGTGCGAACCCCTCGCACTCCAGCTTAATGCAACCTGCGAGAATCAGGCATTCTCGCAGGCAAGTATATAGGTAGCCTGCGAACTTCTTGAAAAATATGATTTCTGGAAACAGACAAGTGTAACTTTTCTCAGGAAAGTGTTCTTAATGAAGAGCTTGATTTTTCATCATCATAACATTATCATAACATCATCACAATGACTAGAATCATGGATAACAGAATGCCCCCCAAAGTCTGAGAGTGGAATCAGTGACAATCGATAGACTTTGTAAGCTGCATGTGTGTGTCAAGAACCAAGAGCACATCTAATCAGAGACCTGCAAACATCCAAGCATCAACAAAATATCATGTATACCAATTCCCGAGGTAGGCATTCCCATACTCAGATCATAGACTGACGACATCATGAACCAAGGTCATGGCCACCAATCATACACTGTGGATCCATGCAGTCATAATATAGCACAACCACCTGAATACACTGTGGATCTGTGCGACAAATTTTCAATCAAGACGACATAGCCACGGAATATACACAGTGGATCTATGTGTCACAAATTATACATATACTCCATCGCAACCTGGATCTTAAAGATAATATCCAGGGTCTTCAATCTCATCACCCAAAGTACGAATCTAACCATGTGATTACATGTGTCGAAGTCGAACATGGTAGAAACCACTTGATTACTAGTCATTGATGTAACCGTTAACAAGTGCGAGGGAAATCACCATTGATGTCAATGACTCCCGAGGTACTACAGTACAATCCATCGACTGTGAATAAATGAGTCAATGTTGAACACCCGATGGAATCTCTCGATCAAGGGTCAATGATGTAAACCCACTGTCGAAATCAAGGAACTTGCCATTGAGGCATGCAAGCTCCAAGGTACCGAAAAAATTTCTAAGCCTTGATTTCGGATAATGTGCTGAAGTCGACGAAATAAGACTCATCACAGGAGGGCCTTGATGTATCCCTCATCAATGACACGAAATGAGTAACAGATTTTGAAAGTGAAACAGAGTATGTGTCAATTGAACTTTGGACACAGGGAAGGTCGACACAGAATGAATGGATAACTGTAGATGGTCGACTCAAATAGAAGTTTCAGACGGACTACTCTTGAACATATGAACGACATGAACAACGATTTGGCAGCATTGACTCAAAGACGATACATGGAAATACCTTGTTATCAAATCGAATGGGAGACAAATGGATTTCCCCAAACCGGCTTCAAATGATGAATAGGGGGTGTCATGTTCAAGAGCAACACTTAGTGCCAATTAACACAAAGATGAAACATATCCCTTTCCCAAATTTTCCCTCGCCATTTCTGGCAAGTACCTCTGTATTTTTACGCAAGCTTGAAGAGGATCACATATGCTTGTTGATATAAGCTCATCCTTCGGACGAGTCCCTCGGAGTATTTTTAACGAACCCTAAGAAGGAGTGGTTCGGTCCAATTACGGGTCTGTCCATGTTTGTTTAACGAGTCCAGAGATAGTAAACTCGAAGGTTTTTCAAGATTATAGAGTCTGGAAAAACACTTAAAAGAGAACTCTCTCAGTCCCTTTTTCATACAATAGTCCAACGAGACCGAAAAAGGGTTAAACTATCACTCGAAGGACGCATACTTCAAATACTTTAACGAGCATGAAAATAGCAAGATCGCTCGGCAATCTTTTTCATATTTAGAGAGTCTGAAAAGAGCTTAAAGGTAACTCCAGGGGGGTTCCTTTTTCATGTAACCACAACGAGCCCGAAAAAGAGATAAAATGACGCTCGATCACGTTCTTATGTTTTTTACAAGCGCAAGAACGGATAAAAGGCGCTCAAGGTTTTATGTCAAAACCATAACAAATGTAAACAAAATCACACCACACCGTAAAAGTTTTCTCCATAATCATTTGTATTTGTTACCTGCAAGTCATTTTACTCATTTCCATATTAGTAATTAGGGTTAAATAATGAATAAACATAAAAAATCCACTTTTGACATAGTAAAAAGTAAATAAAATAAATCCATAACACATTTTACCATATCATTTTACCCTTTTACCATTTGAGTTCAAA
Organism: Picea engelmannii; assembly: GCA_009831015.1. Classification (NCBI taxonomy): domain Eukaryota; kingdom Viridiplantae; phylum Streptophyta; class Pinopsida; order Pinales; family Pinaceae; genus Picea; species Picea engelmannii. The sequence goes on along the minus strand of ML783885.1, from coordinate 212,027 downwards.
AAACCTCCATTTTACCTTCTACCTTCAGTGTTGATTTCTGGGAGCTTCGGGCGATCATTCCACGAGCCGTCTGGATCATTTTGGTAGGCTCTCCATTCTCTACCTTTTCATGGTTCAAATTTATGATTTCTTTGGTTAAAAGTCAATTTTTAAATTGATTTTTTAAACCCTATGCGTGTAGAGGAATTCTCGCAGGCTGCCCATACGGGACCTGCGAGAATGCCTCATTCTCACAGGTGGGCCTAAGGCAGCCCATGAGAAGTTCGCACTGCATGCAATAGGCCACCTGCGAACAATGCAGAGTTTAAAAATTTATGCAACGTTTAGCCAAAAGGAAGAATTTTTCCATGTTTAAGATTATTAACCATCTTCATATGTTTCTCATGCAGGTTAATAGCCATCATCATGGTGCTCGAATGGCGAGAACGGGAACACAAGGAAGATAATACAAACGCCGAAAATCACCCTCCGACCATTGTTGCCTTAAGATATTGTAGTCTCTTGAAATATTTTCGCATCCCGGGCATGAGAGCCCAAGTTCGATTGCTGGAATACTTAGTTTGGATGTGGGATCCGGACCAACAAGTTTTTAATGTCGGAGCTCACACATTAACTATTTACATTGAGGACATATATTTCTTAATTGGTTTATCCAGGCGAGGGTCTTATGTCAGTTTGACCAGTAGTCGAAGGGGCGGTTTAAAAATGAGTGAGTATTGCAGGTAGTACTGCGTGCCTGAGGCTGAACGACAGAAAGGGAAAGTGGTCATTTGGGGAGTGACTGATTTGACTCTCTGCACCATTCTCTTTACCATTGCTCAGATGGCGGGAAGTGCTGATCCACATATGGCTCTACAAAGCTATTTTTAGTATGCCATTGAGTGTACTGAGCCTCGGGTATTCAACTGGGTTGATGCAGTTTTACGCAGTCTCAAAAAACAGTTGACTAAATGGAGGCGTGGAGATCAAAAACAGTTCGGATATGGATCTTTGTTAGTGTCCTTCTTCTGTGAGAGGGTCCCTGTGTTTAGACTTCAGGCTGAGTGGCACTTTCTGGGTCCCAGGGATCCACGGATGTTACGATGGTGTCAACTCATGGCCCGAAATGTGGCAGGACCGATCGTCAGGTATGACGATCTCTTCTTCGACTGACTTCAAGGCCAGGTGCTGATGGTAGAATATTATGCATACGCTGGCTTGGACTTCCGCGGCGATCCTGACCTTGCACTACCTGAGGATGCACAGTGGGGAGACCTCGGTAAGAAGCACACCAATTTTATCTTTTAAATGTTTTTGTATTTTTAACATATTTAAATGTTTTTGTTTTATAGATTTATCTGAAGACTAACACCAAATTTTATTGATAACACAGACGTTTGGGCATATAGACCTGCTGGTAGTTCTCCTGTCCAGCGTCGAGGAGAGGCAACAGTAGCAGTTCCACAGTACGCCGAGGACTATCTGACAGTGGAGCAGAACTTAGAGGGTCTGATGGCCGACGTTCCAGATATGACTCTGGAGGAGATTCCACGATGCGATCAGCGTCACACTGTGGGAGTCTCTGCCTCTATGGGTCGACTGCTCCGCAGAGTTGCTAGGACCTTAGTGTGTTATCGTGAACATCATCCTTGATGTCATTATGTAGAAGCTATGGGCTTCAATGTTTTTTGATATTTTGGTCTTCGGACAATCATTTTGTAAAAAACAAACTTTGATCATTATATATATACACACGGCTTCTATCCGTTTACTTTACATTGTGTACAATTTAATGTGTTTGATTTATAAATGATTTAAATGCCTGTTCAATACATAATTAGCTAAAGCATCTATCAATGTATTAAGACATCTAGGAATGTGTTGATATTCAATTCGATCAAAATGTCGTTCCAAGAGGCGAATCCGTAAATATACCCTCAATAAAGTAGGACTTCGAATAGAATATACATTACTGAGCTGTAGTACTACCAGCTGTGAGTCAAGTCGGACAACCAAATGACGAATTCCGAGAGAGATAGCATCAACCAGTAATTCCACAACGACGCTATACTCTGCAATGTTGTTGGTTGCTCGGCCAAGAAATACACCTCGTAAAGATATAATCTCGTTTGTTGGGGCATAGATTGCCCATGCAGCGGAAGCTAGGTTCCGAGTACTACGGCTAGCACCGTCGGCGAAGCCAATATAAGGTAGCGAATACTCCGACATCTGGCAATCTAACACAACGTCACGTAAGGGAAGAGACCAGATAACGTCAAAAGAAAAACTAAAAGTAACACACACGCAGTATGATACATAAAATACAAGTACTAGTGCACAAATGACTCATGCATAGTACTTCTTTAAGTACAACCCATTTCTGGGTTCACTCAAAGGTACACCATCATAATCCACTATCTCATACACTCCTTTTTCAAGAACTTTGCTAACAATGTAAGGCCCACGCCACATTGGTTCGAATTTCCCAGCTCCTAAGACATATTTATCTTGTTCATACAGAAGAACAAGATCTCCTTTAGAGAAGACACGAGGTTTGACATGCTTGTCATACTATGCCTTAACACGTTTCTTCTGGGATTCGATTACAAGAGTAGCGTCACGGTGAGTCTCGTCTAATCGCATCAAATACAACAGACATTCCTCTTCGGCAGAAGTGTTAGGTAAGATCTCTACAACTAGTTTCAAAGACGGTATTTCACATTCTATTGGCAGAATGGCTTCTATGCCATAAACTAATCGAAAAGGTGTAAATCCTGTGGCAGACTTAACAGATGTCTGATACACCCACAATGCCAAAAATAACATTGTATGCCAACCAATTTTATGTATTCCTATCATCCTTCAAATCATAGTTATGAGAACCTTATTGATGGCTTCAACCTGGCCATTAGCCTGTGGATAATAAGGTGTTGAGCTCTCATGACGAAGGCCCAACTTCTCTGTAAGTTCAGACATCATATAATTCCTAAAATGACTACCGTGATTGGTAACGATAGCCTGAGGGACACCAAAATGAGTGATGACATGGTTGAAAAGAACTAATGCTGCAGTCTTCCCAGTATTGTCGAATGTCGGCATTGCCTCGGCCCACTTAGTAAAATAATCAACAGCTACAATAATATAACCATGCCCCCTGGCCGAGTGAGGGTGACATGTCATGAAATCAATTCCCCATTTTGCAAAAGGACCTACTGAGACTATAGGATGAAGGGGAGCAATATGCGACCGAATCTTCTGATGATAGGTCTGGCAAGCATGACACTTCTGAACAGTAGTAATGCAGTCATTGAACAAAGAAGGCCAAACGTATCCTGCACGTAATATCTTCTGGGCAGTAGCATACCCAGACATATGACCACCACATGCTCCTGAATGGAAATCATTCAAAGCTTTCTCAGCTTCCTCAAAAGTCAAAAAATGCCGAAAGACAGAGTCAATACCTCGACAGTAAAGAGTGTCGCCGAGGATAATATAATGACGTGCTTGATAACGGACGCGACGTCGTTCATTACTGGACAAAGTAGGCCGAAAAGTTTGAGTTTGGAGATATATAATGATATCTCCGTACCAAATATCGTCGGTACTGATAAGGAAAAGTGATTCGTCCGGTAACGAATCAACTGCTACGTTTTCCATGGCAGAGTGGGGAAAATCGCAAATTAACTCAGCAAAAACCAAAGATTTCTTTGACGTGGCGCGATCGAATTCCAATTCGAACTCCTGGAGAATGAAAATCCACTTGGAGTACTTTCCCCCCAACAATTGACGTGTCAATATATGTTGCATGGGGTTACAATGTGAAATCACTGTAGTTTTTCTGGAGAGAATATAATGACGAAAACGTTGAACTGCTTGAATAGTAGCCAAAGCCAGTTTCTCAACATGTTGGTACTTGATTTCCATTGATGATAGACTTCTACTCAAGCAATAGATAACATGTTCATCGTGGTTATCATCCTCCTGAACAAGGACCATGCCGATAGTATACTCGGAAGCAGCTAGATAAAGAAAGTAATCCCGACTATAATCAGGAGGGAAAAGAAGAGGAGCTTTCGTGAGGGACAACTTT